>CM039435.1:12898318-13403318 GCA_022379115.2 Bauhinia variegata | reverse complement strand
TTCGAATCCCAGCAGCATGTAGTTTGGCCTCCAGCATAAACTACACGCCGTTTAGTGTTATGGTGCGAGCAGCCACACTTTAGTGAAAACGACATGTTGTTTCAGCATTACCCAAAACGACATGTAGCTTAAGTCGTCTTCAACCTCTAGCCGGGTCGATTCGACCCAATTGCGACCCACGGACCTGTAGCCAAAACCTGACATTTTCCAACCATTTTTGACGTCAAATTTTATGATTTATAGCCCAGAATGCATAAAAATCCCATTTGATATCAATTTCTAACCTCCAAAGAAATTAAAACATAAAAAATTTTAGTGCCCAAAAATGAACTCCAAACCGAAAAGAAAAATGCAAGACAGAGGCATTACAAGGCTCTGATACCAAATGTAAAACAATTTTCTTTAATGTTCAAACATGCTAATGAACACAACAAGCATATTCAAACATAATGCGGAAGCGGATCAAGAGAGCCTACCTCCAGCCATTGCAAAACGCTTCTTCTTGGTGTCTCTGTTTCTCTTCCAAGCCTTCACTCTCTCAAACTAGATGGTGTTTGTTTCTGAAGTGAGGAGTCGGATTGGTGACCAACAGAGAGGAGGAGCACGCCTTTTATACTCCTCTGCCCATGATGGAGGAGTTGAGACGTGGCTGAAAATCAGCAAGTGTGTGGAGTCGTGGGAACGTTATGGAATGATGCTGGAAGTGGGAGAAGCTTGGTCACAACATGGACCACTTTCTGAAGGAGTTCCAACGGGAATATCGTGGACCTCAACGTGGAACTCCAACATGAAAGCCTTGGAAGAAAAACAGAGATACGTGAAGAGTGTATTTGCAATGGCTGGAGGTAAGCCTTGATCCATACGCTTCCACATTCTGTTTGAATATGCTTACTATGTTCGTAAGTATATTTAAACAATTCAGATAAATGATTTTACATCCTCAAATGCAGAAAAGCCTTTGCTCCCAAAATCTCAAACTTTCTCTTTCAAACAAAATTACCCTTCACAAGAACAACCCTCGTAGCCGGAAAACTAAATAAGGCACACCAAAATTTTGAAGATGAGGTGCTGTCCATTTATAACCCAACATGTTTATGAAATTCGGCCTCTTGACTGTACGCACAGCAGCACATCAGGTCAATTGTTTATAACCCAAGAAACTACCGTGCACACTAATACAGAGGAATATAACCCCGCAAACTAATGAGCTTGCACCACCTTGCCTCGTCCCAATCAGCTCCATGTGAAAAGCTAATCCCACAAGTAATTTCAGAAATCGACTTGTCCTTCTATGGTAGGACAAAAAAAATGGAGGCTAAAATAATTTTTTGGTTAGTATAGAGAAAATAGAGGCCTCTCTCCATTGGAGATAAAACAATTAGGAAGATCTTAAAATTTATATTTTCACCCTTAAAAAACGTTTGAAATAAATTTAGTGTAAGTAAATTGAGATTTTAAATTTTGGTACGAGCTTGAATACTTTCAACCTTTGGTATATATTACCAAACACGTATAAATTCTTTAATATAAATTATTCTAACTTAAAACAAAAGTTCAAGTACATTTTAAATGTTAAGAATGTGTGATTTTGTTTAAGTTAAATTTTAGTTAATCAATAATTGATCCTTAATGTTAAAAGTTAATTTTTTTTTTAAAGAAAGAGGAAAAATTATTAAAAATTCTATATTTTTCAAGCTTCTTCTATCTCCATTTTTTCCCATCTCCTTTCCAAACCATAAAAGAAATAAAATTCATTTAAGACAACATCATCTAGCAGTTAATATGCAACCACGAACCTCGTTCCCCTTCATCTAATCAAGGCTTTCTTCACTTCTCCCAAGATCCCAGGATGAGAAACACCAACCCACCATTACCATCATATCATTGTCCAATTTAAAGCAAGGAACTTTACATGTTAAGTGACTTGAAATTTTTGTTAGGATCCGCATTGTTGACCCGACCCGAATTCTTTTGGGAGCTCGACTCGAAAGAGGATTTTTTTTATAGGTCAATGGTGGACCTGTTATAATTTAGCAATGTATTCTTGGGTTTGACCCAGTTGTGTATTTGTTTTGGGTGGTTTGACCCGGTTTGAATCATGTCATGTATAAATATGCTGGGAGGCAGCCATTGTTCATCATCAGAAATAAAAAAAAAATCTCTGATTGTTGTTCTTCATTTATTATCTATGATTGCTGTAACATTACATGGCAGCGCTTTACATATCATACAAGGAACAACTATGAACTATGTATGTTCTTTCTTCTTTTCCTCTTGCTATCCATGTGCACAAAAGAAACCCAGCCAAAAAGCTAAACCTCACAAACCAACTCATAACTTAATATAACATGCAAGACTGAAACAAATAGATAAAATTGTGCAGTGGAGTTGCCTATCTGAAGGGTTCGATTGGAGAAGATTCTTCAAGAAAAGCAGCTGCCTCAAAGCATTCAGCAGCTTCCCATGCCGATGTTCCTGCATCAGCTTTGTAAAGCAGCCCAAGATTGTACCAAGCAGAAGGGTTTGTTCTATCTAGTCTTAGTGCATCAGTAAGCAGGCTTCTTGCAATGAATGATGATTGACCACCAAGCTGCATGAGAACACAGGCTGTGGATATCAAACTCGCCACGTGGTTTGGATCGATATCTAATGCTTTCCTAAATGATTTCAGAGCTTCTTGGTGAAGGCCTCTAGCTTCATGGAGTAAACCTGCAAGAACACATCCAAAATTATGAACTTTTCTGACATGAATATAAGAAAACATTAATTGTTTTACATGAGATGATAATTACTCTCAACCTTAAAAGTTTGATAAAATTAAGATTAAGATTCTTTTTTTTTTTATTAGTACAATTAAGATCCTGTTGAGTAACTTGCTTTGTTATTTGATAAAATGAAAGAAAACACTATGCTTGTTGCTGCTAATGCTTTGAAATATAGTAACATTCAAATTACAAAAGCATAGCCAAATGTCCAAGAAATGAGATTAGTTCATATCGTAAAATAAATGACTAGAAGGCTATGCTAACAATGACATAGAATCTTGCAGAATAAAAACTGATAATAGATATGCTCGGGAGAAAGAAACTTTTGAAGGCAGTGGTTGAATTAGCAAATATACCTGTGGAATGAAATCTAGAAGCAGAATAAGGATGGATAGCCTGAGATTTTGAAAGACAAACTTCAGCATCTTGCCATTGCGACAAAGTAGTATAGATGTTGGCTAAATCATGCCATATTTTCCATTTCCAAACTTCGATCGCGGTTTCCCTTACTCTGCAAAAGAGAATTAAGGAATTTAATGTATTTTATAAACCCTCTATTAACACCAACCATCATTCTTTTTGAATTGTCACTCGGCCAATTCATGAACATACCATTTAATCAAAAGGGTACAAAGAAAGAATTGAAAAGCATCTCAATGAAGCATACCTTGAGATACTTATTTGTGCTGCCTGAGCTTTTAGCCTGGACCTGAAGGACAGCAAGAAGAAGAGTATATGTCTTCACGGCACTCTTTAAATGGCCCTGAGCAATCCTCAGCTTAGCTTTTGTTCGCAATAATTCTCCTTGATCCCATTTCCCACACTAATCCAGAGCAGCATCAATAATAATCTCAGCTTCAACAAACTGTTTTTGAGCTGATAATATCCGCGCCAGAAGTATATATCCTCTAATACTAGATCCAGCTTCAAGTTCAACCAGTTGCTTTGCATGATAAAGGTCAGCATTCAACTTCCTTTGCTCAGCAAATTCTAGACAAAGATGCAAGACTATGTATGGATCTCTTTCCCTCGCCGTTCTCTCAGCCTCAAGACGATTTTTTATTTTATTCATTATCAATCATTAAAACTTCTCCACAACCTTCAACTGATTCATTTCGACTTTTTTCCTGATCCATTATTATTACTATTATCAGACAAAAGCCAGCATTCAGCACACCACCCGCTTTCATGTCACCGCCTTTCGTACTTGCAGCAGCACTTTCTTTTGCTATATACGAATTCTTGTTATGATATATAGAAACATGCTAACAAAGGTGTTGGGAATTCTTTCAATATATAATGCAATTACAGTACATGATATAATCAATATATTTCGTTTGAATTCTTTCTTATGTTGTTTAACTGATGTAATTACAGTATTTATATAGCCGGAATTGGCGCCATGCCCGTCCCTGCTACCCATCATGAAAACACTTTGAAGTTTCAAGCTTGTTGACTAACAAAATAGAGCATAACGTTTTCAATAATATACTTAGGGTATAATTGAGAAAAAAGAAAAAAGAAGAAAGGAAACAAAATTGAGATAGATACAAAGGACATAGACTAGTTCTGCATATTTAAAAAGATAATAAGTGGCTAAAGCATTAACAACGTAGTCTAATTAAAATGAAAAGCAGTAATGTATTTTATTTCTATCTAAATAATGTATATGTTTTAAAAATAAATGAAAGATAAGTAAAAGAAACAAACTAATTATAAAAGAGATTGATATAAACCAGAGTAATAATGAAAACTCATTATGGGTTCGTTTGATATCAATATTAGATAGCACAAGTAAAACAGTGCAGTACAAGGAGTTGAGGTATAGTATAACTTTTTGTACTGTTTGCTATTTGTTGCTTAATATAGTGGACAAAAATTTTTATACCATTTGTATCTAATTTATGATAATACTTTGTACTACATTGTTTTCTAAAAAATATATAATAAGATTTTGATATTTATAACAATAAAGTAATTTATAAAAATATAAAATTTAAAAAAGGGTCATCGGTCGCTAGCTGTCGCCAGTTCCTTGCCGGTCATCGAGCTTCGCTGGTACCTCACCGGTCACCAGCACCTCACCAGTCACCGGCCGTTGTTGGGACGTGTCGCCATTAATTTAATGAGTTAATGTATAAATGATTATAAGGTGTTTGGAGAGATAATAAGGTTAATATTTTTGTCCAGTATTCTTGTCCCATGGTTTAGTGAGTAACAAGATTTTAAGAAAAAACTTTTATCCAGAACGTAGGTCTTTTAAAAAATCAAACATGGGATAAAAAATTTTATGCTGTCCTATCTCTTGTTTTTTAGCAAATCAAACAAACTTTATGTAATGTGTGTGAGTGATATGTAAGTGTTTCTTCCTTACTTTCTCTTTGGAATTTTGTCAAACAATGAGTCTGAATTAGCTTGAGATTTTGAAGCTGATATTTTTCTAATTATTCATTTATGGGTTCGTTAAACTGGAACAAATCCTATCATAGAAACTACTTGCTAATAGCTAAGAAAAGCGATAAATTGTTGGTGACCAAGATTTTGGATATGTCAATTTCTTTATTACCTAATTTCATTATTAAGCATATTATTGTAATACAAATACTATTTAGTTCCCATAGTTGACTATTCTAATATTGCTCAAGAGTTCAGTTTCAATGTGCATGTGTTAAATAATGTACATTAACTCACTGCAATTGAAATTGGATTTTTCTCTTCATAATTTGACACCTGTTAATTTATTTCACCATGCCTAAAATACATTAAGCAAACCCTTAAAAGTCCATCTTGTGACGATAAAATTAAGTTAATTCCAGGCAGGCCCATTCAGCAACCGTACATCGGGGCAAGACGTAATACTAGTAGGACTAAATTTATTATCTCATTTTTTTGTCTTGTTTTTATTTTATTTTTCATTATTGGTTAAAAAAATAAAATAATATTATTGTCTTACTTCCTTATGTATTTTGATCAATTTACTATAGTGAGATAATATATGAGATATCACATTTAATCTCAATACTAATACAAGTAATATACCTAGAAAAAGTAGGTTGGTATTTTACTTGAATGATACATAGAAAAATTAAATTAAAATTTTTAAAAATAAAATTATATGAAAATAAAAAATATTTAAGAGATATGAATTGTAATTTTACTAATAGTAATAATTATTAAAATATATATAAAAAACTAGTATTTATAATTATTAGAAATATCATAAACGAAAATTGGTAAATATTTATATTTCCTAAGAGCCATAAAAATTCTAAATCAACATATTCTCAATAGTAATTTAAAAAATATTTGTGGACTCTTAGTGATTTTGGAAAATTATAATATCCAATTAAAATTATCATTAGGTAAGTAGAAAATATTTAAGAGATATGATGAATATTTTTACTAATAGAAATATAATTCTTAATTGATTGAGATTTAATAAGTTGGGAATTTTTGTTTATAAATAGAGCCCCATTCTTACAAGAGAGAACAACAATCACACAGAAATCATCTAAAAAAAGCACAGAGAATTTTTCTATTTTCCAATTCATCTTAACTAGGACATAAAGGAAAGAGTTCTCTAATGTGTGGAGACAAAATGTTATTGAGATCTTGTTGTTTTCTTCAGTTTGATAATTTATTGATACTAGTACAGGATTGATTGATTGATTGCCATTGTACTTTGTTTTTGGTAAAACAAAGGGGAGCGATTTTGAGCGTTTTCGGGTTAGACAATGATAACCTTTGTGTTGAGAGCCAAGTAAAACATCGGGGAGTGATTTAGGAGAAAGTTTATCTAGTTAAGTGGAGCTAAGGAATGAAAAGGAAGAACAAACAAATACTCAAAGATGGAAGAGGTTTGGTTTGAAATAAAAATTTATGAGGTGATCGATGATGAAGAAGAGGGTGGATAGTAAATTTGAGGTATAAACAACTGTGAAGAAGGCTTTAAACCCAAATGACTTGGAGAGAGATGCGTGAAGGAGAAAGTCAAGTTCAGTTTCAGTGATCCCTAAATACATGTGAGACTATTTGATATAAAAATGTGAGTCAGTAGACTATTTGTATTATACATTTTAAGTAACATAAATTAATAATACAAAGAACAACTATATATGTTCTTTCTTCTTTTCCTCTTTCCTTTTACCTATCTTGCCATGGAAGGAATCCAGTCCAAAAGATTTAATTTTACAAACCAACTCGTAAATTATATTAACATACAAGAGTGTGAACAAATAGATCAAGACTTGTCCTTTAATGTGACGCGGCCTCATCTAGTTGGTTGCAAATGATGACGTAATGATGTGAGCATCCTTAATTATAAAATATATAAAAATTATATATGTTGTTTTTTAATAATTTCTTATAACTCCATAATAACATATCATTTATTATACTTTATATAATTTAAAAATAAATTTAACTTTAGTATAACTCGTATTAGTTAAGTAAGTGAGTTTTAAAAATTATCCACATTGTTATCTCTCATTTTAATATATATTTTTATGATTTAATATTTTAAATTATTTTAATTTTATTTTTAACACAATAACTTATATTAACATACAAGAGTGTGAACAAATAGATAAAAACCCGTCCTTTAATGTGACGTGGCCTCATCTAGTTGGTTAGAAATGATGATGTAATGATGTAAGCATCCTTAATTATAAAATCTATAGAAATTACATAAATTGTTTTTTACTAAATTTTTTTTATGACTTCTCAGTCACACATCATTTACATTTTATATAATTTAAAAGTAAAATTTACTCATATTAGCCTGAATCATTATTTTTTATTTTAATATTTATTTTTATGATTTAATATTTTTAAATCATTTTAATTTTATTTTTAACACAATAAATTTATGAAAAATTAATATAAGACAAATTTAATAAATTTATATTTTAGCCTTTTTGTGCCAAACCATCTCAAATTTTTTTTTTTTTTGTCTCATGTATAGTTTGGAAGTGAGCATTGTATTCTCATGAATTGTATAATTTAATTTTTTATTAATTTTTTAAACTTTATTATTACACATCATTTTTTATTTATTAAATTTTTAACAATAAATTTTACAAATAATTATATATTTTTAAAATTTTCTCTTTTACTTTTTTATTTTTACTTTTTTCAATCTTTCTTTGTGGGTTTACTTGTTTAGACTATTTTTCTTCATATAACATTTTATATTTATAAAATTTATAAATTTTTCTCCCTTGTTATCACTGTGTATTCATGAAACATGTTATGCAATTTATATTTATTACATGCAATTTCTATAAAACCCCACGAAAGAAAATCTTGTACACCCCACCCCCCTCTCCCTTCTTCTATACTAACGTTATTTTCTCTTTGCCGCTTTTTCCATTTTCTCCATCCAGAACATGCGAGTTTCCATTCTCCATCGTTCGAGACGCCAATCCACGAGAGATGGGCGTTGCAACAGGTCGATCCACTCGATGTCGTCCATGGTGCTATTTCTGCCTTCTGGGTCATCCATGCGATCTCCTTCTGGGTCACAACTCCTCTCAGATTGCAGCGGACAAACATCGGCCATGTGGGATTTCTGGTCCGATTTCATAGGTATTTCTATCCTTTTTTTTTTTTTCCTTATTTCATAAGGATTTCTGGATTAACTTCTTCTTGGACTGATTCTGTGGGTGTGGATGATTACTGGTTCTCTTGTGTATGTTCTAGTTTTTGTTCTGTTTCCCTAATATTTTACTACCATTTTACATTAATTTCTCTTTCTCAACGAAAGTTCTCCTTGGATTTATTGACTGAGTATGGCTTATTAGGTTGTAAACCTTGTTCTGTTTCCATTGATCCCTCCGTGCATCTTGTTCATCTATCTCTCTTACCAGACCAAACATTAGTTATGCTATACAATTACTGTCCCGTTTTATGGATAAACCTGCATTAGTTCATCTGAATGCTTCTTTTCAAGTCTTGAAGTGCTTGAAGAATGTCTGCTGCTACATGGGAAGTTACTTGGTTGTACAATGTGTTGAAGGATTTATCAGTGTCTATACTGACTCCTATTCCTCTTTACTGTGATAGTATCTCTGTCATTCGTATATATGTTTATAGTATTTCTTTACCAAACCTCTCTTGCTTAACAGGTTTCATGAATTGCTATACAAGCTAAGAATAGTTGATGTGTGAGCTTAGATTGCCCCGATGCGGGGGTAGTTTAACTTTATAGTGGTGTGTATGTGTTGCCAATGTAAACTTAGTTAGGCATAGTTAGTTTGTAGTTAGTCAGAATGTATAATTTGTTATGGCCCATCTCTTATAATCTGTATATATTCAGACTCAGTAATAACAATAGATGCTTTTCCGCTTTCTTCTCTCTCAACTAACAGAGCTTGCAAAATTGCAGAAGTTATCCTGTGACCAAATACTGGTTGGAAGTAATCTCTGCGTTTGCATTACATACTGGCTGCACTTTACTTTCAACTTGGGTGTTAGTTACACTGCGTAATGACTCTAGGTCAAAATATTACCTTAAATTGATACTCAATTATTTTACAGTCTTATTACAAAGTTTTTTTGTTTTTTTTTGATGGAAGTCTTATTCCGAAGTTTTGATGGTATTCTCTCTTCTCTTTCTTTGGGAGAACATAACAGGTTCAAAGTCCAAATTCTTTTGTACCAAAGCTGTCCGTGATATCATATCATGATTCATATTGTACAATAGAACTTTTGATTGAAAGAATTCAAGGTTCTATATGGTATGTGTAGCAAAAGATATATGCACACACACACACACGCGCGCGTGTTAAGGGATAAGTTTCTGTTAGTCCAACTAAGCTCCTTTAGGATGTATACACATGGCATTCAAGAGAAGACTTGAAAGACAAAGATCTCTTGAAGACACATCTCTGATCCAAGCCAATGCAAGTAGCTATGAATGGACGGAGAAATAGAAGAAAGTTTAGTGCCAATCAATTTAGCAATTTTCTAGAGTCACAATCAATTTCAGTTTGGGAGGGGAAACACCAGACCTGTTTTCAACCAAAGTGTTGGCAATTTCCGAGGAAATAAGGAGAATAAACCAAAGTGTTTCTTACATGGTAGTCACCACACTTGTTTGCATAGCCTAGTCCTAATATATATGTTTTTCAGTGTAAAGAAAAAGATAGATAGATGGAACAATTAGAACGTAGATGAATAAATATATAGATAGGTAGATAGTTATTTATGGGATTCTGTTCATGATACAATCCCATCTCTGGATGTCCCAGTTAAAGATGCTTTCAGCTGTTACATAACTCCAAATCTCAAATCAATACATATTATAACGTACATTTCCAAGCATGTAGACACACAGCAATACCAAAGTGATTGTTCTTTGGATATATGTTATATCCTTACAACTATTAAAGCATTGAATAGAAAAGTTCAAAATTATACAAATGATTACTTAAAGTCAATCTCCACTGCTTGATTTTAAACTGCCATTTTTTTAGTTCCTTGACATGGAGAAATCTGGCTTCTATTAAAAGAAAAAGAAATGCAGTGAGTGAGAAAATGACATGAATTAATTGTAAAGGAATCTTGTTTATAATTCATACAACTTGCATACCTTCGAGTATTCATGGTTATTTGTGCCATTCTTTCTTGATACTGATAGTTGCGGAATGAAATTGAGCTTCAGATGAACCATGAACAACCACAGAAAGTTTTTCTTTGTTTTCTCCTAGTTACTTTGCTTCCTTCACAAATGCTTATGGCATCTTTGTTACTTGCATCGCACGCAAATGAGCCAACTTTTCTGAAGTGTGGGGGAAGGGAGGTAAGTTTTGGGCAGCTTCCAATAGTAAACTTCTCCAGGTTTTCCAGCGCACCATCATCCATGTACCATTGACTTAGTGCTTGGAAGTCTGCAATGGATAGCTTCTTCAGACTAGGAAAGCAATACTTATGAAATTGAATGCTTTCTCCAACATAAGCACTTTGTACTGAGAGACAGACCAAGTTGGACACATTTGCAAGGGCTCCAAATGGGTCATGCTTAAGAACATAATCCCTCAGTTCTAAAAGTGTCAAGGATTTCAGATTCTTAATCCAGCCGAGCATATCTAGAACTTCACCTTCAATTCACAGCGTCCGTCTCACTAGTAAGGATTTAAAAGATCTAGCATGAATTTGCTCTCCCAGGTCACACTTTATTGTTAAGAAACGTAGACTTTCAATGTTTTCAATTGAATCGGCAAGCTGGGTTAGCAGGTTCCTCCTAACCTTACCCACGGATAATTTCTGTGGTTGATGAAGTTCCTTAAGCTGCTTTGCATTTCTTTTTGGTAGCTTCACTCCTGCTAGGGTTTGTAGGTCCTTAAAGCTTGCAATATCTACAGGCAGGTTCACCACTTTATGATCAAATGAGGACGCCAGAAGAAGATGCCTTAGCTTATTCAGTCGCTCCAAGTCCTGTGGCAAATCTCTCACGAATGTATCCCTGATATCCAAGGTCTCTAGTCTTATCAGTCTACTGATGAAGCTCGGTAATTCAATGAGCTCTGTACGCCTTAAACCTAGATAGTGCATAAGACAAAGATTCCCCACCGAATCGGGCAAGATCTTAATGGGTACACCTTCTAGATCCAAAAGGATTAAAAGTTTGAATCTAGAAAACAGAAAATATTTCATCTGAGAATCTTGTAGAATTTCTCCCTTCAACAGAAGAAACGAACGAAGTTGAGTTTGATAGGTCTTGTCAATCTTCGTGTTACTGTTGCTTTCTCCAGCTGTCAAAGAAAGACAAAGACTACTCTCTTGTGGTAATGTTTTTTAGAATTCAGCAACCTATCTAGCTGTGCTCTTTTATTGGCAAATTCCTGCAAGGGTCTTAGTACCCTGCAAGATTTTGGTTTTCCATCTATGCCCTTCTTCGATGTATGAAACATGTTTCGATCCATGAGCTCTTCCAACTGAAGTTCACCTATTTCTTCCATTGTCATGTCTTTCTTTTCATCTATAAATCCCTTAGCAATCTAACATCGAATCAGCTTTCTACAAGGGATTGTAATAGGAGGAGGGAATAGTGCACCATAAAGGAAGCCGCTCTTTAGCGTCGGCTGCAGAGTAGAATAGCACAACAAAATGATGTTGTTTACTCTCTCTGTCTCATTGGAAGAGTGAACTTTGTTTCTTTCGTTAGTAGACCGTACATCGCATAGCTTCAGATGCAGTTCTCCTGGTGGCAAGGGCTTCTGCAGTGAAAGCATGGATCGGATAATTGTGATTGCAAGTGGGTTACATTCACATAGCTTGCAAATCTCCTCTGCGATTGATTTCTCATCAGAGCTAAGCTGGTGCTTCTTGAAAAGCAGGGCGTAAGAATCTGCTGGATTGAGTGCTTCCAGCTTGATGATATCTGTACATCCTGAAAAGTTTGACGGGCGAGACATCATTATCACCCTTCCATTGCGGTTATTCTGAGGCAATGCCTCCTTAACTGAGGTCCAATCTTCCTGCGAGGTAATATGATCCAACATCAGAAGACCCTTCTTCTCGGTCAAGAACGAGGAGAGCGTCTTTCTTAAAGAAGCCTCATCCATTGTACGAGCATTGCTTGGTGGACATGACACTGGCTGCGTTTTGCTGAACGAGTTCAACATGTCTCGGAAAACATTTGAGGTTGACTTTTCAAACATGTCAACCTAAGCGTAGCAGTCAAACTGTCCTTTCACTTTCTTGTAAACAGCTTCTGCAAGAGAGGTTTTCCCAATCCCCGCTACTCCTGTAACCACTATAGGCAAGGGATCGGATTTCTTTTCTGTGCATAATTGCAAAAGCTTTATCATCTCCATGTCTCTTCCCACCAGTTCTTCAAGCTTTGGGGTGCCACGATCAACGTGAAACGATGCGTTTTTACATTCATCAGAAAACTCGACAGTAGTATTATGCTCTTGAGGCAATTTCTCTGTATCAAACTATATATTTTCTGATCCCCGTGACCGCAAGCTTGTGCTACTTTCTGACGGGGGAAAGTTTAGCAGTTTCTTGTCTTGTATTTCCTTCTCTTTCTTCATGGTTTTGCCCACGTCTTTGTTGTGCAAAATTTCTACTTATTTTCGTTCTGTTATCCTTTTGCTCTGGTTTGGACCCAGGTTGGTCAGATTTTTTGCCAAAGAGCCATTTTCAGTTCATTAAACACCTTACACACTTTCTCCGAGAACTTCTTTAATAAATTCAGGAAATATTGTGTGGCATCACGGAAAAATACTAGAATCTGTGATAAAAATTCTCGTTCTTCCTGGAGGAACTGTTGCATCTTGGCCGAAATTTCCCGCAACTCATTGTTGGATGAACCAGTTTTACCACTTTTTGGCTTTGACATTAGGAAATAATACAAGTCAACCACATCTTCTACCACTTGGACAAGATTTATAATGTTAGAGTATACCTTGACCGCAGAATCATCGGAGTTGCCTTTCCATTCAGTGTCGTCAAAAAAGGAATCCGGCAACGTCTCAGATGCTATCAGCATTTTATGCATACATTGTGATACTTCTTCATCAGACACTTCTTTTGCACAGCCCTTCAATTTTCTGCGAAGGGTTTGCAGCGTTCAGCCATTGTTATTTTTGGGATGCTTATTAAACTACGACTTCGCTTCTGTATAAGAATCACATAATTGCTATTTAGTGTGGCAATAAATCAAGCAAGATAACAAAACAGACGCGTACATCCAACAACAGAAATTCACACGGTTACAGTTACAAGGAAGATCATAAGAAATGAACAAAGTGCCGGAGAATGATTCAAATTGCATGTGTTTGTCTTGTTCAAAGGTTGAAGCTATTGGTTGTTGCGAGTGTAGTTTTGTTTTTATTATTATTATTTTGTAATAGCTAGGATAGGTATATAACGTTTTTAATAGTAACTGAAAAGGTTTTGATCCCAGATATATGGTTGTTAAAGCTTTATGTCTAGCAGTTGTATCATTATATCAAATCACTTCTTTTATTAATATCATAATTACAAAGATCATGGTACACTTTGGTCCATGGTTAAAATTTTAGTATGTGGTAGATTAGTTAGTTATATATATACATACAACGAAGGGGGCATATTAGTTAGTTAGTTAGCTATTGGTTCATTAAAAATTGGCCCAAATAACAAATACTAATGCATCGGTAATCTATATAATCTTTAAAATGTTAGTAGGGATCAATTTCCTCCAGATGGGCAGGGATGAGACTTGGTAGGGATTCTTCGTTTGGGGCAGGAATCTTTTCCAAAAAAAAATAATTTAGAGATGAAGACAAGATTACACTCCTCACTCTAGAAATCTCCAAATTAATACTAAAATGCTTTTAAGTTTAACATAATATATATATATAGATAAGGTATTTTTATGATTTTATAAATTAATTTTATTTAATTAAAATATTAAATTTTTATATGAAAACATTTTTATAAAAATTATTTATGCCTAACTTTCCACAAGAATTGAGGGTGGGAAACTATTTTTCTTTGATGTTATGGCGAGGATGAGATAGAGAAAAAAAAAGAAATTGTCAAATTAGGAATGGGGATCATACTCTCACCCCATCGTTGTCATCCTTAGAATGTAATAAACCAATATTAATAAATTTCCTAAAAGCTATGTTTAAGAGTTTTGGGGGAAAATGAGAGGGGATTGAAGGAGAAAAGAGGGAAGTAGAATGAAAGTTTATCCTCTCTTTATTTAAATAAGGGGAAAGAAATGAGAAGTTTATAACATATGTAAATAACTTTAATCTTACTTAAAATATTAAATAATAAATATTTTTAAATATCATAATATTAAAAAATATATTTTTTTCTAATTGCGTGTCATTTTTTTTTTTTTTTGATTTTTTAACTTGGATTGTTGTTACTTTTCGGGTTTGATGGACAATCAGAGGATTTTATGATCTAGATCAACTTAAGAGCAATATTAATCTTCTAGAATTGATGAGGAAGATAGAGGCATTAGAGATTAAAAAATGTAATTTTAAAAAGATTATATTAGTAAATATGTTAATATTCCTTGTAAATACTCCTAATTTTGGGACCTAGAAATAGTTTTAAGAGGATTTTTTAAAAAAAAAAAACTATATAAAAAAAATCTTACAAAATTTTCTCCTCTTAAATTTATACTCCCAAATAAAGACCTAAAACTAAGTTGCAAATGCCCCCTAAAAGTACTCTAGGGTTATGGGCAAGTCTTGTATTTCTTATTAATCCTAGCATTCAATAAAACTTATCTAGTTATTCAATTATTTTGTTAGTCCTTAACTTATTACAGCATATCTTAGTTCATGTTTTGAGCTCTTGTTCCTTGGTCTCCCCAACAAACAAGAGTATCAAAGCCCTGGTTTGATTGATCAGGGCATATGCTGGCTTCCAGTGGCAACCAACAATAGTGTTGTGAGTGTTTCTCAACCAACAATTTAATTATTCTCGTAGAAGAGATCATCTATGTGGAAAAACCACAAGAGGCTGTGAAGAAGACAAAGTACTGAGATTGAAGAAAGCTACTTACATTAACAGTAAACCTTAATCTCTACATTAAGACAAATGGTAACTCAAACTCTCTTAGTTTCTCTTTATGGAAACGATCTCAACTCTACAAGAAATAATGAAGAGATGATCAAAGAATTCTAAGAAGACATAGCGAAGATGTTCAACATGACGGACTTGGGTTGATGCACTACTTCTTGCGCATCCAGATATATAATACAAGATGAAGAAGGAATATTCATATCATAGCTAGAAAAAAACAAACGTAGATTTTTTTTATGGAGAAATTCAAGATCTAAAATTGCATGGCAGTTGTTGTTTTACTTACAATGAAAAACTCCGGAATGAGAGAAGTTCGACAACGAAGAAGGTTTTAAGATTCATAAGTCTCATTAGAAGCCTCCTATATAATCAAATACAAGACCGAATATTAGGTATGCAACAAGTTTGCTATCAAATATTCTTGCAAGTTCCAACTGAAAAACATTATGGATATGCAAACAGAATATCAATATACCTGCGAAGCACAAGGAACTTTGGGACACAATATAAACCGGTTAATGATACAAGATTTCTTGGATAAAAGAATGAGTAAATATATATATATATATATATATATATATATATATATATATAAATAATTATAGTTGTTTCACAAATTCTCTCTAAATCTCACACTTTTAGAGGAGAGGGTAGAGATTTTTAACTATTAACTTTTTCTCCCATTCCCTCCTAAGGCAATATTTGCGAGTTTTGAGGAAAAGGAAGGGGAAGGAATTAGAAAGGAAATGAAGGGTTTATCCTCTACCATGGTTGAGAGCAGAGAAATGGAAGTTTATGATTTCTATAGAAAATTTTATCCACTGTCACCAAACAAAAAATCTGGCGCCTTGTCGAATGTTGTCTGCATTTTACGCAGACGTTGTGATACTTCCTTATCAGATATTTCATTGACACAGCCATTCAATTTTCCGACAAGGGTTTGCAGGCGTTCAGCCATAGTTATTTCTGGGCTACTTATTATACTTTGATGCTGCTTCTGTAGAAGAATAACACAGTTACTATTTGGTGTTATGAAATCAAGCAAGATAATAAAACAGACGAGCATAACACCAGAAATTTACGAGGTTAGAGTTACATAGAAGAACATAAGAACAGAAACTCACACCGTATCAGGGACGGATCTACTTGCAATTCGCATGGGAAGATTTTGGAGTAAGAAAGCACAAGGAGCTGCAACGGTATAGACGATTACTTGATTAATCACCATGCTAACCAAACAATAGGCTAATTATTTAGCGAGCTCCAAGTTTAACAAACAAGCCAAGCCGCATCCATTGTTGCTTTGAAAAAAATTATCTTATAAAAATGGAACTCATAGCTTTTCTTTTCTTTTTTTTTAGCATAAATCAAAACAGAAAAAGATATATATAAAAATTAGGAAGAGGACAACATTCTTTAAATTTATGTGTTATTGTATTTACTTTTACAGTTAACTTTGATATTATTAGTTGTTATATAAGAGTTGAAAAAGCTTTTTCTACTATGAGTATTATTAAAAATCAAATACAAAATTGAATGGAGGATCAATAGTTGAATAATCAAAGAGTAAAATTTTTTTATGATAAATGAAAAAAATTATTCAATAATCCTAAAATATGATAAGAGTAGATAAAATTTATATTAAATATTTCTATTGATAAAAATATATTATTTAAAATATATAATATAATTACATATTGGCATACTACCATGATTCGTACTAACAAGAAACATATGTTTGAATTCAACATGAATATCGCAAGAAATATATATATATATATATATATAGAAACCTGTATAAATAGTTATGATCCCAGTATTGTTATGATTATGCCACGCATGCTCAAGAAGAAGACATCATTTACGAACACTGGTTACTGAAATTTGATAATCCCAGAAAATTTCATCCTTACAAGATGAAAGTTCCTTGCATACTCGAACAAAATCATTATGTGGTGTGGGCACGTCACCAAGATTGAAATTCCGTGCCTGCAAAAGGTATAATTAATCTGGTAAATATGGTTAAGTAAGGAACATATCAAAAGGTATCTAAGGTTGTATACCTCTGCTGCTCTTGATTTAAATCCTCATTAATGTTGTTCTGCCCTTCTTGTGGAGCCACTCCTGTTGAGTCCTCATTGTTGTTCTGCCCTTCTTGTGGAGTTACAGTTGTCGAATCCTCATTGTTGTTTTGCCCTTCTTGTGGAGCCACAGCTGTTTGGTTATAGGGGACAAAAAAATATGTTTCCAGTTTTTTTCACGACGTACTGATAACTGATGCCTAGATGAATCATATAGAGCCAAATGATGGTGAAAAGTTCTCTTCCTTTACCAAGCTGCTTGGCATGACTTTGGCCGTTACACTGAGAAGCAGCAAAACACAGCATCTCAAGCCAGAGTTGACACAGTAATCTCCCAGTATCATTTTTTCTTCTGGATATGACATAATTTGACACCTTTATTCCATCTAGTACCACCGAATTTCTATATTTTACTCCGTCGGTTGTTCCAGAAAACCTAGTATAGTTGGTCCTCATTGCTTCATATGGATTATCCTCATCTTGGCAGCAGTAGTCATGGAAAAACCTCACTGTTGTGGCTCGGGTATCTCGGTAGCTCCTCAATTCAGGTGTCAACACCGGCAATAATAGGGAAGGATGCGCCACAAGCAGGTACAACATGTAATCAGACAGGATCTTAGATGCTTTTAGAAACATCTTATCTTCTACAGAAACATTTCCTTGTTCTGGTGATGAAGGATTTCCCTCTTCTGGTTGAATTTCATTTCCCTGATTTGCCTGCCAGTCATAATATAATTCTGTAGCGACATGGTAAATTAGAAGACGCTCTTCAAAACTTGTTCTGCTGAATCGAGTCAAATTGTCTTGGCCAACAGCATCTGTAGTGATTTCTTCTTTTAGTTCATTGATTATTTTGTCACCTATTAGACAAAAATGATTGAGTTCTTCTACCTGCGGGGCGTTTGTTCGCATTGTACTCACCTCATCAAAACGGAGAGTTATCCGGTTATTATCCAACGAAACATATTTATTAAACCTGCAGTTGTCAATAAACTCTTTGAAATCAAATATCTCTAGAAGGGACTTAAGGAAATTCCAAGATTTGCGGTCTGTGGAACTGTATGAAAGCAAGTTGAATTGCCCAACTTTAGTGCGAGGTGCTAGATAATTCTGACAAGCTATATTCATTGATACAAGCTTTTTCCATATCCATCCAGGTCGATGTGCAACCATCACAAGTGTATCAATTGACAAGAGAGAGACAACAAAACTTCCGCATTCCAAGACTACCGCCTTTAGCAGCAAAGTAATCGTTATAGCCTTATCAATCTTCACAGGTTTGTGCCTTTCGACACAGACAAACAAAATACCTGCGGTGATAATCGAAAAAAAGCTTATGAATCTAAGGAGCCAACTTGCTATGCACCATAACTTGTCAATCACAACATCCTTGCTGTAGAACATGTTATAGGCAAAACTGAGCTCCATTTCTAGAAACCGAATGGATTTTTCGGTGGGTAAGCCCTCGAGTACATTCTCATTCACATCTGTTCTGTGATCAATGTAAATATCTATGTGACTTTGAAAGCATTTATGGGCCTCAAGGAATGTGTCTTTAGTGCCCTGATCTTGCCGCCCACCTTCTATATCCAATCTAGGGACATGGAAACAGCGTGGTGTCAGCTCAAGGGTTAATTCAAATTGAGTTTTATTAATTTTGATATTTACAATAATTTTTGATTATTCCTAATGATTAAAGTATTTTCTTTTTGTAATTATCTAGAAAAATTTTATCTTTCTTAAATACTTGTATTTTGTCTTTCTTGCCACTGACATGTTTTGGACTATATGCTTTTATTCTTTTTGTCTCATTGATTCATCTGACATAATTCCTATTTGGTGCAACTAGTTTGAAATACATTTGCAAGCCTTGCAGTGGACCATAGTTCTGTTGTGTTTTGAAGTTTTTAAAATTACAAGTCAACTCTGCAAGAATGGCAGTGATAGGAAAAGCAAAGTTTGTTATCTTGTATGTGTTACTTTTGAAGTACACCTTTCGGCCTTGGAAGCCTCACTGTGTCAGCACTACATGCTGGCCACTCCTACCACCTTGGGCCAACCGAAGATAAGAAGAAGGAAAGACTTTTGAGTGCTTATCACGGGACAAATCCAGAACTTCCTTATTCTTGCAAACCTGCGAACCAAGCATATCCTTAAAGCTGTCTTTTGGCACTCTTACTGTTTCAGACTATGGTAAAGGAATGCTGAACCATTGTCGAAGAAGACATACGTGAGTCACAACAGTCACCTACCATTGCTCCTGATCTAAAGGCTTTTATCATGTCAAGAAGCTTTATAGGATAAAGGAATTTCAAGCTGAACAGCATATGCCTCAACAGTCACATTTTGGAGACTCTATTAAAGGAGAAGAAGAACCTGATATCTGGAAGAAGAAAGCAGTGAGAAAAATATTCATTTGCTCATCTCTCAAGTGCTCTCTCGTTTGCAACCTCCTTTGTACTTCATCTTTACTTGAAAATCTTTAAGTGCACAAAATAAAACTGGAAAATCTGTTGATTCAAGCAACATATTCTTTGCTAAAAATTCTTCTTCATCTATTATTCTATAAAAAGGCTATATTACCTTGTTTCTAATTTGTAACCCTATGAGAGGGATTGACATAGTCATTGAGTGACATAGTTTACGCTGTGAGAGGTTTTTGGTGGTCCTGTAAGACCAAGCTTATGTCTTCAGCTACATACTAAGAGGCTGTAATAGGTGTTGGAATCCTGTAAAGTAGATTCACATAGTGGAGTTAATTCTCTCAACTGAGTTTGAGGGGAGTGGACGTAGGTCTAAGATTAAGACCGAACTACTATAAATTATTGTGCATTTTCTCTACTATATTTTCTTTATTTCTAGTATTACTTTCAAGCTTTGTGTTATACTATTATTATAATCTGAATTGAGTTTTCTAAAAACTAAGCTTTTTGTAAAAACCAAGCTTTTATCTTAAAGCTTGTTTCTAGAAACATGTTATATTGCGAAAATTTTACAAAATTCCTATTCACCCCCTCTAGGACATTACACTTGCACTTTCATTTGGTATTAGAGCCTTGCGCTCTGTTATTGGACTAACGTCTTTGAGTTTGAGATCCTAGGTTGTGCAAGGTCATGGAAGACTTCAAGGTTAGAAACTCATGCAACAAGCCACCATACTTCGATGGATCTTTCTACAACCATTGGAGAAACTGTATGAAAATGTTTATGGGCTCAAATCATTTTGAACTCTTAAGCATTGTGAAGATTGGCTATGAAGAACCAACTAAAGAGGTAGATGGAGCAAAAGTTCCAAAAGGAATAGACGAGTATACAAAAGAAGAAAAAAGAAAAGCCTCATTACACTTGAAAGCTAAGTATATGCTTTCTAATATCGTTTGCTTAAAGGAGTATGAAGTTATTTCTGCATGCAATACCACCAAAGAAATGTGGGATAGACTTCAAAGCATAATGAAGGAACAACGGTTGTCAAGGAGTCAAAGATAGACATATATGCTGGTGAATATGAGCTATTCCACATGGAAGATGGAGAGTCCATAGAGAAGTATTTCACCAGATTTCTTCACCTTGTAAATTAACTCAAATTACTTGGTAGAAGCTTCACACAGAAAGAACAAGTAAAGAAGATTATCAAATGTCTATTAGAAAAATGGGAAACAAAAGGCTACATTCTTAAACAAACAACTAAGTCGTCAAACATCACTGTTGATGAGCTTAGAGGGGAGCTAGAAGCTGAGGAAATGATATTGAAGAAGAAAGAAGTAAGAGCCACCGAAAGAAAGAAGAAGGAGAAAGATGTTGCCTTTGCTGCCATGTCATTATCATCAGAAGATGACAATGATGGTGATGTTGCTTTGCAATCCAAAAGGGTTGCTAAGATGCTACAGAAAAGGAGATTTCGAAAACAAGCTTTTCCGAATAAGCTTGGTTTCAAAACCAAGTACGATAAAGATGACAGCAAACAGAAGCCGAAGAAGGAAGGAGACAAAGATGAAATAACCTACTATACTTGTGGAAAGCCTGGACACAAAGCACCTGATTGTCTGAGAAGAAAAAATAAGAGCTTCAATAAAAACAAGCAAAAAGCTTATGCTGCTTTGAGTGATAAAGACTCCTCATCAAATGATGATGAAGAAATCTGCCTCATGGCCAAGACTGATGATAATGACTCTGAAAATAAGAAACAACAAAAGCCAAGAAATGGAAGTTGGTACCTCGACAGCGGGTGTTCACACCACATGACCTGGAACAAGGACATATTCATAGATCTTCAGAAGCAAGACATGGGAAGTGTACGATTTCGAGATGATAGCAAACGACGAATCCTTGGCATTGGAAAAATTAAGCTTAACCCAAATCTTGTCGTAAATGATGTATCCTATGTGAAAGGGTTGAAGCATAACTTAATGAGCATTAGTCAGCTTTGTGATCTTGGATATAAGATATGTTTCGAATCCTCTAAATGCACCATCTATGACTTCAATGGTAAGGATGCCCTCTTTGAAGGTCATAGAAGCTCAAATGTTTATAAAGTGTCCAACAATGATTTTTCTTTCAAAAATGAAACTTGTCTTGTTTCTCAAGTTGAAAATGTCTCCTTATGGCATAGACAACTTAGCCATGCACACATGTAGTTAATTTCAAAACTGTTCAAACATAAGCTTATTTTTGGACTTCCTGAGCTACATTTCAAAAAAGATAATATTTGTGCTGCATGTTAAATAGGAAAACAGACAAAGTCTTCTTTTAAAAACAAAAAGGAGCTTTCTACTAAATGACCTCTTAAACTCCTTCATATGGACTTGTTTAGACCTATGTCAACATTGAGTATAGGTGGCAAAAAGTATGGTTTTGTCATTATTGATGATTATACTAGATTTACTTGGGTATAATTCTTAGCTCATAAGGAAGAGACTTTCAATGTTTTCAAAAAGTTTTCAAAGAAAGCTGAAAATGAAACCAATTCGAAAATTTGTTGTATTAGAAGTGATCATGATGGAGAGTTTGAAAATCAAGCTTTTAAAGATTTCTGTGAAAACCAAGGAATCCACCACAACTTCTCCTCTCCTAGAACACCTCAACAAAATGGGGTTATTGAAAGGAAAAATAGAACACTAGTTGAAATGGAAAGAACAATGCTTTGCAAAAATAATGTTGCAAAACACTTTTGGGCTGAAGCTATGAATGCAGCTTGTTACATCCTTAATAGATGCTTGATTCGGTTCATCTTAAAGAAAACTCTATATGAGCTTTGGAAGGGCAAAAAAACCAAATGTAAGCTATTTCCGTGCATTTGGTTGTGCCTATTTTATCCACAATAATGGCAAATACACTTTAGACAAATTTGGTGCAAAATCAAATGAAGGCACATTTTTGGGATACTCATTGACTAGTAAAGCTTATAGAGTCTACAATAAGCAAACTAAATCTGTGGAAGAAAGTATGCATGTGGTTTTTGATGAATCTAACCATCCTCCCTTAAGCAAGAATACTTTCGAGGAAAGTTAAGTTTTGCAAGAACCAATCTTTGCAGGTCAAAATCAAGCTTTAATTAATAAAACTAAGCTCAAAATCATATGCTTGATTCACGTCAAACATCGAAGTTGATCAAATCTCAGTGCAACATGAAGATCTGCCATATAAACAGCAAGTACAACGTGATCACAGACTTGATGATGTGATTGGGGATGTAAATGAAGGAATAAAAACTAAAGCTTCAATTAGAGATCAAGAAGATAACTTGTGCTTCATTTCACTGATTGAACCCAAGAAGGTTGAAGACGCTCTGGAAGATGTGTCATGGATCATGGCAAGAAGAGCTCAACCAATTCGAAAGAAATGAAGTGTGAAAGCTTGTCGCTCTTCCAAAACATCAAGATGTCATTGGTACAAAGTGGGTTTTTCGAAATAAGCTTGATGAGCAAGGCAAAGTGGTAAGAAACAAAGCAAGGTTGGTAGCTCAAGGGTACTGTCAACAAGAAGGTATTGACTTTGATGAACCTTTGCTCCAGTAGTTAGACTTGAAGCTATTCGTATTATGCTTGCTTTTGCATATTTTAAAAATTTTAAGGTTTATCAAATGGATGTGAAAAGTGCCTTCTTGAATGGTTTTATAAATGAGGAAGTCTATGTTAGACAACCTCTAGGCTTTAAAAATGAAAAGTTTCCAAACCATATTTATAAATTGTCAAAAGCTCTTTATGGTCTTGAACAAGCTCTAAGAGCTTAGTATGATAGGCTAAGCTCATTTTTCTTGAAAAATAACTTTTGCAAAGGGAAGGTTGACACCACACTTTTTATTAAATCCTTCAATAATGATATCTTAGTAGTACAAATTTATGTTGATGATATTATTTTTGGTGCTACTAATGAACTTTTATGCAAGGACTTTAAAAAGCTAATGAAAAGTGAGTTTGAAATTAGCATGATGAGAGAATTAACATTTTTCCTTGGGCTTCAAATCAAACAACTTTCAAATGGCATATTCATTCATCAAGCTAAGTACACCAAAGAACTCATCAAAAAGTATGGGATGGAGAAAGCAAAAGGAATGCCAACATCTATGGCTACAACAACCAAGCTTTCATCAGAAGATAGTTTAAAGGATGTCGATCAAAAGCTATATAGAGGCATGATTGGATCATTACTTTATCTTACAGCAAGTAGACCTGACATATTATATAGTATATATTGTTGTGCTAGGTTTCAGGTCAAGCCTAAGGAACCTCATTTGCAAACTGTAAAGCAGATCATTCGATACCTAGCTGAAACTGAAAATACTGGCTTATGGTATCCGAAAAATAATTATTTTAACTTAGTGGCCTATACTGATTCGGATTATGCTTGATGCTTGATTGATCAAAAGAGTACCAATGGCGAATGTCAGTTTCTAAGAAATTCCTTAGTGAGTTAGCAATGCAAGAAGCAAGCTAGTGTGTCAATATCCACTGCTGAGTCCGAATACATAGCCGCTGGACAATGTTATGCACAAGTTTTGTGGATGAAGCAACAATTGAAAGATTACAAAATCATCCATAAATGCACTCCAATTCTATGTGATAACACAAATGCCATCAACATTGCAAAGAATCCAGTACAACACTCTAGAACCAAGCATATTGATATCAAGCATCACTTTTTGAGAGATCATGTGATGAAAAAAGATGTAGAGCTTCACTTCATCAACACCAATGAACAAATTGTTGATATTTTTACTAAGCCACTAGCCAAAGATAGATTCTGTAACTTAAGAAGTAAGTTGGGTATGATTTCTTTACCTTATACTACCTAAAGCTGTTATGCTTGATTTTTGTTATATTCATGATGCATATATGTACTGTTTTTAAATGGACATACATGCATATTCTCTGTGTATGTTTATTTTGTTGATCAAGCCTAAAATCCTCTGGAAAAAATCAAGCTTAAGTTTATTCCTCTAATCGAAGGAAGCCTATATTTATTCCTTGGGGAAAGCCAAGCTCAAGTTCATATGCTTCGTTTGAGTATGCTCAAGTTAAAGAAATTTTCTTAAGTCCAAGTTTGGGCCTTGAGTAGCTATTTAGGCCGTAAGGGCATCTGTTGGGCCAACTCAAAGATTGTCTATTTATCAAGAGCATCAAAATGGGCCCTTATTAAAAGCCCACAGCTAATGTCCCTATTGGGCTAGCGACACTATATTGGGCCTAAAGCACTTCATGGGTCTTGTCCATACAGCATGGATATCTGAAACTCATCAGGTAACCCATTGGGTTGAACCAGCACCAATTTGACTCTCTTTGTTGAGGATTTGAAAAGAAAACTAAAGAAAATTGCTCCCATGACATCTTGAGCCGTGCACACCAGCAACAGTTTCCTATTCAAGCTTTCTCTCCCTTACTGCATTCACTTCTATTTTACCTTCTTCACAACAAGTCACTTCAATGAAGATTCAACAAATCTCCACTAGTGAATCCGAAGGATCCTCCAAATAAAAAATTGTGACCTCTCCATTAGAGCAGTTTGAGTTACCACCAAAAATGACGGAGATGACGGCAGCTGAGTTACTAGAGTTTCTTAAACAAAATGTGATAAAAAAGAAGGGCTCTTCTTCGGGAACAAAATTTGAAGTGGGGAAAGATACAGCCCCAACCAAAGTTGCTGAAAAACCTATTGAAGCACCTCCTGTATCACCAAAACTAGTTTCGAAAGAAAATAGCAAGTCATCGATGCCTGAGCCGAAGTCACATAAAAGAAAAGAAAAAGGTGACAAACTCGTTGGAAGTTGAATTATTGGGTGAGACAGTAGGGTCTCCTACACCAGTGGTGTCTCACCGAAGGACCCGAAGCTCTAGCCGCATGAAAACCCCTACTTAAACTGAGAATGTTAACAAAGTGGAGTTTATTGCAAAGTGAAAAATCGCCTATAGGATGGTCATTCATTTCAGCAAAGATGAAACCATGGAAAGGATCAAGAAGAAATTTTCAAGGTAGGATGGGAAAACTTCTTTAAGGTAATCGAAGAAGTTATTTTTGATTCTTTAGTTCAACAGTTTTATGGAAATCTTTCACACTCTGTTCATGGCACATCTGTTCATATTTTCTCTATAGTTGATGGTCATGCATTTATTTTATCTGAGAAAATTCTAGGTAGCATTTTGGGTATTCCTCCTATTGAAAAAAGGGTCTTTACTCGAATCGCTGGGATAAAAAATCTACTGGTGTGGAATTTGGGCAAGCTATGGAAATCATAGTAGATACTCCGGTTGATCCTCTCTGGTCTCCAAAGCCCAGCTTTCAATTTGCCAACCAGCTAACCAAACTATGGCAAGAATCATCAAAATGGCTATTATGCCCAAACTGGGAAACTTGTTCGGCCAAAACTACAATGAAATGCACATCCTATTCTATCTCAAGATGAAGGCGCCATTGAACTTACCGTATCTCATCTTGAACCATATGATTGAGTCAGCAAAAGACTCATGTGGCTAATCTGTTCTTCCATATAGCATGATTCTAACTCGCATCTTCAAGTATTTCACCTCGATCAACACTACTGCTTATCCATTCTCTCCGATGCCTAGAAATAATGTGATCCGCAAGCCAATTGTGTTCAAGAAGGGTCTTCTAAAATGGAAAGTAATCTGTAGCTCTTCAAGCCAAGACAAAAAGTAAAAGGTGTCTCCCTCTATCAATGAAACCATCGATCAAAGATCTCAGCCATCACTTTCTGATCAAGCTCATAGGCTTGAGTGTTTGCTGAGGTGTTTT
The DNA here is from genome assembly GCA_022379115.2 of Bauhinia variegata. Lineage (NCBI taxonomy): Eukaryota > Viridiplantae > Streptophyta > Magnoliopsida > Fabales > Fabaceae > Bauhinia > Bauhinia variegata. The sequence goes on along the minus strand of CM039435.1, from coordinate 13,376,686 downwards.
CTATCTAGAATTGATACTCTTTAGGAGGAAATGAGTTGTGAAGCATAAAGTAAATGATCTCGAGGCCAAGTACAATGTGGAGAAATCAAATTCCGAGGGTAGTGAGGATGCGAATTTGTCTGAAGCTGATGATGAGGAAGAAGGAACAGCTGATGAATCTGATGATGATTAAAGGCTTGATCACATAATATGTGTTTTATTAGTTTATGCTTTGACTTTTTGTGATCTTACTATTTGATTATCTTCATTGTTTTTAGCACTTTTGTGGACATGGTGTAGCTTGTTTAAATATTGACTGTTTGATGTTTATGCATTCTTTATTATAACTTTTTGTAAATCTTGCTTCCACAATACTTTCTGTTCTGTCTTTACACTTATACTCTGCGTTTTCTCTGTTTTTTATCTGGCTTAATCTCTTGATTTGTCCCTTGTTTATATTTGGTCTTCTGGTTTACTAAGGGGCAGCAACACTATATGGATTTCTTTTGATGAATCCAAAGGGGAGAATAATAGGCTCTGCATATTCTTTAAATTTTTCTGGCATGTGTTTAGGGAGAGAACAATGTTTTTAGTTATTTGCAAAAATCAAAAATTATTTTGTCTTCATGAAAAAGGGGGAGAACAAGGAATGTGTCTTTAGTGCCCTGATCTTGCCTCCCACCTTCTATATCCGTTCTAGGGACATGGAAACAGTGTGGACTATCATGTGAGTTTTTCCTAGCTGATCGCCTTCAGCTACTAATGCTCCCACGGTTGATTGCTATAATACGCTCACAAGATTTGGAAATAGCAGTAAAAAGCAAGAGTAGGACACAATAACTGATTCGTTCTTCTATCCATGAAAGCCAAAAAATGATAATTGTTTTCCCTGCATAGTATAAGAACTTGAGCAAATGAATTCCCCAATACGGATCATCCTCGGAAGTGAAGGCAGTAATTACATTGTGACTACCAAGGTGCAATAGAATAGAAGTTGCCCAAAGTGCCAGTAAGTTGATTTTGTAATCCACACTGTCCTGGCAACTTGTCTTTGGCTTTGGAGTCATACTGGTTTAGAAGATATTTCCTAGAGAGACTGATGCAATAAAATGAGCTGCTAGATGTATGCCAAACCAGAGGTTTCTTCTTATAGATCCTATGGGAATTCTCTTGCGAAAGAAAATCCAGAAGAAGAGCATGAGTTGTGCCAATATGCTCACGTAGATCATACCTCGAAGTAAGACAAATGTGTATATCTTCTTTTTGTCTTCTATATCCATGGATTACAGCTGCATGAAATGCATTTAAAAAATGTCAACTAGTAGAAGTCTACCAATGGCTAAGTTCCTCGAATAACTTTAGAACGAGTGGTCTCACTTTGATAAAATTTGTTGTTATATTTAATATCTCATTTCTTATCTCATTCATTTCAATTGATCAAAAATTATTAAATAATATTCTCATTTGTTATACCTCGAGTGAGACAAGATAATAAATTTACTTTTTATATGTATATTGTAATTATATCTAATGAAAAAATAACTATTCCACTTTGATATCTTATTTTATGTCTTATTCATTATGAATTAGTGAAAATTCATGAAATAAATGCTATATAATAAGTGGACTTACTTATTTTAATCAGTTACAATTAGTGATGCATGAAATAAACCTCTAAATGCAATAAATTTGTTTTCTATGCATAAATTGTAATTATATTTGATGACTCATATTTATTTATTAAAATATTATATCTTTACCACATTACTCTCTTTCTCATTGTTCTCTATTTGGTCTTTCGCTTTCCTTCCATTGTAGAACTTCCCATTCATTGGTAGAAAATAAAAATAAAAGGAAGATGACGATGTGATCGTGACATGATTTTTAAATTTTTAATGAAGAAACATTTCATTAGACATAATAGGAAGATTACTCTAATACAGACACATAAATATTTTTTAATGAAGAGATAAAAGTATTCTTTGTTGTCCCTTCTTTTGAAATATTGGTCTTTTTTATTTTTTATTTTTCGTAAAAGTTATTTTACTGTATAATAACAGAAAAATAATTCCCCAAATAAAGGTACTGAATTAGTTTAGACATGATTAATAATTGATTAACCATTAATAAATTTTTATTCATAATTTTGAAAAAATAATCATTAAATGTTTAGAAAATATCTTCAAGCACGCCCAAGAGAAAATTCAAAACTAACTAAATGGTGCCTTCGATTTTAGTCTCTCCTAAGGTTTTTCCTTAGAGTAGAGCCGCTATCAGCCTACTGCTGACCTTTTAGGTTTGATACCGCTGCCTCTGTGTCTAAGTACACACAGTGTCATCGAGCCAAGTGGAGACTAGTTGTTGACCTCTACTTATTGTTGGGTGAGGTATGACTGATCCTAGAGACGGGAGATCAAAGGAAGAGGACATCCGTATCGCTGAAGAGGAGGATATATTAGAGGCGATTCAGGAGTACGAAAGGAGTTTGATTGGCAAACTGGTCACAGAGAAGATGATTAATGTGGGCATATTACAGTCTGTAATATATCAGATTTGGGGAAATCCAGATGGGCTCAAAATGGTGGAACTGGGAGACAAAACCTACCACTTTTTCTTTAGTGATGAAAGAGACCTTCTTCTAGTGTTAAGGAGAAACCTGTGGATATATAAAAATAGTTTTTTACTGCTGCACCACTGGTTTAAGGGTTTTAAGATGGAAGAATTGCATCTAGATGAAGTGAGTTTATGGGTGCAGTTTTGGGGTTTGCCTGCTCATTTTAAATCAATAGCTTTGGGGAGGAAGATAGGAGCAAGATTGGGTGAAGTAGAGGATGTCGGATTGTTCCATATGCAAAGTAGAGATGGAATCATTCTGAAAGCTAAAATAAAAATAAACATAGCCAAAGCGCTTAGGAGTGGTTTGAAGATTGCAGATAAGGAAAATAATCCAGTATGGTGCTCGTTTAAATATGAACGCTTACCCCAATTTTGTTACTATTGTGGGATCCTTGAACATAAAGACAAGACTTGCAAGCTATCACTGGATGACGAGGTTAATGGGAAGCTAAAGGAGAAGTTGTTGGGTCCATGGCTGAGAGCAAATTATGTAGAGAAAAGAGTGAAAAAGAATAAGGAAAATCTAAATCCAAATAGGCCTGAGAAAGCAACCCATAAGGGTATAGGGGTGGAAGAGATGGGGCTGTCTTCAGTGCTTGCTGAATTAAGGGTATCAATTGCTGAGAATGGGGTAGTAGAACAGGCCAAATGTAGCACAACACTATAGGGGAAGTCGAAATATAATATTATAGTTGATCTGCATGGGAACACTGGTGCCGAGGAGGGGATGTTGAAACATGCAAATAACATAAGGGAAACAATAAATAGTAGGCCACAAGTGCACATGGAGATGACAATCGCTAAAGAAAGTTGTCCAAATATAGCAGATATAGGGAGCAATTCAGTTGATACCATGGCTGACAATACTCTTGAGAAGTTAATTGAGAAAATGAGTAAAAGATTAAAGAGCGTGTCGAGGTTGAAAAGAAAAGAAAGGGGTTCAGTAACGACCTTATGGAAAGTTGAAAGCACCAAGAATAGAGATACTAGGAGTTGGCAAGGAGAATGTGCAACGATTTACTCAGGTGTCATCAATTATATTAATGGCGGAGGCTATTCAGCAGCCCCGCCGAGCCCAATGAGCATCCTTAGTTGGAACTGCAGTGGGCTTGGGAACCCACGTGCAGTTCGAGCACTTTGTATATTGATCAGACAAAAAGCTCCCAAAATGGTGTTTGTTTGCGAGACCAAGCTTATTACAAGGGAATGGGATGAACTTAAGATGAGACTAGGGTGTAGTAATGGGGTTTATATGGGTCGTGACAGCAGGAAAGGGGGTCTAGGTCTCTTATAGGCAGATGATTGGGTGATGACTTTACAATCTTTTTCAAAATATCACATTGATGTTATGGTAAAGGATAACATTAATAGCCCATGGCAATTCACAAGATTTTATGGTGAACCTATCACACACTTGAGACATAGGAGTTAGAGCACTTTACAAGCGTTAAAGCTGAGGCATAATCGTGGTTGGCTCGTAATGGGGTATTTTAATGAGGTTTTGAGTAGTAATGAGCATTTGGGCACCTAAGAACGACCAGAAACTCAAATGCAACAGTTTAGGGATGCAGTAGATTGGTGTGGCATTGAGGATTTGGGATATACAGGAGTCCCTTACACTTGGTGCAATGGCAGGGCTGATGAACATAATGTTAAAGTTTGATTGGATAGAGCTTTGGTTAATACAGAATGGCGAGATCTCCATCCTTCAACTCAGGTATACCACCTTTCCGCTTGTGTCTCTAACCATATTCCTATACTCTTACAACTTAGTTGCAGTCCCATACATGGCAAAAAACCTATGTGTTTTATATTTGAGAAAATGTGGCTGAGGCATGAAGGCATGGTCAATGTGCTCCCTTGGTAAAAAGATATTGGAACTCAGTCGCAGATGACAATGCAGTAGAGAATATTCAAAAAAAAATTGAAGCTGATGGAGAGAAGCCTTTGCTCTTGGAACATCCACACATTTGGACATGTGGGGAAAAAACTAAAAGAGCTACAGGAAGAACTCAACAGGGTTAAAGGCTTAGTACCAAGTATGGCTAATATTGATAGGGTAAAGCATATTCAAAACCAAATAAATGAATTAGATAGAGAAAAAGAAATGTGGAGACAAAGGTCAAGGATTCAATGGCTAAAGAAGGGAGATAGAAATACTAGCTATATTCATACTAAGGCATCCAATAGAAAAAAGAAGAATCTCATCAAGCAGCTGAAGGATAAGACTGGTGTTAGTCATACAGATCCATGAGTCATCAATTATATCGCCATGGAATATTTCTTTGATTTATTTAAGTCCACTCACCCCATAGAATTTTCTGATGTTATAGATATTATTAAGAGAAAGGTGACAGAAGAAATGAATGAATCTATTCTTGCACTATTTACTAAGGAGGTAATTAAACATGCGTTATTCCAAATAGGAGCAACGAAGGCACCAAGACCAGATGGTTTCCTTGCCATTTTCTACCAATAGTTATGGGATGATATAAGCCAAGATATTACAACAATGGTTTTTGCGTTTCTAACTAATACTTCTCCAATAGACGAAATCAACTTCACCCATATAATGCTAATTTCCAAAGTGGCTAGCCTGGTGGATATGACTCAATTCAGACTTATAAGTCTCTGCAACATCGTTTACAAGATCCTATCAAAAGTGCTTGCTAATTGCCTTAAACTACTTCTTCTAAATATTATATCTATCAACCAGAGTGCCTTTGCATTGAATCACCAAATTACCGATAATATTTTGTTAGCTTATGAGCTCTTACATGCTTTAAAGTCTAAGCACTCCTGAAAGAAAGGGTATATGGCCTTAAATTTAAACATGAGCAAGGCCTATGATAGGGTGGAATGAAGGTTTTTGCAGGCTATGATGTAAAAACTAGGTTTTGTAGAAAGATGGGTCTCGTTGATCATGGCGTGTGCTTCATCAATTTCATATTCAGTCTTGGTGAATGGCATTCTGATGGGCCCAATTATTTCGAAAAGAGGGTTGAGACAAGGGGATCCCTTATCACCATACCCCTTTTTAATTATTGTAGAGGGTTTTAGTGTTATGCTAAGGGCTACAGAGGAGGCTGGGTGCATTAGTGGAGTAAGAATTTGTAGAAGAGCACCATCTATTTCACATTTACTTTTTGCTGATAATAGCCTAATTTTTTCACAAGCAATAGTGCCAGCAAGCTTAGAGATTAAAAAGGTGCTTGTTGATTACAAAGCTTGCTTTGGTAGAAAATTAATCTTGATTAAGTACTTAATATTCTTTAGTCCAAATTGCATACAAAGAGATAGGGATTTGATTATGCAGAAGTTGGAGATCCATAATGTGGCTTTTAATGAAAGATACTTGGGTCTCCCTATGATGGTGGGCCGTTGCAAGGATAATTCATTCCAATCAATTAAGGAGAGAGTTTGGAAGAAATTACATGGATAGAGAGAGAAAATACTCTCTAAAACAAGGAAAGAAGTGCTTATTAAAGCGGTTGCCTTATCTATCCCAGTGTACTCTATGAGCTATTTTCGCTTATCAAGATCTTTTTGCATAAAGCTTAATCAGTTAATGGCTTGGTTTTGGGTGGGGGAAAGTCAACAAAAAAAGAAGAAGATATGTTGGGTTAGTTGGGATAAGATGGCTACTCCTAAGAATTGGGGAGGATTGGGGTTTAGAAGTTTGGAAGTTTTTAGCTTAGCTATGTTGGCCAAGCAAGTGTGGCGTATCTTTCAAAACCCAGATTCATTAGTGGCCACTATGCTCAAATAGAAATATTTCCCTAATAGCACAATATTAGAAGCATCGGTAGGCAGTAACATGGAAGAGTTTATGGGGGTGGCATTTCTCATCTTAATAAGGGGCTGGCTAGGCGTATTGGGAATGGGGAAACAACAAGGATTGGGTGGCAACCATGGTTACCAAGGGAAGATAATCCGTTTATGACAATGCCAATGCCATAGGAGAATTTTTCAAAACATGTTAATTTTCTATTCTTGTAGGGGATTAGGGAGTGGAATAGCACTTTAATACACAATATCTTTAAGGATGACGAAGCCAGAATTATTTGTGGCATATCGCTACCTCTGAGAGACATACCTGACCAGTGGTATTGGAAAGACAGCAAGAATGGCATATTCACTATAAGATCTTGTTACCATAGGTTGGTTAAAGCTACAGTAGAAGAAGAAGGCCAAGGCATTTCAGTGCAAGCTCAAATGCAGTGGAAACTGTTATGGAAAGTTGATGTCCCTCCAAAATATAAGCACTTTATTTGGCACTGCTATAAGGATGCGTTACGTACTACTACTGCATTATATCGAAGAGGAATGGACATACCTAACGAATGTCCTTGTTGCTGCTATGAGGATGAGATATCATACATACACTTTTTGGCTGTGAAAAGAGCCAAGTTGTTTGGACTACTTGCATGCACTTCTTTGAGATACACACATTGCTAGACAATGATTTTGATGGGTGGGTTAAAACAATCCTTGGTGGTTGGGATTATAAGAGGATTGGTGTATTGTTTTTTCTGTTGTATGCAATATGGAAAAAGCAAAACGAGATGTGGCTAAGGAACCACGTCAGCCCAGCATATGGGGTTTTCCTGGCTGTCTTGTCTCAGTGGAATGAATGGAGCAATACCACAAGCCTTCGCAACCCCCACGTTTAGAGGAGTACTCCCAAGTGGAGCAAACCTATCAGTCCATGCGTTAAAGTGAACATCAATGCAGTGGTGGGTTTTGATCATAAAGGAGGAGTAGGGGAAGTTCTAAAAGACTCAGCGTGAATGTTCCTGGTACCATGGTGTAACCAATGTGATTCGAGCACATCTATCTCTTCTCTTGAAGTGATGGCCATTTAGGAGGTGCTTGTATTTCTAAAAGCCTGGGGCTATCAACACACAGTGCTGGAAGGCGAGTCAAAAAGCATTATCTATCAACTCAACAGCCCACGTTCTAATATGTCTTGTGAAGGTTTGATCATCAATAACATACTCGCCCTTAGTAAAGAGTTCACTTCTATTTCATTCTCATGGGTCCCTAGAGAAGCCAACACAGTGGCTCATCAACTAGCTACCTTAGGAAAGACCACTACTGGATGTAATGTTTGGTGGGATGACCATCCCACTATCCTTGTAGACAATGTCTTGATTGATTCTCAATAAAGTTACATCCCATTATCAGAAAAAAAAAAAAAAACAAATCCACATCTCTAATGGAGTTTGAAGTTCAATATATGTACAAAATCGTGATAAAAAAAAGAAACATGAAGCTTTATTTCATTTATAATAACTAGAATGCAATCCATTTGGAAATCAAGCAAAATAATATATGATCATGTCATGGTCCTATATGGACAAATGCATTATCGTGTTAATTCCATTTATTTAAAATCTCAATTGAATGATTGATAAAAAAACTAAAAGTATATAGAAAAAGGTTGTTTTTAGTGTTTAAAACATGGTTGCGATATTTTTTAAATTTTATTGAAGTCTTTTATTTTATTTTGACAAAAAATGACTAGTGGTTTAATAAATTTCATTGAAGATGCCTTTTCATACTTAATAAATATGAAAACAAGTAAATTGAAATGAAAAAGAAAATAGAAAAATTTTTGCAAAAATATATTTGAAAAATAAAAATCTGAAAGGGAAAACACATTTAAAAAATTAAAACCAGAAATAAAAATTTGATACAAAATCTTCACATTTCAACCCAAATTTACTGGTTGATGAGATCCACCAGAATTGCCCAGTCCCTCCCATATTTTTATGGCTGTAGTATGGCAATGACTTTTTACTTACGTGGAGATAATAATATGAAACTGAAATTTATGGATGGTAATTAGTCCGTGAATTCGTAATGCATTGTTAGTAGATCAGTGCAAAACATTCTATTTAAATTAAATAATCTATAAAACATCTATGTAATAAGGCTTTGGTAGTTTTTGATAGAAAAATATCATCTCAACGAATTCCCACAATATTGCGTCAATACAAACAAATTTCCATGGTTCATTTATTAAGACAATGATAATTTTACATATCTAAATTTTAATGGATAATATTTATTGTTTTTTTATTACAGCAACTTCTTAATTATTATAATTCTAATTATTGCTTGAGATTTCTCTCATTGTTATAATTCAAGACTTAATATTGTTGTTTTAATTTATCTAATTATAGGTCCATGGATCAGGCTAAATCTTTAACTTCGTGGCTGGAGTGGGGGAGGAGCCCCACTGGCATCCCCACTATTATTCCCTTTCTCCTGGCTGTTTTTTTCTTTGCCCTTCACTTTCCTGCTACCGGAGAACTTCCCATCCATTGCGTTTCAACAGCTGGGTTCCTCTACTTAACAGATTCTTGAAAAGTAGAAAAATATCTTTCTTTTTTTAAAAGAAAAAAACTCTTGATTTCTAGATAATTAATTTAAGAATATTTTTCAAATCTTACTTTCTTTTTATGTTGGAAATATATTCTTCAAATCTGGAGAGGGAGGAAAAGATTTCTTAGTTAGAATAGTTGTATATAACGGTACACGAGACATGAAGGGCTGACACGATCTATGGACAGAGTCCGCCCAAATTCAGTCTGTGAAAATAGTATCCAGCAAACCGTTGCTTGAGAATTGACTAGAAAAGTAGAAAATGGCGTACCTGATATTGCTGTTCTTCAAAACAGGCAGAATAAGCAGAATCAATGTTGCTTACTGTCCTTGGCGTCCTAAGCCTTGCTCCAAGGAAGACCTCAAAAGTATTATACGAACTTGACACCGATAACTGAGAAAGTTAGATGGAACGCATAAGCTTGCGAGCACTTTGGAAGGGAATGAAACAATATGTAATTAATTTATAAAGGCAATATTTTTGGTGATTCAGCAAAGAATTTGCGTCGTTTGTGCTGACTTCATCATTTAACAGTCAATCCTGTCCTGTAACAACATGCATTAAAAAAAAAAAAATAGTGCTCCTAAAGATGTGTAAATTACTTTTTTGGTACGTAACCACAATTAAGTGGTATACAACCTAATTATTAAATCTTTTAATTTATTAATTAATTTATTTTAAATTAATTGGATGACTCACATTGAGAATTTTCACAATTCTTCTAAATTCTTCTTCAAATCATTTCTAAAGTTTCTCAAATGGAGGATTTTAAAAAAAAAACTTAAAAATTTACTAATATATCATCATACAAATACATATATATAATTTTTTTTATAGTTACAATAATTAATTAATATTTTAAGTAAATATAAAATTATTTATAAATATTATAAGTTCTCATTTCTTTTCTCTTACACAATCCATTCTCTCGGGAGAACTCCTTTCTTCCCTTCCCTACTTATAAATATAATATTAAATAATATAAATAATATAATATAATACAAAAAATTACGTTATAATATAAATTTTTATATTATTCATTATTTTTTACTCAACATATTTACTCAAGCAAAATCCTATTACAATAGTCCTGTCAACCGAGTTGAGTTAGGTTGATTCAGTTTTACTGAGTTGAGTTTAGACATGGACAACCCCTAAATCCATCCCAAACCCTCCCTCTTCCCAAAATTCTCTAAGGAAGAAAATCCATCCATTCCACACTCCATTGGACACCATTATTCTGAAAGAAAAGATTTAAAAAAATAGTATAAATAGAACATTTAAATACAGATTTAAAAATCTGCAAAAATAACAACCTAAATCAAGTTTGTGAATTTTTCTCATTTATAAATTCGATGGATACAAAAACCCATAGAAAAGATTTAAAAATTTGTATGTATAGAACATTTAAATAAAGATTTAAAAATTAACCTTAATCAAGTTTGAATTTTTGTTTTTGACTTACGAATTTATAAACCCTATACATATAAAAATCCATAAATATTAAAACTTAGAAAACAAAAGTACACACTCATTTGTTGATATTAACTTTTCTTTTTCGACGCACCAATAAAACAAGGGGAAGACCAATATTGACACGAAATACAACTTTCCCTCAAGACAATTATACATATAAATACAATTTTGGCCATCTTATATCGATAGCTTTAAGAAAAATATTGACACGAAATTATACGACTGAATGATTTGGATGAAATTTTCATTTATTTTGGTAATTTTCTCTGCAATTTTGGATTTTAAAAAATAGAAAATATCAACTTAAGTAACGAGAAAATTTTCTTTGTGGCAGTATAATATAAAATAATATTCACATTTTTTTTAAAAAAAAAAAAGTAATGCTATGCTCACAATTATTTTTATATTTTTTATTTATAATTATATCTTTACATCACAAATCAATGAATGTGTATAGAGGCGTATGTTAAGAATTGTTGACTTAGCATTTTTCATATAATAAAACAAAGCAAAAACAGGAATGCAGCTCAGCCTATTCTAATCCAGAAGCTGCCTCGCCAGCGTAAAGCTCTCTTTTTATGTTAGTTGTTCACGCGTTTTTAACCAAAGACTTCTCTACATATAGAATGGTAGATGTTGACTTGACCATAACACAAACATAATCATTATTTGTGAGGCCATGTTCAAATGATTTGATTGGTGGATTGACCCTCTAGTCTATAATGGCAAAAACAGTCTCTATCTTTTGCTGTTGGTGTTCGTGAGAAACAAAAATTAGTGAGAGTCTTAGAAGACCTTTAAAAAAGGAGGGAAGGATAAATGCAAAATGGATGAACAAAATAGCCATAAGAACAAGTGAAAGAGAGGAAGTTGTTTAATTTTGTGAGATGTTTGTAGGAGTTCAATAGTGAAAGTATCATATTGGAGTGATTACAAGTACCTTGACATTATAGATAGTTGAAAAGGCGCTTGGTTACCATAGGTTACAGAGGTTGAGCGTTAGCTCTTAATGGCCCTATAAACATATGCATATATTTGTTGGAGTGAGTAATATGGTAGTTTTCTTGATAGGTCTACTTATAACAGAAGGAGGGAGTTTGAGCATTAGCTCTTAAGAGTTTATGGGCCTTCATAAAGCTCTCATGAAAATGATGATTCAGCAAAGTATGACGTATAATAGTCCAAGATCTTTACGTAAGGCATGTACACCTATTTAAATGAAATAATTGATTCAAAATTCATCTATCACATTACTTTAGATGGTTGAAACCATGTCACACAAAGTAAGTCTTAAAGGCACATTAACCAAAAAAATATAAGATTTTTGAAGTGATATAAATTTATGTTCATTTTAAAAATAATGAAGAATTGTGAAAAGATTTTTAAAATAAAGAGATATTTTTCATAAAAATAAAATCTTTTAAATTATAACAATTCCACATCAGGAAGTTTTTATCCCTTTATTACAGATGCAACATAAAAAGTCACAAAGATAGTTATTTTAGTAATTTAAATCAACAGACACAAAAATAATTATAATACCTTTTGAAATATTATTGGTGAAAGCTGTCTTGATTCATGGAAATCGTACCTAATTGAAAGGCTGTAACTCTTTAGAGAAGGTGGTTTGGCACAATTTAGTTCGGTTTGAAAGCAACTTAACACTATCAATTTATATTGGTTTGTTATATCAATACAAAATTGAATGGAGGATCAATAGTTGAATAATCAAAGAGTAAAAATTTTGTATGATAAATGAAAAAAAAATTATTCAATAATCCTAAAATATGATAATAAGTAGATAAAATTTATATTAAATATTTCTATTGATAAAAATATATTATTTAAAATATATAATATAATTATATATTGGCATACTACCATGATTCGTACTAACAAGAAACATATGTTTGAATTCAACATGAATATCGCAAGAAATATATATTTAAGAAAGGTTTATTGAAAAATAGCACTTACAGTGATTTAGAGCTGCTGCAGATCATAGGAAAGCCGTGAAATGAAAACAGGAAGATGATGTTGGAAGAAGAATCTTCATCAGAATAAATTGGTTCCAAGCTGAAACTTCAAAGATCTGATGGGATCCTTTCAGTAGAAAATACGCGAAAAAACAGGATTTTAGGATTCGTTGAGCACAGATTCAGCAGATTTATGGAAAACTGAATTTGCAGGGCAAGGATGGGAATGGATACCCCCAATATATTTATAGACTTGATAGGTTATTAAGTTAACTTATTAGTCGAAACGTTTTCTTTGTTATATCACGTATAATACCTTATATACTAGGAAGAAAATTTTTTGTCCTATTGTATCTGTTAAACTATGTGCCATTGTATTAAAATTAATTATAATTTAATAAAATCATATTATAATTAAAATTATTTAAATTTTTAAACAATATTAATATAATCTCCTTGACACACCATGTTAGATCTCATTTTAGTCACGTTTCAACCCCATATTCTCTTGGTTTAGTGGTACATTTTTAGGCTATTTCATTTGATTTAAATCACTTTTTAGATTCTTGAATTTATATGGATGATAATATAAATTGAGCTTAATTGTATGTTGATGAGTGTAATTTATATAGATATTTTGGTATGAATTCCCTTGCATTTAAGTCTCAAATTAGGGTAAATTAAGGTGCATTTAATGTCTTGTTACTATTCTGTAGGAACTAAGCACCAAAGAGAACCAAATGCAGGAAAACAAAAAATTACAAAAATGCCACTCGCCGTGGCGAGGTCCTTAGCTCACCGTGGCTAGCTCTACCCGAGAAGAACAAGCTCAATTTTGCCTTAGCTCGCCGTGGCGAGCTACCCGAGTCGCGGTGCCAAGCTAGATGACTTCTGGAGCTGTTTTGAAGAGTTCTGAACCGATAAGGCTTCCGAGAATCCTCCTCCTACAAGAACTAAGACTCCAAGACATAGAAAACTCTCTAGAATTATTATTCAAGTGGGATTGAAGTCTTGAAAGCATAGGACTACAAGAGTCCTAGTTTGAGTAGGATTAAAGTTGTTAAATCCTACTATAATGATATGTCCTAGTTAGACCATGATTAGGAATGACTTTGTAATTAAAGTTGTAATTTATCTAAAGAGTCATAATTCAAGTAGGACTAGGAAGAGGATTGTTCTAATTAGCATCCTAATTAAAGTATGATTAGGATTACATTATAACTAAGAATTGTAATGCAACTTAGAGTCCTAGATTTAGTCTAATTAGGAGTGGATATATTATAAATAGCCAAGGGAGCTGGAGAGGAGAAGAACGACGCCAACACACAACCATCCATGCACACAGAGCTGCCAGAACTGGATCTACACACGCCACTGTTGATAAGACACTCATCCATTGTTCCTATTGCCGAGACTCTATCTAGTATCTCTCTCTTTTGTTTGTTTTTGTTCAAGTGACCATGCTTTCAGTCTAGAATTTTACTAGATCTGTTAGTATGGTAGCTTAATTTTTTTTATGCTTAGCTAGACATATCTAAGCCATGATACCAAATTTGTGAGACAAGATATGATTTTAATGTTAGATATATTGATTTTGAGTATTCTGAAATTATTTGACAGCATTGTTATTGAATTTATTTGGATTTGTTTGGAGTGATCAACTAACCTATTTGAATAATTCATATTGTTAGCCAATTAAGTAAGTCTGGAACCTTAATTAATTTGCACAAGTAACAACTAGTTAATCCTAGAATTAGGTTAATTAGAATAATTTCATATCTAAATTACATAAAGTCGCTGGTGGACCTTTATAGTTCAGGTTAGATGATGTTTTCCATAGATCTTAATGCTCCAAGTTCGGTTAAATCTCATGCACTGGTGTATTGGGGTTACTGGACTTGGTAGGTTTTATGCTCAGACGTTCTAGTATTAAAACAAACGGTAAGGGAAAATAGGGAATTTTGTAATACAAAGTTCTACAGTCTAACTATTTAAAATTAATTTATCTATGTGTCAATGATCGAATTTGTGTTATCATGGAGAGGATTTGTCGATGCTAAGCATGCTTTATTAATTCTATCACTCGATTTCCTTCAATTCACTCTTCATTATTCTCTTTTCTTTGCTTACTTTACATTCTGCCTAGAATTATATTCAGCAACATATTCAAAACCCCCTTTAATTTCGTTACTTCTAGTATTATTCTTTTCTTTTCTTAAGCAATCTTATTAGATTAACTACACGCTTCCTCGTGGGATCGATCCTACTTGCCCTAACTATATTATATCTTTAGGAAGTGGTGAATTAATTTGTGAGGCTACGACACCCTTCTACAAATTTTGGTGCCGTTGCTGGGAAAACAACTATTTAATCTTTTAGGATTGTTAGTATTTTATGTGTTTTCTTTGTTCTGAATTTTGTAGGTTTCATTGATTTATCTTCTTGAGAAGTGGAAGAATAATTTCTAGTAGACAATACCAAATAGAATTAGAAGAAAGATTGAACAACAACCCATTATTCAAAGCTGACACTACATCTGAAAGGGAGATGGCAACCTTGAAACAGTTGGCAGAACCGGACTTGACAATTCAGCCATTAGCAATCACATATCCTACCCTTGCTGTTCCTTTGAAGCTTAATTCGGGATTCATTAACTTGTTGCCCAAATTCCATGGAAGGCTAGGAGAGGATCCATACTGCCATATTAATGAGTTTATGATCACTTGCTCAACCATTCAACAAGAGGGAGTTACCGAAGATCAAGTGAAGCTGCGAGCCATTCCTTTCACATTGCAAGATGCGGCCAAAGATTGGTTGTACTACCTAATGCCTGGATCTATCACCTCATGGCAGCAACTTCACAAAATGTTTCTATAAAAAAATTTTCCAGCATCCCGTATTGCTTCCATTGGAAAAGAAATATGCAGAATCAAGCAAATCAGTGGCGAGACTTTATATGAGTATTGGGAGCGCTTCAACAAATTGTGTGCCTCATGTCCAAAGCACTAAATTAGTGACCAACTTCTCATACAATACTTTTATGAAGGATTAGCACCCCATGACCGAGGAATGATCGATGCTGCAAGTGGTGGAGCCCTCGTAGACAAAACGCCTGCACAAGCCCGAGCGTTAATTGACAACATGGCTTAAAATTCTCAGCAATTCGAGGAAAGAAGTGGTTCTTTCTTGTGCCTTGCCAATGCTGCAAGTAATCCTAATGCTTAACTTACCCAATTGCAAGCTATAATAAATCAAATGATCGGCTCAGCTACAGCACCTGTTTGTGGTGTATGCACAACTCCAGGGCACATGACTGATTCATGTCCTAATTTACAACAATCGGGAGAGGTGAATTCTATGTACAATAATAGAAGGTATGATCCCTTTGCTCCTACCTACAATGAGGGTCGAAGAGATCACCCAAACCTCATATATGGACCACCAATAAATAATCCACCAGGATTTGATCAAGTTCAACGCCCTCCACCACAAGTTCAAGCTGCTGACAAAACTCATATAATGTTTGAACAACTTATGAAACAAATGGGCTCTATGCAAACCGAATTCAAGAAAGATTTTAGTGACCTGAGGCGTGACTCTGAAGAGAGACTCCAAAATCTTGAAAGTCAATTCAACCAACTACAAACCCGCATCTCCAACAATGAAGTAATGGTTAGGAATTTCCAAGCCCAAATGAACAACAGGTTACCTTCCCAACCATTTGCCAATCCAAAAGAAAATGTGAGTGCTATCATGTTACGAAGTGGGCGTGACCTACAACCTAGCTCATCTAATATGCAACCAAGAGATAAGGAAGATGAAACAGAAGTTCCAGATCTCAAGAAGCCATTACAACAGCCGCTGCCAGCACCTAAACAAACTAAGCAGATTTTGCAAGAAATACCGAAGCAAGGAAAATCTGGGCAGCTGCAAGAACAATGCTGCCAACCCAATTCTGGACAGCAAAATAGCAGCAATAAGTCAACACTCCAGCAGCAGAAAAAGGGAGAAACAAAGTTGGAAAAATCTGAAGAAAATAGGTACATTCTGAAGCCTCCATTCCCTCAAAGGTTCATGCAAAAGAAGCACGAAGAGGCTAATCAAGAAATTCTGGAAACATTCCGAAAGGTTGAGGTAAATATTCCACTGCTGGATGCTATTAAGCAAGTTCCAAGGTACACTAAATTTCTTAAAGAGCTTTGCACTTCAAAAAGAAAATTAATTGGCAATGAGAAAATTAGTGTAGGGGAAAATGTTTCTGCTGTTTTCCAAAAGAAAATTCCTACAAAGTGCCAAGATCTACGGATGTTCACTATTCCTTGTAAAATTGGTAATACTTCTTTTGGAAAAGCTATGATAGACCTAGGAGCTTCAATAAACGTCATGCCTAGAAATATCTATGAAAAATTGAACCTAGGAAATTTAAAGGAAACTGGTTTGATAATTCAATTAGCTGACAGAAGCAATGTTTACCCGGATGGAGTCATAGAAGATGTCCTTGTGCAAGTAAATGAATTAGTATTCCCCGCTGATTTTTATGTGCTTGATATGGGAGATAAAGGTAATTCAGGAGATATTCCATTGCTGCTAGGGAGACCATTCCTGAAAACTTCAAGGACCAAAATTGATGTGCACAATGGTAGTTTAACAATGGAATTTGATGGTGAGGTTATTAAATTTAATATATTTGATGCCATTAGATATCTTACTAATGTTAACTACTTATATGCATTAGATGTTGTTGATGAAATTTCCCAACATATTTATGAATTGGAAAAATCTGATAAATTGGAAACTGTCATTACTAAAAGCATACTTGATAAAGATGTGCCTGAATATGATTTTATGTTGCATGATGCTTTAGTGGATACAATTTCAGCATTGAACTCCTCACATCAAATGCATGCAAAATCATATTTACTTCTCCCTACACAGCATGTTAAAGTTGTTTCATCTCATATTTCACCTCCTACCCTAGATTTGAAACCTTTGCCTGAAAATTTAAAGTATGTGTATTTAGGGGAAAAAGAAACACTACCTGTGATAATTTCCAACTCCTTGACTGAATTACAAGAAGAAAAATTAGTTAGACTCCTTAGGGAATATAAAGAAGCTATTGGGTGGACATTGTCTGACCTAAAAGGTTTGAGTCGTACTTTATGCACATATAAGATAGCTCTAGAACCTAATGCAGCCCCTAAGCGTGATCCTCAGCGTTGCCTAAATCCTCCTATGATAGAAGTAGTGCAGAAAGAAATTCTTAAGTGGGTAAAGGCGGGAGTTATATACCCCATAGCTAATTCAGAGTGGGTTAGTCCTATTCATGTAGTCCCTAAAAAAGGACGAACCACGGTAGTGACCAACCAGGAAGGAGAACTTATACCCACAAGTGTTCAAACAGGTTGGAGAGTTTGCATAGATTATAGGAAACTAAACAAAGCCACGAAAAAGGAGCATTTTCCTCTCCCGTTCATGGACCAAATGTTAGAGAGATTGGCTGGTCATTCATTCTTTTGTTTCCTAGATGGATATTCAAGTTATTTGCAAATACCCATTGCACCAGAGGATCAAGAGAAAACCACCTTCACCTGCCCGTTTGGAACTTATGCATTCAAACACATGCCATTTGGTTTATGCAATGCACCTGCCACATTTCAAAGATGCATGATGAGCATTTTTTCTGATTTTATTGAAAAATTCATGGAAGTTTTTATGGATGATTTTACTGTTCATGGACACTCATTTGATAAATGTTTGCATCATTTAGCATTAGTCCTTAGGCATTGCATTGAAGCCAATTTGATTTTGAATTTTGAAAAATGCCATTTTGTGGTTAATCATGGTGTTGTCTTAGGGCATGTTATTTCAGCCAAAGGGTTAGAGGTTAACAAAGCTAAGGTGGAAGCAATTCAAACCTTACCATATCCAACTACAGTTAAAGAAATTCGATCTTTTCTAGGGCATGTGGGTTTTTATAGGCATTTTATAAAGAATTTTTCAAAAATTGCCTCTCTCCTATGAGCCCTATTGGCTAAAGATGCTGAATTTATTTTTTCTGATGAATGTAAGTGTGCTTTTGATGAGCTTAAAAAATGTTTAATCACACCACCCATTGTCCAAGGCCCAAATTGGACACTCCCTTTTGAATTGCTATGTGATGCCTCGGACAAAGCAGTAAGTGTCGCACTTGGACAGAGAAAAGGTAAGGAATTTTATATTATATGCTATGCTAGTTGTACCTTAGACCCTGCACAATGCAATTACACTGTCACTGAGAAAGAATTGTTTGCCATTGTGTTTGCTTTGGAAAAATTTAAATCATACTTGCTTGGTGTTAAGGTAATTATATTTTATGACCATGCAGCCCTGAAATATTTATTGCAAAAGAAAGAGGCCAAACATAGGCTACTTAGATGGATTTTACTCTTACAGGAATTTGATCTTAAATTTAAAGATATAAAAGGTTCAGATCACCACATAGCTGATCATCTTAGTAGAATCCAAACTAGGGAAACCAGTAAAGAACTAGGGGATTTTTTTCCTGATGAATAGTTATATGCATTGACTAGTAATATCCCTTGGTATGTTGATATTGTTAATTATTTAGTAACTAAAACTTTTCCCCCAGATTTACCTAAGCATGCTAGAGAAAAAATTAAATCCCAAGCTAGGTTCTACATATGGGATAACCCTTATTTATGGCACTCTTGCAGCGATCAAGTCATTAGGCGATGTCTAGATGAAGCTGAAATTTTTTTTGTGTTAGAATTCTGTCATTCTCGTGAGGGAGGAGGTCACTTTGAACCCAAAAGAACAGCACATAAAGTGCTGGAGTGTGGTTTCTATTGGCCCACCATTCATAAAGATTGTTTTTAATTTTGTCGTGCATGTGAGCTATGCCAGAAAACTGGTAATATTGGGAATAGAAATCAAATGCCACTTTATAATGTTTTTGTTTGTGAAATATTTGATGTATGGGGCATTGATTTCATGGGCCCTTTTCCCTCTTCCTTCGGTTACATATACATCTTGGTTTGTGTAGATTACTTGTCAAAATGGGTAGAAGCTTTCCCTACTAGGAATGATGATGCTAAAACTGTAGTCAAGCATATAAAGAATGACATTCTGAATAGGTATGGGATGCCAAGAGCCATAATTAGTGACAAGGGCACACACTTTTGTAACCGCACCTTAAAAGCTTTATTAGACAAATTTCAAGTCACTCATAAAGTGTCTACTGCCTACCACCCCCAAACAAATGGGCAAGCTGAGAGTACCAATAAGGAAATCAAGGGAATTCTGGAAAAAATTGTTAAACCTGATAGGAATGAATGGAGTTTGAGATTAGGAGATGCTTTATGGGCCATAAGAACAACTTATAAAACTCTCATTGGCATGTCGCCTTATAGAATTGTTTTTGGCAAAGCTTGTCACCTCCCTGTAGAACTAGAGCATAAATCCTTTTGGGCTGTCAAGCAGTGTAATCTTGATTACAATTTAGCTGGGAGAGAGCGTACATTGCAGCTGCAGGAATTAGAAGAATTAAGGTTAGAAGCCTATGACAATTCTATTATATACAAGGGCAAATCCAAAGCTTTCTATGATGCTAAGTTAACTAGGAAAGAATTTTATGAAGGTGAAAAAGTGCTGCTATATAACTCACGATTGAAATTATTTCCAGGAAAACTTAAATCAAGGTGGCTTGGACCTTTTGTTGTCACTCATGTCCATCCTCATGGGGCTGTAGAAATTATGAGCCTCGATACTAACAAAATCTTCAAAGTAAATGGACACAGGTTGAAGAAATTTTATGAAGGTGATGCTGCCTGGATGGTGGAGGCAATTCAGCTGGAGGATCCATGAGCCCAAATATGGTCGAGCCATCGACATAAAACAAAGGAGCTTCATGGGAGGCAACCCATGTTAATTTCAAGGAAGTTTGCATTTTTAATTCTGTCTATTTTTATTTCTACCATGTTTTGTTACTTTTATTTCTGTCAAATTTTCCATTTTAGTAGTTTTTATTTTTTCTTGCATTAGGGACAATGCAAAATTTAAGTGTGGGGGGGAGAATGGAAAATTTTGTATAGTTACATGACTTAACTACTCTCTACATCTGAATTCTTGCATCTATCCTCAAAATTCTACACTCTAGAGAAAACAAGAAAATCTCTTGAAAGAGTAGTCTCATATTAAATAGGTATAACCCATGGCATAAGTGAATATGGCTAAGTGGACCCTATCTCGAACCCATATATTGGGTAATGTGATTGATCATGAGATCCAAGTGCGCTATTTGAGCCGAGTGAAAAGTTGGGACATTCATGCCAACTTTAGAGTTCATATAATATTTTTCTTCATGTGTGTATTTTGTCAAATCTAGAGTATAGATCTCTGAAATTTGCTCTAAGCCTTACCACATGTTCAGAGTCATATCTGCATGCTTGAAAGTGGTTTAGGCACTTAGGTTTAACCAAATTAGTCTTTCACAGCCTACCTTGCATAATTACCACTAGTAGGCCACTTTTGAACCTTAGCCTTCCTTTCTTTTAAGCACGCCATAAGCCATATACTATTTCTTTGATTTAACCATATTTTTGAACCCAACATCTTGAAGGAATATGTGAATTTGAGACATCAAATTGTAGCCTAGTTAGTAACTAGGGAAGTGGGAAGAAAGAGCCTCAAAAGATATGAAAATCTCCCAAAGCCAAGTGCAGAAAGAGTCTAGAGAAAGAAAAGAAAGAATTCTGGAAAAAAGGAAAAAAAAAATCTGCAAGAAAAGCAAAAGCAAAATAATGAAAAAGAAGGGAGAATAAAAATATGCAGTATGAGGCTTGATAGTGGAAAATGAATTAGCTTGAGAAAAGTATGCTTTGAATTCACATAATCTCTTCTTAGTGTGTTTAACCCTTGATTCCATCATCTATTAATCCTTCTTTCCTTACCAAAAGCTCCACTACAACCAAGGAAAAGTCCTTTTGATTCAAGTATGCAATGTATTCTAAGAGGATGAGGTACGACTGAAAATCAAATTTTAGTAGCTCTTGCTTTATGATTATGAACTTGAGAGAAACACATTTAAACCTAAACACTTGAGAGAACTTGAGCATAAACACATATATCCAGTGAGGATCATCCACATTATGCATTGTGAAATCTGAGTTAGAGTCTTTGCTTAATGACATATTCGCTTATGTTTGTGAGGTGATGACTTGCTTAATATGTTGATTTACAATTCTCAAGAGAGCTTTCTTTGTTTTATTCTGAGTTTGATCGAGGACGATCAAGAGTTTAAGTGTGGGGGAATTTGTTAGATCTCATTTTAGTCACATTTCAACCCCATATTCTCTTGGTTTAGTGGCACATTCTTAGGCTATTTCATTTGATTTAAATCACTTTTTAGATTCTTGAATTCATATGGATGATACTATAAATTGAGCTTAATTACATGTTGATGAGTGTAATTTATATAGATATTTTGGTATAAATTCCCTTGCATTTAAGTCTCAAATTAGGGTAAATTAAGGTGCATTTAATGTCTTGTTACTATTCTATAGGAACTAAGCACCAAAAAGAACCAAATGCAGGAAAACAAAAAATTACAAAAATGCCACTCGCCATGGCGAGGTCCTTAGCTCGCCGTGGCAAGCTAGATGACTTTTGGAGCTGTTTTGAAGAGTTCTGAACCGATAAGGCTTCCGAGAATCCTTCTCCTACAAGAACTAAGACTCTAAGACATAGAAGACTCTCCAGAATTATTATTCAAGTGGGATTGAAGTCTTGAAAGCATAGGACTACAAGAGTCCTAGTTTGAGTAGGATTAAAGTTATTAAATCCTACTATAATGATGTGTCCTAGTTAGACCATGATTAGGAATGACTTTGTAATTAAAGTTATAATTTATCTAAAGAGTCATAATTCAAGTAGGACTAGGAAGAGGATTATTCTAATTAGCATTCTAATTAAAGTATGATTAGGATTACATTATAACTAAGAATTGTAATGCAACTTAGAGTCCTAGATTGAGTCTAACTAGGAGTGGATATATTATAAATAGCCAAGGGAGCTGGAGAGGAGAACAACAACGCCAACACACAACCATCCACGCACACAGAGCTGCCAGAACTGGATCTACACACGCCACTGCTGAGAAGATGCTCATCCATTGTTCCTATTGCCGAGACTCCATCTAGTATCTCTCTCTTTTGTTTGTTTTTGTTCAAGTGACCATGCTTTCAGTCCAGAATTTTGCTGGATCTGTTAGTATGGTAGCTTAATTTCTTTTATGCTTAGCTAGACATATCTAAGCCATGATACCAAATTTGTGAGACAAGATATGATTTTAATGTTAGATATATTGATTTTGAGTATTCTGAAATTATTTGACAGCATTGTTATTGAATTTATTTGGATTTGTTTGGAGTGATCAACCAACCTATTTGAATAATTCATATTGTTAGCCAATTAAGTAAGTCTGAAACCTTAATTAATCGGCACAAGTAACAACTAGTTAATCTTAGAATTAGGTTAATTAGAATAATTTCATATCTGAATTACATAAAGCCACTGGTGGACTTTTATGGTTCAGGTTAGATGATGTTGGGGTTATTGGACTTGGTAGGTTTTATGCTCAGACGTTCTAGTATTAAAACAAACGGTAAGGGAAAATAGGGAATTTTGTCTTACAAAGTTCTACAGTCTAACTATTCGAAATTAATTTATCTATGTGTCAATGATCGAATTTGTTATCATGGTGAGAATTTGTCGATGCTAAGTATGCTTTATTAATTCTATCACTCGATTTCCTTCAATTCACTCTTCATTATTCTCTTTTCTTTGCTTTCTTTACATTCTGCCTAGAATTATATTCAGCAACATATTCAAAAACCCCCCCTTTAATTTCGTTACTTCTAGTATTATTCTTTTCTTTTCTTAAGCAATCTTATTAGGTTAACTACACGCTTTCTCGTGGGATCGATCCTACTTGCCCTAATTATATTATATCTTTAGGAAGTAGTGAATTAATTTATGAGGCTACGACACCCTTCTACACACCACTATTTTCATAAAGTGATTATAGTTCCATAGCATATTAGTAATTTTATCTAAAAATAAGCTTAAGTTAAATTATAAATATTAAGATTTTTTTAATTGAAACTTCAATTTTCAGAGGCATTGCTAGATGATTTTTGTGTTTCTATGTTTAATTTAGTGATTATTAACTTTCCTATAGTTTCAACCTCAATCCAAATTGTGTTTGTCTCCGTGAATTTATTCAATCAATTAAAAAATGAATAGCTCATGATTGTTAGTTAACTTCTTTTTTTTTATTATTATTATTAAGAGTTGGTTCTCTCTTAAACTTGGGCTAAATAGTATATGGTATAATTTTCTTTATGGTATAGTTTTTTTTTTTTATGTGAAAATTTTCAAATCAACATTAATTATTGTTTCATGTATATCATGGTTAGACTCAGTTCCAAGACATATACTAATCCAGCCAGTTCATAGTTATTTGGCCCAAATTACTCATTCATTACTCTATTAGTCTATTTTTTTTTGTTTAGGGTTTTAACATATAAATTAAGAAATTATTAATTAATATGATAATTAACTATAATATCTTTATTTAATTCATTCAGTTTATAATGTAATTAAAAAAAAAAAGAATAAATGACTTACTTTTAATTATATATATATAAGTTTGATAAAGTTCTTAAATGCTAAAATTACAATAGTTTTGGGAGAAACAAAAAACTTCTAAAACAACAAATGTAAAGGGAGTAATTACCAAATTGAATTTGAATTAGTCCTAACGTGACTCTAATACCTAATAGTTCCCCACATACAAAAAGTTAGGTAAAACACCAAAAAGATTGCGATGAAAAAGCTGATTTCTTTAAAGCCATTAAAAAAAAAAAAGGTGTTTGCACTTGAACTCTTTTAATTGCGTTCCACTTGAGCATAGGATATGAAAATAAAGAGATGAAATCACGTTCAATATAATATAATAGAATCTTAATTTAAGGTTGATTTTTTCTTTTTCGTACATAGGTTGAGTTCGTTTTGGACATACATTAGAGCAAAAAATGATATTGGTTGTTAGGGAACTTAAAGTTTTTTACTGTGCATAGACTTTTTACATAAAATATAAAAAAAATATTGTATCTTTAGATTTGTTTTTAGTAAAACATTGAATTTATAAATATAAGAATGTCAAATTGTAATTTTATAAGCCAAAAAAGACAACTATTACCTACTACCCCAAAAAAAAAAAAAAAAAAAAGGTACAAAATCATCCGCTTTGTCACGGAACTAGGAAATTATTGTGATTTCGGGGATACATGTGAACAGGAATTAAGATACTCTTTATTTTTAATTAAGGCACCTATTTTTAAGATATGATACAGTTTTATAAAATTATTTAATAAAATGATATGGACTAAGTCTTCATACCCTTTAACAGACCTCGCACGACCCATTGTGATAATACAGACCAAATCTTCAGATCCCTTAATGTGCCATGCACGACCCATTTCCCAAATCAACATCTATTATATGGGTTAAACCCTCAACCCTCTAGTTGGGCTATGATGGGCCCACC
Source organism: Bauhinia variegata (assembly GCA_022379115.2). Lineage (NCBI taxonomy): Eukaryota > Viridiplantae > Streptophyta > Magnoliopsida > Fabales > Fabaceae > Bauhinia > Bauhinia variegata. Next base: position 13,351,641 of record CM039435.1, on the reverse strand, counting down.
TCAATAAACAACAATACCTTGTCCAACAAACTATAAAAGAGAGGGACGTCTCCCCTAGGAAGGAGGTTAGAAAGACTAACAAACATTTGGTGCAGTGAGCATGGACCTTCGAACATTCAATCTGAAAATGGCCGAGCAAAACTCTATTACCCTACAGAAGGCTAGACCTAGTATGGCAGTCCCCATTCCCAAGACACCCGTGTAGCTTACAACCACCCCCACCCAAGTAGGCTTGCCAGACCAGAATCCTGCCTTGCTCACTACCCTTCTGGCTCACCTAGAGGAAAGGAGAAAAGAAATCCATGCCTCAAGGAGCAAAGGGATAAGGACAAGCTAGAAATCCAAAGGCTTCAAGCTAATCGAGATGAAACCTACACGCCAACGAAGCAAATAGAAACTGCACAATCACCTTTCATAAATTGCCCCAACCTAAAAGTGGACACCTTACCAACTGAACTCCTATCTACCAATAGTACCCATCGATCTCCCCAAGTCACGAAATAGCCAAACAACCTTTTACACTAGAAATAATGTCTTTTCCACTCCCAAACCACTTCAAACAACCAGCCCTAGACCCATACAATGGATCCACCTATCCAGTGGAACACATATGTAGTTTCCAGAACATCATGTTGATATCCAAAGTAGAAGATGAAGTCAAGTGCCGTACTTTCCCAACATCCCTCAAAAGGGAGACATTTCAATGGTTTAACAACCTTCTCCCAGGATCCATTGCCAGCTTTGGTCAGTTGGCAGAATAGTTCATGTCGTCTTTCTTCACCAACATAGCCCCACAAAAAAGTTGACTGTCCTAGCCACCCTTAGGCAGGAAGAGGGGGAGTCGTTGAAAGCCTACATACAAAGGTTCACAACTTTGTCATTGCAAATAAAAGACCTTAAAGATGAAGTAGTCGTGCATACACTTATAGCGGGTTTGTAATGTGGGAGGTTTAGGGAAAACATCACGTTGAACCCCCCGAGCTCCTTGCAAGAGTTGCTCCAATAAACAAGAAAGTACATTAACCTAGAGGAGATAGAAAAGTCAACTTCGAGACCTACCAAGCATAAGGAGCTGTTCAGGGACAAAGATGGGATACATCGGCCCTATCATGCATGTTACACCCTCCTCAACTAACCAAGATCGATTGTGCTCCACGAGATATGCCAAACTAGCCTAGCCCAGCTACCCTCGTCCATCAAGGCAAGGACAGGACCAGGTGTACGTACATATTGGAAATATGATCGTGGGGTAAGACATGACAACGAAGAATGCCAAGCTATAAGAGATCTCATAAAAAGCCTCCTGAAGAAAGGCCACTTGAGACAATTTAGGTTGTAGACCGGGTAAAGTAGAAAACTCGAGGCTCCCCAATACAAACCAAGAGAACGTCAACCAAGAAGGCAACGTGAAAGGTCAGTAGAGGCGAGAAATCCAAGAGGGCAAAACAGTCATCAAGGATGAGGGTATGGGGTAATAAACACCATTTCAGGAGGATTTGCCTCCGGTGGAGTCACGACCGGTGAGTAGAAGTGATATTACAGGGCAGGAAAAAGGCATTACTACCAGATCAACGAGGTCGGAAGAAGTCAAGAAACTCAAAAAGAGAGACCATATCCACCGATCACTTTCACAGAGGTTGATTACGGTGAAATCCAGCAGGAACATGACAACCCAGTAGTGATCAAAGTAGTTATAGCAAATTTCAGGTGAAAAATATCCTAGTAGACTAGGGCAGTTAAGCGGATACATCATTTGTGAAAGCGTTTGACCAAATATCCATAGCTAAGACGGAGCTCCGAGATTACCAAGGATCCCTAGTAGGATTCTCGGGAGTAGAAGCGCCAATAATGGGAACAATTCATCTATAGGTGATATTCGGGAAAAAGCCTCGATCCAGTGACTAAGGTTGTCGAATTCTTAGTATTTGATTGCACATCACTGTACAATGTCATCCTAAGAAAATCGAGCCTCAATCAACTCAAGGTGGTTGTATCGACCTGACACCTTACCATCAAATACCCCACGATGGATGAGAAAGTAGGAATGATCAAGGGTGATCAGATGGCTGCTAGAGAGTTATACTAGTGAAGTCTGGCAGTTACGCCAACAATCAAAAGGAGGATGACTAAGAAGGAAGAAGATGAGGTCAGAGTAGCAGAACTAGATGTCAGGGCAGGCATTGAAGAAGAATAACCAACACCTACAAGGGAAATCAAGCTGGTGCAAATTGGAAAAGTGAGGCAAAACGTATGGATATCTGTTCATCTCCCGAACGAGCAGCAAGAGCAATTACAGAAGCTTTTGAAAGACAACAGTAAGGTCTTCGCATGGACAGTGGCATACATGCCAGGTATTGATCCTAACATTATTTCTCATAAATTATGTCGTAAACCCAGTACCTGACTTGTTGCACAAAAGAAGAGACTTTTTGGTCTAAAAAGACAAGCCGCCGTAAGGGAAGAAGTCCATAAACTATTTAAGGTAGGGTTCATTAAGGAAGTTGATTACGCATCATGAATATCCAATGTGGTTATGGTAAATAAGGTAAATAGGAAGTGGAGAATGTATACAGACTTCACTGACCTAAATAAAGCTTGTCCTAAGGACTCATATCTCCTACCCAACATAGATTGGCTAGTTGATTAGGTAACGGGGCATCAATTGTTGAGTTTTATAGATGCATACTTAGGATATAATCAAATAAGGATAAACCAAGAGGATGAGGATAAAAATAACTTTTATCATGGAAGAAGGATGTTTTTGCTACAAGGTTATGCCGTTCGAGCTGAAAAATGTTAAGGGAACATACTAGAGGATTATGAACAAAATGTTCAAAGAACAATTGGGTAGAAACTTGACTGTTTATGTGGATGATATCTTGGCAAAATTAGAAAATTTCGAGCAGCATATAGAGGATTTGAAATAAACTTTCAACACGTTGAAAGAGTATGGAATGAAGATAAACCCTGAAAAGTACATGTTCGAATATCCAACAGGCAAGTTCTTGGATTTCATGTTAACACAAAGAGGAATAGAGGTAAACCCAAAGAAGTGCTAAGCTATTTGTGAAATGAGCCCGCCTAAAACAATCAATCAAATCAGGAGGTTGATATGCAAAACAGCAGTGTTAACATGGTTTATGTCACAGTCCGCTCAAAAGTCATTACCATTCTTCGCAACACTAAAGAAGACCAAGGAATTTCAATAGACAAAAAGTTACCAAACCACTTTCAAGCAGCTAAAGGAATATCTAGTAACACCGCCAACTCTAGTGACACCCTAGCCCCGAGACATGCTCTACATATATCTATCCGCCTACGAGCATGCGAGCAAGGGCACAGCTCCCAATCTATTTCACAAGCAAAGTACTCAACGAACTTGAGTTGAGATACCGATATATTGAGAAGATAACATACACCCTGGTTCATGTAGCTAGACGGTTGAGGTTATATGTGGACACCACATTAGGGCAAGAAGCTTAGCTTCCAAAGTAACCAGGTCGGGTTATTTTTGGCCAATGATGAAGGAAGATGCAAAAAAGTGGGCAGGGGCATGTGACAGGTGCCTAAAGTTCGCAACCAACATCCTAGCACTGACAATTGAGCTTCATAGTATAATAGAACCATGACCATTTTTCAAGTGGGGAATTGATATAGTCGGATATTTACCACTAACCATGGGTCAGAGAAGCTTCTTAGTCATGGCGGTCAATTATTTTTCCAAATGGATCGAAGCACATGCTCTAGCCACTATCACTTCCCATCATATAAAAAAATTCCTGATTAATCAAATCGTTTGCAGGTTTGGCATCCCTTACACAATAATTGCTAGTCGCCGCTGAGAGCTCATCTCGAGAGAAGTTATTCTGGTAGACTGCCACTTGATCCAAGCAGTTCTCAAAGCCATCCTGATAAGCACTGATGAGCATGTTACCTAGTTTCCTTTCTATGTTGTTGATTACTCTAAACTTGGACGCTATCACCCGATCCCTCTGGTTTTTTCATCGACATGGGAGGTCAGTCAATCTTAACACGGCCTCGTTTGCTTTATTCATCCGTCGATCTAGGAATGATTCACTTGCGGTGGCCTCCCATATAGTATTAGAATCCTAGCATCCCTCAACAAAAGGTCGGCTTTGAGGTCAGTAATTAGCGTAGACGAGTGGCTTCTTTCTCTTTCAGCTCGGCCAGTCGTAGTCGGGTGGTAGTGGGCTCCTTCTCCAGCAGCGAGGACTTGTTATTAGCTTCTTCCAGCTTCGAAGTTGCAGCAGCGATTTCCTTCTCAATAGCAACTACCTTCTTGTCTACAGCGACAACTTTCTCTTAGGAAGCTATTGCCTTCCGCTCGGCCTCAGAAGCCCTTTCTTAAGCAGCATCCTTTGCCCGAATCCTATCCAGGTCGATAACCAGTCGCTCTTCCACCTTAAGCTGACAGTTCAGAACTTGGACAATCCCAAAGCACCGGTGGAAAGTAGCACCAAGCTCGCCCAGCATGGCTGTTGACCGAACATGGTGGAACTCTACAAGCAAGGTCGCAAGATCCATAAGAAGAAATCCTTCTAACTACAAGGGGAATAGGATCGGTCAAAAAATGGAATGGAAAAGAAACAAGGAAAGGAAATAGTGACATTACTAGCGGAAGAATGGTAGATTCATTAAGAGGTGGAGCTTCCGAGTGAACATCTGGCTGGTCAATATTACCCTAGCTATCTTGCTCAGAAGTTGGGACATCTCTAGGACCAGCAATTAGATTACCGCACTTGTTTCATCATTAGAGTCTGAATCCGAGCTTGAGTGAGCTGAAAGAACAAAAAGTAAAAAAGAAAAAACAAAACAAGAGAAAACATTAATAAGGTGAGCCACCATACCTCGGCGCCTCAAAGCAGCTGATACACCCTGGTTCTTCCAAGCAATTGTCTTAGTCTTCATTCCCCTTCGAGATAGAAGAGGATAGGTCAAACCCCTTGGAGGGTCGTTGAAGGCTATAGGAGCAGTGTTAGCAGAAGAAGGCCCAGACGTTGAAGTCGGGACATGGATGGGCAGGTCGACAACATCCACGTCTACTGGCTTAGGAGCACGAGTCGGAGAAACACCAACAGCCCCAAAATTTACCGGTCAGGTTGTCGGGGCAGGAGCAGCAGAGTCTACAACGATTGGCCGAGACTTCTTAGGAAAGTAGTCAACGACACTTATAGCAGAAGTTGAAGAGTTCCCAGCCTTTCTTTTCTTCTTTCTTAAGTCCTCCGCTTGACCACTCCATGAATTTATGAAGGTTAAGCATGGCTAGACAATCTGCAAGAAGAGTAAGTGTTAGAATGAAAAACTAGGGAATAGAAGAAACCATAAGAAAAGCATTCACACACTAATGAAATTAATAGCTCGAAAGGTCTCCTTAGTAGAGTCAGTATAAACCCTCGACTCTAATTCCTTCACCAAGTAGGTCACCGCAGGACCCAAATCTGCATTCGACACCTCCTCATCCTTGCCAAAATATCAGTGACATCTCAGGAAACATTCACACACTGATGAAATTAATAGCTCGAAAGGTCTCCTTAGTAGAGTCAGTATAAACCCTCGACTCTAATTCCTTCATCGAGTAGGTCACCGTAGGACCCAAATCTGCATTCGACACCTCCTCATCCTTGCCAAAATATCGGTGACATCTCAGGGGGGACCTCGGCTTGCCCTATTCAGTAATGAAGAACGAATGACCAGATGGAGAAATAACAACTCCAAAGAACCACTTCTTGAAGTACTTAGCGGATTCCTCGGTTGGAATAATCAGCAACCTTCCCTTCCTAGCAATGAAGTATAGGTAGCCCACTTAATGCTTCCTTTAGTTCTTCAAGAAGTAAAAGTAGAAGAAGGCGTCAAGACGAGCAGGTCTACCGAAGCTGCCGCATATACCTTGGAAGGCATGAAGAGTGGCCCAGGCATTGAGGTGCAGTGGGGTCTGTGTGACTTGAAGAGTTTCCAAGATTTTCATCTCGAATTCGATGAAGGGTAAAGTGACGCCATAGTAGTAAGAATAGTACAAATTCCAAGTAAAAAATTAATCTCCATATCGACCCTCGCAAATGCCAACACCAAAAGGACAAGCTTCGAAGCAAACTAGTGCTCAGAGCTCCCAAACAAAGTACCCTTTATGGCTCGAAGGCTTTCTCTATTCAACAATGAGTCGGTCTCCACAACCTCCTTAGAGATCCACCAAGCATTGTTTAGGTTGCTATTCGTAGGAGCCTCTTCTAATTAAAGTCGTCCAGATAACGATAGCTGGATAGGAAAATAACCCCAACCCTATCTATTCATCAACGGGGGAAACCCTCGCCTCAAAAGTCCTAGATACATCCGGGGCCACAACTACATTTAGGTCGAAAGTCGAACCTTCCATGAATACGATACTACTTTTTATAAAGTTACGATGGTAAACCTAAAAGACGCATAACGATACCCTATTAAAATGTTAATTTATCTAACAATGGGTTGAAGCGTGTAGAAGAATAAGCGACACCAGCGGTAGCAGTGGAGGTAAGCAGAAAGAGGGAAAAAGAAGAAGAGAAGAAGAAAAATAAAAAAAAAAACCAAGAAAATGAGAGCATAGAAAAGGAAACTAACTAACCTGAGCAAGAAAATGCAAGCAGGTGAGGAAGAAGAAAGAGGGAAAACCAACAAAAAAGGCATTGAAAGACATAACTCAGTGAGCGACGGCAATGCAGAAAATGAAGTTCGTAAACAAGGAAGTAAAAATAGGAAATAGGACAAGCGAGTCCCTTATATCTGCAATCGAGAAAAGGGAAGTTGACGTCACTGAATAAACCTAGAAAAGAGAAAAAGACAACAAAAAGATATCATGCCTTAGACGCGAGAAGCCACGCGATAATAATCAAGACAACAAGAAGAAAATTAAAAATAGCTCGAGACGCGAAGCGTGGTACTACCAAGGAAACCTTACGACCTTTAGGGCACAACCACATGTCCATCAACGAAAAACGAAAAGCCACTTTTGGGTAAAGTAATTAATGAAGGTGGCTAAAAGCAGGCTATGCCACTCCTACCGATAAACAATAAAGAACCCCTCCCCACGTTAAACGGTTAAGAATCAAACTCTTCAGCTAGGGCACCCCAAATTTACTGGAAGCCCAAGTTAGGGGGGTTGATGATATAAACCAAGTCTTCAGACCCTTTAACGGGCCTCGCACGACCCATTGTGATAATCGGACCAAATCTTCATATCCCTTAATGGACCACACACAGCCCAGCTTCCCAAATCAATGTCTATTATATGGGCTAAACCCTGGACCCTCTAGCTAGGCAAAAACGGGCCTACCTCAATAAACAACATTACCTCATCCAATAGACTATAAAAGAGAGGGACCTCCCCCGAGGTTAAAAAGACTAACAAACACAAAACATATTTACAAAATAGCTTTAAAGAACTATTTTTGTAAATATTTTTTTTCAATAACTCTCTAAGAGATATATATATATATATATATATATACTGAGAAAGCTTAAAAGTTATATATAGTTTTAGCAAAAAATTAATAATTTTAAACATTAATATTTTTTTTATAAAATTAATAAAAATATTCAAAATGAAATACTGATAAATTAATATTTAAAACTAAAATAAACTTTTAAATGATTATAAGATGTTTAATAAATTTAATACTAATTCACTATTAGCATTAATTTTATTAAAAATTATATATAAAAAAATACATTTTCTTACAATTCATTTAAAAAATATTCAATATAATAAATAATTTAATATTACAATTTGATTTAATCTAATAAAATAAAATTTTAAAAAATATAAGATATTAAATTAAATATTATTATTAATTTATTTTTTTAAAATTAACAATTTCAAAAAAATAAACCACAAATAACTTACAGACAAAATAGCTCTAGAGACAAAGATGGGAAGGGATATAGCTGGCATTTGTTGACTCGATGATGATAAAGTGACCCATCTCACCATTTTGATCATGCCCTACATCAATTATTGAAACGTTGTGCATACACCACTTTGCGTGTATATCATGCGTATATAGTTTTAGTATATTTATAAAAATAAAATATACAAAAACATGTGTAAAAATGATTTTATATACATATATATAAAAGTATAGGTGTAACGCATCTCATCAATTATTTCAAGGAAAAATTTGTGCCGTAATGTCTTATTAATTAAAAAATTGTTAAAATTAATTTTGATTTATTAATTTTTAAAAAATTATCATAACACTTTAAGCTTTTCTTTATTTAAAATTAAACTTTAACTTTATTTTTATTCCAAATTAAATTTTACTTAAAATATTATTTTAATAATTTTTATATATTTAATTAAAAAATAAAAAAATCCAATGTAACTTATCGGACCGCTAAAAATGAGCGGATTTGGAGACCCGAAAAGCTCGATGACGACATTGTGGATCCGGATTAATATAAAAAATAGTAGAAGTAATGAGATAGTCATTACTATTATTTATATTCTATATTATATTTTTTTCATTGGAATATTTTGTATTATATATTAAAGTACAAAATACTGCTAAAAGAGTTTATTTTTATTTTTATATATTTTGACTCTACTGGTAAGCCCTTGTGCTCTACATAGATATCTTCTTCAAGAACCCAATTTAGGAATGCTGACTTTATTATACGTCTATAGTAGTTTTTTAGTTTAATATATGATATGATGATATATCCTAAACTAACAGCATGACCATATGGTGCAAAACAAGGAACAGAAGGGACAGAAACACGAAGCAACAACCAACCAAATCAGATAAGACTTTGGGGAAAAGGGGTATGAAATGGGTAACACGAGCTTTGATGCGTGCATGGAAGATCGATATTAATTATAAATTTTATGTGAGGGTAACTATTAAATTGATTATTCTGCAGAGAATATAATATCATTTTATTTCCTGACCAAAAGAAATTAAACCCAATAAACAAAAAGACAAGAATGGCTTTCGTGGATTCTTAGTTTCACACCTGTTTGGCTTGTGTTAAGAGTTGGACCCAAGACAAGTAGGAGACGCATCTTAATTTCTCAGTGGGATTCCATCTGGAAATTCGTAACTTTAAATCCTGAGTAGTTCCCACGCGGCAATAATCCCATCCTTTTTGCTAACTTAATAATTTGTTTTTTTATATTTATATACTTTTATCAATCAATATCAATTATCGCTTCGGCGACATCATTATTGGGCCCGGGCCCGGCCCCTAATTCCCTTCCCTTCGTTGTGAATTACTAATTAAAGTGCCAAAATAAAATAGCATGCGCACTCTATATATATATATATATATATATATATATATGTGTGTGTGTGTGTGGGCCATCTTCAGATTATCGTAAAATTATCATGATAGCTACCCTGGCACTAATTAAATACCAGCGTCCATTAATAATTAATATAAGCAGTCTAAGAAATTGCAAATTTCTGAATCTTTTCTTAGAGTGGTATAGTATATATGGTGGACTGACTACGTGACAGACTATATATATATATATATACACACACGAATGAAATGAATTAATGCGATCCAGCGAGCATATGTATTATACCTCAGGAAATTTTTTTGGCTGAAAGATGATTTGTCGTAATGTAGACCGCCCAGCGAACAAAACGAAAATAGATTTAATTATATTGTATAATTAATTATAAATTATTTAATTTATTTATTATTATATAATTAATACAATTAATTATATAATAATAAATTAATTAAATAATTTATAATTAATTATACGATATAATCTATTGCGAATAATTTATGTCTAAACAAAACAAAGATGATGTGATATATAGACTGACACGGAAACACCCTTTTTCCAAGGGTTTGTTTGGTATAAAATAAGAATGACAAAGTAAATGGGTTAAAAGAATGGAAAAAAATAATAATTTTAGAATTTATTTAATATATAATTGATAGAATTTTTTTTGTAATATTTAGTTTTTTGAAAAAAATTAAAAATATATATATATATTTTTTATATAAATGTGAAATTACTTTTTATTTTAAAACTTAAAAAAATATTTTAATTTCTCAACTTATTACCATAAGATTTTATAGTTAATATTTACATTAATTTTTTAAAAAAATTATACTAGTATTGTGCAATTTAATATATCACTTTTATTTTATATGATAATAATTTAAATTTAAATTATTATACAACTTAACACCTACAAAGACATAATAATAAATTTATTTGTCAAATTATTAGAATAAAAAAAAAATCAACCACATTAAAATCTATAAAAAAAAAAATAACAATACTTCAAAAAAAAAAAATCTCCACCTTACTTGAATAAAAAAAAACTATAATAATATTTAACAAAAAAAAAAAACAAATAACTCAATGTTAAAGGGAAATAAAAGTTAGATTTTTTTAAAAGATCAAAATTCTTTTCATTTCTTTCTCTTGCTTTACTTCTATTTTTTTAAAAAAAAAATTACATATTTGAGGAGAAGTGATATTATGAAAATTAGATTTTATTTTACCATTAAGTTATCAAATAATGTAAAATAAAGAAAAGTAAAATCCCCTGCTTTTCTTTTTTCTTCTTTCCAACGTACCAACCAAACCAACCTTTACTACACGTGAGGGTAGAGAGGTCTTTTACTTCCCCTTTAATTCCCTAACTCACGCAACAAAGTAGGGAATATACCAGACGTTTTATTAGCAGAGTATTATTCGTAAGCGTATTGAACGATTAATTCGTGGCATAGCAGATGACTTTTCAATTCTTTAATGTAGGGATGTTGAATCCAACCTTCCTTAGTAAATTCAGTTTCTCTTTAAAACTGCTTTGGCTTGGCTCCGTTGAATCCCCAATATCTGCTATTACTATGTATTCTCCTCATGAAAGGATCCCATCACATCCTAAGGCAAGAGCATCATCTTGTTTAAGTTTTCATCTCAAGGTTAGTTTCCTGATTCAGAATCACCCTGCCTTCATTTCATAGCTTTTCCTTTCTGCAGTAGGCTCTAAATCACTGTAACTGCTATTTTTTCGACATACCTTTCTTTTACTGTATATACATAACTCTTGCGATTTATGGTGGATTCAAACATGCATTTCTTGTTTGGAAAACCAATTAGTTTTATTATCTCGTTTGAAGACATTGTATGAATCTTAACTCCAACCAATCAATGGTGAAGCCATGATTTTTTTGAGCCGGATATTATGAAACAACAATCGACTATTTGGTTTGAGCCGGGAAGATTTTAAGGTGATGACAAACAAAGATCTGGGAAGCCCACATCGAACAAAAGTAAAAAATGATGTTCTCAAAATTCATGAAATTACGATACTATTAATGAAAACACTTGGCTCTTCGTATGTTCTCAGAAACTACAAAACATTTAAAAGTTGTTTTCTTGTTTTTATTTTTGAAAACACTTTTCAATTCTTTTATTTTTTTTAAAACAATTGATATAAAACACACCAAAAAAGTTTTGGTTTTATTGTTTCCTAAAACAAAATAACAATTTTAAAAATAGAGTCAAACATGTCCTTACAGCATCACTTGGCCCTCTCTGAGGCCTATGACTCCAACTAGGCATTGGACAATATATGGTACAGTACGAGTATATAAGATTTAAAACAAACTGCTAGAGTGGTAGAGAGAGTTTTATTGTCATTATATATAATTACATTTGACTTAGACTGAATTAATTAATATTTAATGTGATAATAAATATTAGTAGTATATATCAAAATAGTCTGTATGATTACAATGCTACGTTCAAGAATCTTTTTAATTTTTGACATATATGACTGGTTCAGATATAACATCTAAATCAAATTGCAATATATTTCGTTTATTAAATATATTTAGTTGTACATATTCTTCAGGTCATGATTTTCTCACTTTCTATAATTTAGCTGTTTTATGCTAGCAAAGGTGTTGGTAAATAAAATTATTTTTTTTTTATAGAAAGTAAATATAAGTTGTTGAATTCTTTCTCAATAATTGAAGTTATATAATTACAGTGTTCGTATAAGCCGGAAAATTGGGCGCCTTGCGCTTCCTTTCCTTCCCACCATGAAAGCTTCTTTTGTTTTTTTTGGCTTAGCCACAATGGATTTTTTTTTTTTTTTTATTGTAATGGTTTTGATTCTTTTGAAGTTTCAAGATTGTTGACTTTAGAAACTAATAGAGCTAATTAATAATTTACTTTTCATCGAGAAGAAAAAAACGAGGTAATATAATAATAAAATATAGAAAACAAGGATATTTCAATATATGAAAGAAACCTATATATATATATATATATATATATATATATATATATATATATTAATTGTGAGGAATTTGTTTGATAGATGGACTATTTATGTTATATTCTAAAAATTTTATCTTTTATTATTATTTTTAATTTTAAAAACATTTATCTTCTCATCTAAAATTTTTAAATGGTTATTTTTTTAATTTATTTTAATTTTAAAAGTAGTTATCAAATACAATCAAGTTTTATTTTTTATTTTCTTAAAGTAATTATCTATTAGAATAATATTTTAAAAAAATACATTTTGAAATTAGTTTTTATTTTTTTAATATACCTTATAATAAACAAAACTACTCTATTGGAATAATAAATACAAATAAATCATATCTTATAAAAAAATATATTCAATTTGTTTTGAACTACCTATTTTTTTGCTTATTATTTTTTTTCCCCATTGTTCCAACTACAAAATCAAATAAAAATGTGTTATAAAATAAATATAACTCACCCGCACCAAACTTGAGATTAATAGCTAGTATATACTAAAGTACAAACGTTCCCCAATTTGTTATTTTTGAAGTCAGTTTTTTGCCAAAATTTTAAATGCAAATTTTTAAATTATCCCATTTTATATTATATATTAAAGCACAAAATATTGCCACAAGAGTTTATTTTTATTTTTATATATTTTGACTCTACTGCTAAACCCTTGTGATTTTTATTGCACAAGGAAGACACTTTTACAGTTTCATAAACTTCTAATATTGCTCTTAATTTTGCTGCTAAACACTATTGCTAAACCATTGTGCTCTACAGAGATATCTTCTTCCAGAACCCTATTTAGGAATGTTGACTTTATGTCTAGTCCATAGATCTTCCATTTCTCTTAGGCCGCTAGAGCAATTAAAAATCTAATTATAACGTCTAGTTGGACCACCGATACAAATGTTTCTATATTGACTCATCAGAACAGATTTTTCTTCTTTTTTTTTTGAACAAACTCTTAAAAAGAGTTTTTACAAAATAAGCTAAAAAGAACTTTTCAAAGGATATCCTAAGGTGGAGTTGTAGTTATACAAACGAGATTATGCTTTTCCAAGTGTTTTGAGTTTTAAGTTTTTCAGAATAATTTAAAAATATAATCAATGGGCTCTATATAAGGTCTATGACCTAGAGATTGTACGTGACAATCTGAATTGAGAGTTGTACAAAATAGGTTTTGTACAACAGAAAGGATTTGCTTCCTTACCAACACAAAGAAATACTCCAGCTCTTGTTCGACCCATTGGCGTCTTTCTACTAACTTCTATTTTATGCATTAACAGAGAGAATAAATTATTGCTTCTTCTGACAGGATCATATATAATTGTCCTCTGCTCTTATGTTCTTCTGTATTAATGTAATTGTCTTGGAGGCCTTATCTTAGAGTTGGCTTTATGCCTATATATACATTGGACCGCCCATTAAGTTTTGCTTGATTTCATAACAACAATAAATAGTAACTCATATATTATTCTACAGAAGCAAGAGGGACAGTCTAAACGTAGCCCATAAAGAATTATGGCTGAACGGCTGCAAATCCTTGTCGGAAAATTGGATAAATGTGTCAAAGAAGGATCTGATGAAGAAGTATCACAATATCTGGGTAAAATGAAGAGTGCATTGGATAATGTGTTGGATCCCTTGATTGGTGACACTGAATGGCAGCGTGACTCTGATGAATCTGCGGCAGAATTATACTTCAGCGTCATAGATCTCGTCACAAAGGGAGAAGATGTCACCGACTCATATTATTTCCTGATGACACAGAAAAAATGCGGGAAAACTGCTTCCTCCACAATTGAGTTGCGGGAAATTTCAGCCAATATGCGTCAGTTTCTCTATAAAGAACCACAAATCTTATCAGAGATTCTCGTATTTTTCCAGGATATGACGGGACATTTCCCCGATTTATTAAGCAAGTTCTCTGAGAAAGTGTGCAATGAGTTCGAGAAACTGAAGATGGATCTTTACGAAAACTTCAAGCAAACTGGGTCCGAACCTGAGCAAATGGATAACGGAGAGGGAATAAGGAGAGAATCTGCTAAACCAAGACGTGGGCAAACCCATATAGCTAGTGAGGGAAGTACTTCAAGACAAGAAGTAGCTAAACTTTCCCAATCAAAAACAAGCAAAAGTGTGCTGTTACGTGGAAGAGAAATGCAGCAGAATCAGCTTAAGGAATTTTGTGAACAAGAGAAATCAGATACCCGCGCTATTGCAGTTACTGGAGTAGATGGGATTGGGAAAGCCTCTCTTGTAGCAGCTGTTTGCAAGAAAGTGAAAAGAAAGTTTGACTGCTATGCTTGGGTTGACATGTTTGGAAAGTCAACCTCGGATGCTGTCCGAGACATGTGGACCGTGTTCAGCAAAAAGGAAGCGGCGTGCTGTCCACCATGCAATGCAAGTACAATACAGGAGGGTTCTTTGAGAAAGATGCTCTCGTCGTTCTTGAACGAGAAGAAGTTTCTTCTGGTGTTGGATGATGTTTCTTCAGAGACTGATTGGACCACTTTTGAGACAGCATTGCCTCAGATTAACTGCAATGGAACGGTGGTAATGACTTCTCGCCAAAACTTTTCACGTTGTGGAAATATAGAGCTGAAACCACTCAACGTAAAGGATTCTTACAGCCTGCTTTTCACTGAAGAAGAGACTTCCAAGCTAAGCTCTGATGAGAAATCAGATGCCGAGAAGATTTCCGAACTATGTGAAGGTAACCCACTTGCAATCATAATTGTACGTTCCATGCTTTCACCAGAGAAGCCCACTACATTAGGGCAACTGCTAAAGAAGCTAAAAAATGTCAGTGAAAGAAAGTCTATTAATGAAATAAACAAAGCCGGCTCTACCAGTAAGGAGCAAAGAGGAGTTAGTGTAAAAGATGTCATTTCATTATGCTATTCTACTCTGCAGCCAATGCTAAAGAGCTGCTTCCTTTATGGTGCATTATTTCCTCCTCGTAGTAAAATCCTCTGCAGAAAGCTGATTCGATTGTGGATAGCCGAGGGATTTATAGATGAAATGAATGACATGACAATGGAAGAAGCAGGTGAACTTCAGTTGCAAGAGCTCTTGGGGCGAAACATGTTTCAGATGGCAAAGAGGGGCACAGATGGAAAACCAAAATTTTGCCGGATGCTAAGACCCTTGCAGGAATTTGCCAAAACAAGAGCACAAGATGATAGGTTCTGCAGTACATTTGAAATCGGAGCAAGCTTACCATCGGAGAAGACTAAAAGGAGCCTTCGTGTTTCTTTCACAGCCGGAGATTGCAACAGTAACACGAATATTGGCAAGACCTATCAATCTCAACTTCGTACATTACTTTTGTTGAAGGGAGAAAATGTACAAGCTTCTCAGATGAAATATTTTTCACTTTCTAGATTCAAACTATTAACTGTTTTGGATCTTGAAGGTGTTCCCATTAAGATATTGCCTGATTCAGTGGGAAACCTTTGCCTTCTGCAATATCTAGGTCTAAGGCGCACCCATCTCTGTGAATTACCGAGGTCCATCCGTAGACTGATACGACTAGAGACCTTGGATATCAGGGATACATTCATTAGAGATTTGCCACAAGACTTGGAGCAACTCAACAAGTTAAGGCATCTTCTTCTGGCGTCGTGGTTTGAGATAACGTGGTGAACGTACCTATAGATATTGCAAGCTTTAAAGACCTGCAAACCCTAGCAGGAGTGAAGCTAACAAAAGCAATTGCAAAGAATCTTATGGAGCTTCAACAACTACATAAATTATCTGTGGGTAAGATTAAGAGCAACTTGGTAAACGAGCTTGCCACTTCAATTAATAGAATGGAAAGTCTACGTTCCTTAACAATAAAGTGTGATCTAGGAGAGCAAATTCAGGTTGGATTGTCTGGATCCCTTACTAAGATACAGACATTGCGAGTTGAAGGAGAAGTTTTAGATTTGTACAGCTGGGTTAAGAATCTGAAGGCCTTGACACATTTAAAATTGAAGGATTGTGTTCTTACTCATGACCCATTTTTAGAACTTGGAAATATGATCAACTTGGTCTATCTCTCAGTACAAAATGCTTATGTTGGAGAAAGCATTCGATTTCAGAAGGATTGCTTTCCTAGTCTGAAGAAGCTATCCATTGCACACTTCCAAGCACTAAGTCAATGGTACATGGATAACGGTGCACTGAAAAACCTGAAGAAGTTGATTATTGAACGCTGCCCCAAACTTAAACACCTTGCTCAGAACTTCAGTAAGTTGAACAATTTCCGTGTGATGCAAGTAATAAATATGCCAAAAGTATTTGGGGAGGAAGCAAAACAACTAGGTGAAAAAATAGAAAAACTTTCCGTGGTTGTTCTCGGTTTGCCTGAAGCTCAATTTCGTTCCACAACGATCACCATTCGGAATAATTAGCACAGACGACCATGAATACTTGATGGTATGCAAATTGAATATATGAAGTGTAAACATGTTTCCTTCGCAATTAGATCATGCCATTTCTAACTGTTTTCGTTTTCTTTTGATAGAAAAACACTTTATGCATGTCAAGGAAATAAAATTATGGCAGTAAAAGATAAAGTATAGGCAATTCTAATAATGAGCAGATCAGAGGTTATCAAAAAGGTGCTGACGAAGGTAAGTAACCTTTTGTATTAATTTGAAATTATTTAACGTTTTAATATTTGTTAGAATGTAACATATGTCCGATGAATAACCCCTTTGTAATATTTCTATCAAATAGACCTATATAACAGCAGAAAGTATGTCTAAAAACTGTCTGGGTGTGAGGACAAGACATTAAGAGATTAGGGGATTGTATCATAAACAGTATCATTGGATAAATCACTGTCTATCTGTCTGTGTCTATTTATTCATCTATATACCCTCTATCTTGTCAATATCTTCTTTTTATCTTTACATAAAAAAAAAAAAAAGTGTTATTAGAACTTACATTATGTAACCATTTGACGCAGCTCAAAGTATGAGAAAATTGTAGTTTTCTTATAGAACAATAAGAAATTTTGTGAGAATTAGTCTTTCCCCTGAAAACATTAGAGAGAATAACTCTCTTGGAAAATCTCATTACTCAAACAAATGTTATTAGAGAAACTATTCAGAAATTTAGAAATTCTGAGTGAAGATCTAGTGAAAAAGTTGGTGAGATTCTGTAAAAGAAAATGCCATGAAAATTTTAAAGTGCAAGGAAACTTTTATTGGAAAGGAAAAAAGAATCTTCTCAAAAAGTTCTCGGGAGATAATTTTAAAAAGGGAAAAAAAGAATTTTAATTTAATTATTTTATAAGCGTACATACTAAAAATTCAATGTAATTTGTTTTACCAATAAAATAAATCTATTTACATTATAAATTGATGACTGGTCTAATAAGTTGATGTCATATGCTTAATCATCATCTAATTAAAAGAGAAAAATGGACATTAAAGAGCAAAGAATAAACCTTGATGGCACCAACACTTGATATTGATCTATTAGTTATTAGCCCCTTTTGTCGAAGCATCTTGAACACACACTTTGCATTAACCATTTGCAACATTTTGCTAAATGTTTTCCAACAAAACATTGCAAAGAGTTGCAACAGAACGTGTGTGTACAATGGCCTAGACTCGAGATGCTAATAGCATATAACCGAATCTTAAATAAATGCATGTGCCACCAAAGTTTGTTCATTGTGTCTCAAGAAATCTACTTTTTTAAAGTAATGATTCAGCGGAAGATATTGTTTTACTAGACTCATTGTCAGCTTATAATGCAACTGTTGAAATCAATAGAATTTACTCTATGGGTAAAAGAATCTTACATTTAGTTTTTTAGCATGTATACTTATCAAACAACTAAATAATTATCAACTTCTTTATATTCAATATTTTATCTAAGAACGCAACAGAAAAATCATACACCAAATATTGAGCAGGGAAGACAATAATGATGACAAGTTAAGAGTTTGTTTAGTTTGCTTTTGAGTAATTTTTGATTGATTAGATTGGTTTTTAAAAAATATAAAAAAAGAGTTTTCTTAATAAAAACATATAGTGAGATAATTTTACAAAATATAAATAGGTCATAATTTTAATAAAAAAATCTCTACAAGCTAATAAAATTATTTTTTATTTTTACATCTTAAAATTTTTTTAAATAAAAAATTAATCAAATAGACCCTAATAATTTCAGTCCTTTAACTATCTCAACTTTGTAACCGTGATTTAAAGAAATTATAAGCGTCTACTATATATCACCCTTATGAGCTTTTTTCTTTTCATCAGTTCAAGTATTTCTGTGATGAACGGGGGCAGATCCTCTCCAAAACAGTTTTACAAGGTACCACTTCCTCTCCCCATCATTTTTTTTTTTTTTTAATTATCTATGGAATTGAAGATTAAAGGTTTAGAATATAGTTTTAAAAATTAGACCAAATATTGACACGGAAAGACCATCGGTTCATTAATTTGTCGATGTTGAATTGAAAATTTTAAAATATTTTTAAAATAAAATTATAATGTATGAGATACAATTTTATAAAATATAAATATAAATTCAATTAATATATATAAAAATTCATATATAACTTACCAAAATTAAAATAATTAAAATATATAATATTAAACTTAGATTGTTTTAAAAACAATTCAAATGTATTATTTAAATTTATACATTTTATTTTATAAACTAACTTAATTTATCATATTAAAAGATGATTTTAGAAATTAATTTAATATTACATGCTAAATTCTGTTCTTACTCCTATTTTTGTTTTCTTGTACTTGTTCACATTTGTTCCTATTTAAGCTTTTTTCATATATGCCTATTATGAATATTTGTTAAATATAAAAAATATTTAATATATTTATGAAGATATGGTTTAGCTTGATTGGCAAGGATTAAGGAGAAAAACCCTTATACTAGGAGTTTAAATCCTTCAATGCCACTTTTTTCCCAATATTTAGATAGTATGTGTAGCTGGTTCTAAATATAAAAACCATATCATACTATGACTCAGACCGATTACTTGGCCGATTCCTAGATGAATCGGTTGAATTGAAAATGATTTTACAAATACAAAGGATGAGTTAAGAGACTTTAGACGGGAGAAAAATAGAGCCTTCAAAAAAGTTAATTTTATTCATCCACCAAGGGAGTATATATACACAATAAAAGTAAAATTCTAGCCCTAAAAGAATAATATTTATTTAATAAATTATAAATAAATAAATACTGAGTCAGCCTAAAGAATATTCTATTAAATGGGCATCCAATCAAAATATTCATAACACTCCCCCCTTAGATGACCATTACCAAAGAACGTACCTCATTAAAAACCTTACTAAGAAAAATCCTCTGGGACAGAAACCTAGTAAAGAAAAGAGTACACAATTCTTTGTATACACAATCAAATGCTGCCTCATTAAAAACCTTACCAGGAAAACCCAATGAGAAAAAACCATAGTAAAGGGAAAAAGAGTGCAGTGCGTATCAATCAAGTTATTTGTGTCGATAAACTCTATTATTATACAAGATCCTTTAAATATTGTAAAAGTTAATACCATGGTAACAAAATTGCTAGATTGTCATATTGACGAACTAGTTAAATTGTATCAAAATTGTGGTACTTCAGGACCAAATATTTCCTTATCATTCTCACAATTTCTAAAGAGAATATATGTTTAACATTTAGCAATCACAATAGATATAATTTATACATATAAAATCACTTTAACCCTTCTACTATACAAGCATTTTAATGCAAGTTCTTTCTATAAGTAATTTATAGCTTCAGAAGTTCTTCAAAAGTTTTAATATTAAATCATTGACACAAATTTACTAATATGCAAACAAATGGGTCATTTCTATATATATTTCCTTCAATAAATATTAACTCAAACAATTACATAAATTGTTTCGGGTAAATCAAATCCTTCAGGGATGTCATTATTGAATAAGACGACTACAACAATATTCATTAGACGCAAATAATGTCATTCATGTATTGGCAGATTAAATAAGTACCATTAGATACTTGCATCCACCACAACTAAGTATATCTATTTAAAATCAATGCCAGTTATTTGCAAAAGCCCCTGAGTATCATTTTCCTTTTGTATTCACACAAAAGCCTATTTATCCATAATTGGCTTTTCACTTATAGTGTTTAGAGTGTAGGTCCAAAATTTTTCATTTTTTTAAACGAACCTCAATTGCATCTTTTAATTTTTGGCTAAATATTTCTTTCTTTGTAGACTTTTACTACTGATCCTCAATATCTTATATCACATGGTGCACTACATTATATGTGAACATTGTCAACAATATCGATTTCATTATGGTTTCATCGTTACTATAGAAATCTATTTATTTTTATGGCTTTCAAGCACCTGAGTTTCCTTTGAAACTAAAACATTAGTTATATCTTAAGACTCTTCTAAAGTTACCTCTGGTAACGCTTGTAGAGTTACTTTATCCTGGATTTGCCCATCTTTGATTCTTAGCTCCTTTTCTTTTCAAGAACTTTATCTTTGGAACCAATGTGTTTATCACTCTTTTGTAGTTGTACTTTGATTGGAGCAGTAGTAGTTAGTACATATAATTTTAGTCAATTTTACTAGTTAGGCAACGCGTCTGGCAACTTGTACAAATAACTTATCATATGAACTTCTAGTCCATATTTGCTTTGCATAAGGATCAATGTGATAATTCATTATAAATGCTCTCCTTTTCCAACTACTTATTCTCTCTCCCCAATGTTGGAATAAATGATTTATTAAAAATGCAAGTGGCAAACCAAGCCACAAATAAATATAATTTTAGTGATTCAATATATAGAGATTTATATTCAACATATGTTTTTAACCTCTATTTAGGTCCCATCTTAATGCATTGTAGTGGAGCAATTAATAACTCATTCAAAATTTCATAGATGGGATATACTTGGCTCCTAACTATATACCAATTATAAGAGGGGGTTCAAACTTGTTGGCATGATGCGAATCAATGTTACAACATGAATATTCACATGTTTCCAAATCAATTTTGGAAGTTTAGATTTTAAAAGTAATGGTCTTGTAATTCATTTTACACGCCTGCAAGTTCATTTTATGTATTCCAATAGTCAATCTTGAAGAGTGAATTCACTAGCATTAACTAGATGTGTTGCTCAACTAAATATAATTAAGGCATTACACTCTTAATTTAATCCATTGAACAAGTAATCTCATAAACTTCAGGTTATAAGTTAACCTAAATATGTGATCATTTAGTTGATGCATCGATTAAAATCAAGAAGTATCTAAATGATCCACTTGGTTGGTTTACAAGCTCATAAATATTTTTACCTCGTATACATTCTAAAAGACAAGGGATTCACGCTTACTTTTGCTAATATAAATAAATTTTCTTTGGGAACAAATAGTATATGAGAAACTAAGCATTTCGATTAAAGAATCTTGTGGCCCTTCAATGAAAGTTCACATGATTTTTTTCAATTACTTTTGCATCATTATTGACTCGGGGATGGCTCAACCGGTCATGCCAAACAATACACTTATTTTGACTTGTAGACTTCTAGTTTACAATAACATATGTTTCAATTGTATATATGTAGTACAAATTAGAGGAAGACGCAAATAATTTCTTAATGCAAATATTAACTAGCTCTTCAAGAGTATTTTATCATCATTTTTATTCCTCCAGCTCTTCAGGAGCTCTCAATTATCTTTGCACTACTGAATATAGTAAATATTATCTTTGTACAATAGAAATAATGTAGAATCATATAATATGTGAAATTGATAGCTTAAACAAAATGGAAAATAACTTAAATTTATTAAATGTAAAATAAATGAACTAAAAAAGTAATTTCTTATGTATACCCTCATCACCTTCAAGGAAGAGAAATTTGACACATTTAATTGTCATATTGACATGGCCAAAATCGAAAAAAATCATCTCATTGAGTAAAATTATCTCCACAATTAATCTCTTTCTTTCATTGATACTTGCAATTAAAAGATGATTAGATGTACAATAGGTACAAACTTAATGACCTTTTCATACCAACATAATAGTGGTTTTTCAAATATTCTTTTATCACTTTTCTTCACTACTCTCTCACTTCTGGTGGGAGATATTTATAGTATTATAACTAATACTAGATTTGTCAAGTCATAGCCATATTTGTACTCATATTTCTTGATAGCTTTTCCGTTCACTTCAAGGAATAGAGAAAAATCATTATGAGATAATTGCTTATGCTTTCTAGTAAAGATTTATTTTTCTTTGTTGCAATATAATATTTCAAATATTACAAAATAAGAGATATATTCAACAAAATAACAATGAATAATATCCAAAAATTCCCTTTCCTTGAAGGCTGGGACTTTCCATAACCAAATATATGTTATTTTCAATTGAGTGCATAATCCTTCCATAATTTAAAATAGTAAAATACATAGATAATCTAAGAATAATTAATCTAAAATGACACTCAAAAGTATCCAAACATTTGTCATAATAACATGTTAAAAGTATGATAAAGAAGTGCTAAAAGTAAAGTTGATAAATTTGTAATTTTAACTTAAGTTCTTGAATCAAAGGCATAACAATAAACTAAATATCAACAAATGATTCAATATGATTTAACACATGCCGAAGGTATGGGTTATTCCATAAATCACATGCAATATGAAGTAGGCTCAAATAGCTAGCTGAAAGTACATAACATTATACTAACGGGCTTAGTAAAAGAATAAGTTAATTTTAACCACCTAAGTAATATGCATTTACCAATACAACTCATATAGTAAGCTAAATTGAATCATATTAAATAAGATCACAAAATATAAAAAGCTTATACTTACAACTCAATTTCACGTAACTTTTATCAGATCTTTGTACAACACATAATCCATTTTACTTAATTAGTCAAAAAATTAAATGCTACTAAAATAATAGATATTTTCTCCAAAATTCAAAATCACTAAATAAAATATATAATTTAAAACAAAGGTAAGATATTCACCAAAATACACTTTAACATTCATATGCCATATATAATCGACCGATTAATGGCATAATATCTTAACTTATGTTGGGTTAGAAGATGAACACAATAAGTGAGATTACTATGACATAAATAGGAGATAAAATTGATGAATGTCACTTGCTTCATTTCACTATAATGTGAAAACTTAGATAAGTGTAACTTCGATTCTTTCAGACCATACATACAATTATCAAAGAAAATTTAACTATCATGATTTATCTATATATGATAACAATTACTATTACCATAAGAAGATCAATAAATATACTCACAAAAATTACTACGTATAAACATAATTCAATATATTGCTATAGTATCAAAGAAATAAAAATGCACTAGAACTAATAAAAGGAATAAAATAAAAGAATTACTTAATCCATTGGACCTTATTCAATAAGTAATTAACCAACTGCTGATATACTGTTAAGAGTTCTATGGTGTGGGTTTAATTCCCCCTTTGGTTGTTGAATTGATTATTGCTAATTTTATTTTTTGGGTTTGAAGAAGGAAGACAAAATAAGAAAAAAATGTGCAGAGTCCAGAAGAAAGAAATAAGAAAAGAAAAGCCCAAAATTGCGTAGATGAATAAGAAATGAAGAAAAAAATAAGAGGGCAAAATAAAAAATATGCATAATTAAATTCTATCTTTTTTTAAGTATAGATAACTTCAAAATCTATTTTGAGTGTAAATAACTTAAAAATCTATTGTGTGAATAATTTTATCAATTGAATGGATAACTTCAGGATCCATTTTATACTATTTAAAACTTGTAGATGACTTTAAGATCTATTGTTTTATATCAATTAGGTAGTTAACTTTATCAATTAAATGAATCCACTTTATACTATTTAAATGGATAACTTCAGGATCCATTTTATAGAAAATTAATCATTCATAATAAAATTCTTTATATTTGAATGAAATAATGGATAGCTTTAGGATATAATCCACTTTATAAGTGGATAACTTCAAGATCCATAATTGTTTATAATAAAAATTTTCATATTTAAATGAATAATTTTTGAATCCACTTTACATCAAATTAATTATTTAATTGTCCATAATAAAATTTCTCATACTTCTGGATGAGGATGTATTAAATGAATTAAAATTATCTCATGCTTTTGGAGGAGACAACTCAAAAAATATTATCTTATACTTCTGGATGAGACAAATTAAAAGAATTTAATTTTTTCTCATGCCTCTGAATGAGACATATAAAAGAAATTAAATTGTTCTCATAAAACAAAAGTTAATTGCCTTCATACGGAAACTAATTAAAGCAACAAAAGTTCAATAAACATTTAAAACTAATTGAAATAGTGTAGATAATGCACACTTGGCGATTGAAATCTTTTTCTTGTTACTAGGAAAATAACTTCATAGTGGCTCTTTCTCTTGAAAATTAGAAGCGACTTTCTCTTGAAAATTATAAGCTACAGTATTTAGTTGGTTGATAAAGTCTGATGTTGATAACGTGTTGTGAAAAAATAGATACAGATAATGAGTTAAGAGAGTTGAGAGGAGAGAAAAATAAAACTTTTAAAAAAGTCAACTTTATTAATCTACCAAGGGAGTATATATACACAATAAAAGTACTGACCCTAAAATGATAATATTTATTTAATAAATTATAAATAAATAAATACTAAGTCAACCATAAAGAATATTTTATTAAATGGTCATCCAATCAAAATACTCATAACAGGACATATAAAATTACATTCTTGTATCATCAAAAAAAAAAAAAATCCATTCTTTTAACAAGCAAAACAATTTTACAAATTCAAGACTATAATCATCAATGATCAATCTCTGTGATATTAAACCACGTGGATCAAAATCCTGTGACAGAATTTTAACCCTTATGTCTTCGTAAGAACGATAGAAGATAAAATCCAAAAAGAAAAAAGAACATAAAGTCAAGCACCCAAACTTTGAACATGCTCATGAGGATATTCTCTATATTTCCAACTAAGCTATATTTTAGATAATTACATAGAAGACCATTCCCCCAAAATTACATATCTCTAACACAAGAATAAATTGAAGAATTAAGGAAGCTGATTGAGTCTTTCCAGCACCATCAAGCCGCATCAAAATGACTTCCCTAATAAATTGACTCTAGAAAATTTTAATTATTATAATGATCATACTAGTCCACTAAAAAAGGGAAAAAGACAAGTGCAAACCAAATTAAATTCTCAATGAATGTTGATCAAGGATTTATGCTAATATCATCTAATATTGAAGCGTTCGTATCTTCAGGGAGTCCTCCCGTTCTTCAAGAGCATAGATTGTGTAAGAAGAAAAAAAATGAAAAGTTTATAATACTTATAAATAATTTTATCTTCAAGGATTTATATATATGTGTGTTTATACGAAGATATATGAGTAATTTTTTTAATTTTCTTTCTAAAATCTTCAATTTGAGAAATTTTAAAAATGACTTAAAGAGGAATTTAAAAGAATTATAAAAATCCTCTAAATTCTTCCTCTTCTATAATTGAAACTCCCTAATAAGATAAGGTCATCTAAACCTTTTCCTCCCTTTCCTTTTCCTCGTATTTAAAGTTTACAAATACACCCTAAAATTTCCTTACGTATAATACGTTATATTGATTACTTCGAAGAAACATTCACGGTATATATATGTGTTATCTTCAAGTCAACAACTATCATTCTATAAGAGTGCATATAGACAGGTAGTTGTCGAGTTGACTATAAGAAAGCTTTTGTTTTTTTTCTCACCAAAATAGAGTTTTTGATTTTGTAAAAAAAAATCAACTACTGCCATCTCTTTTTAACTGAGTCATGGGAGATGTACATGCTGTTAGCTCAAGGGCTTTTCTCCATTATTTTTATTGATTTTGATAATGAAAATAATTTTTGAGTGTGTCTAAAATTTTCATTCATTTTGTAACAAATTTATTTTATAAAAAAAATTTTTTTTCTTGAATAATATTTGTTTGAAATTGTATTTCCAGCATAAACAATTTTACCCAAACTCTATTTTGGAAATCTTTCTGAAAGCTACTTTTGTGTTGGTCTCCAAAATTTCCTCCTTCATGTCTTAATGTTGGTGCATATGCATTCCCAAATCCTCTAACCATGTGCAGCAACCAAATTAGTTTAAACAAAGTCAAAAGATGTCAGCATGCAGCCTTGGGACGTGAACACCTTTGAAGGTGAGCCTTATGGGTGACTTGGAAAAGCTTGTGGGTAATACCCAATGTGTAGGCTTCAAGAAGAGGTTTTGGCTTCATATGAGTAACAACAAAATGCATGTATCCATCCTCTTGGGACCCACAGTCAAGACACAACAAGACACAAAGCTTGCACTCTTTTGGTACTTCATTGGGTCTCTCACCTTTGACAAGTGCATACCTCTATACACGTTAGAAGTCTCCATGAAAGGCTCAAAAGCTTGTGCCAAAGCTGCTGTGTTACTGTGCAAAAGCTGAGGCAAATGGTCAGAATAAAATGGGCAGCATAGAGGCGCAGAAGAGAAAAATATTTTTGGCTTTTTGTGACAGCAAAAAGAGTGTATCCTTGATTTATTGGGTATCTCACACAAGCCAACAAATATTGCAATCCTTCCCTGCAGCATTGGTGACAAAATATCAAGAAAAAGGGAAAGAGACGTTGGGCCTTTCTCTCCTTGATAACTTAGTCTTGCCATTCTTGTGCTACAACAGATATCAAGCATACTCAGCTATGTTGCATTCTGCTTAGCTGTATTTCAAGATCTCTAAAGCATGAAAAGTGACAAGACATGAAGTTGCAATTAATGAGTCTCAACAGTCACATTTTGAAACCATTATAAAAGAAGGAAGAAGACTCAAAGGATGTGAAGATGAAGAGAGACTAAAAGGTTCATTAGCTTATTCTTCAAGAGCTCTCACGATTTCATCTTCCTCTCCTTATTTTCATGCACTTCATTCTCACTTGGAATATTGTTTAAGTGCATTAAGCTTATTGGTATACTAGTTGAATCAAGCAGCATATGTTAAGCTAGATTTCTACAACTTCAAACTTTATTGTAAAGGTTTTTGGTTAGCCATGAAAACCAAGCAATAGGTTGCTGGCATCCTGCAAACCAGCATAGACATAGTCTTTGGAGACATAGTCTGTTGTAAAGGGTTCTTGGTGCTCCTGGTAAAACCAATCTTTAGCCGTTGTGCTTGATTCCTGTTCGATTGTGCTTGATTTCTGCACATTTGTAGAAGGCAGCTGGAAGCCAGTAAACCAGCTTAGATAGTGAAGCCAACTCTCTCAAGGGTATTTGAGAGGAGTGGATGTAAGTCTTTGATATACCGAACCACTATAAATCACTGTGCAAATTCTCCTCCTTACTCTCTTTAATTTCAGCATATGCTTTCTTAATTATTTAAATTCCGCATGTTGTAATTAGACTAATTCATATTTGTTTAAACTCTGATATCTCTAAAATCAAGCTTTTGTTGCATATAATCAAGCTTATAGTTTTATGTTTGATTCTAAAAATATAAACTTTATTGCGAAAATTTTTTATATCCTATTCATCCCCCTTTAGAACATTACACTTGCATTTTCACATGCACATGTTTTGGTACACTTTATTTTTAACTGATTTATAGGAGTAAAAATGTAAACTGTACACTATTTTTAATTGAGTTACAGGAGTAACAATGTAAATAAAAAAAAGTGTGTGCGCAAACATACGTGCTTATAGTGCTGTGCTTTTTTTTTTTTATCATGATTAAAAAGAATATATATATATATATATATATATATATATATATATATATATATATATATATATATATATATATATATATATTATATATATATATATCAGAATTTCAATACGTGATTCTAAAAAATTTTGAACACCGTGCTAAACAACTTCACAGGGCCAATGAATAACTCAACTAAGACCCATTCACACCACACTTGTTTATCTCATGCTTGACTTCTATGTTATATTATATTATACCAACCATTCACCATCTGCAGGTTGCCTGCCATCGTATGATCCAAAACTGCGGCCGTTGTCGCCATCGGCTGAAGAAGCCCGTCTGCAGATAAAAAGTAAGGGGGACAAGGCTGATGCCGTCATGTCATTAAGGCTTTGAATGGTCTCATGAATGACTGCAAAAGTGGATTAATCTCATTCACGCATCAGCAGAAATGGATTTATGGTTTTGGATTCAAAGCGACTCTAAATTTTTAACTTAGCCATTATATGATTAAGATTGGGTTTTATCATTAATCACAACCCTTGCTCTATCAAACAGTCAGCCTAAAGGGTAAAAATTGGTCGCAGGTTTGAATGATTTTTGTATCCTTCTAACTGGCCCTGGTGACTATGTTGGTGTTCTTCATATTCAAATATCTACGGAGTAACGATGTATCGTTCTCCTTATCTGAACAATACAGAACTTCCATGGATCAGTGGAGGCTTTTCATGTCAACACACAGTTGATACAACTGGCGCTGGTGACGCCTTTGTTGGTGCCTTATTGTCCAAGATTGTTGGTGTTCAATCCATACTTGACGTGAGTGCTTAGCTCAGCATACACCTTTAGTAGCAGGCAACTGAGTCTTCGCAAGATCCATGTCCTCACACGCGCCAATTACCCCAGTCAACCTGATAATATTTAGCCTAATTTTTAAAATAATAATGTTTTGGTAATATATTTTAAAACAATATTAAAATGATAAATAATTATGATTTTACATGATATTTTTATCTTTAGAATTATCTCAAAAAAAAAACTTATCTGTGCGAAGATTTTTTTTTTTTTTCCTTTCATATGGAAGTTTTCTTGCAGACTACTTTTGCAGAATTTTAAAATTTTCATGACATTTTTTTTTTACCAAGTCTCACTAACTTTCTTACTAAATCTTCTATCTGAATTTCTAAAAAGTTAATTATAGTGTATTTGCTTGAGTAATACGATTTTTCATGATAGTTATTTTTTTGGCATTGTTTTCACGAAAAAGACTAAATTCTATCAAATTTTCTTAGAATTTCTCTCTTTCTTCCGTGTGTAGACTATTATTTTCTTGAAATTTGAGCTGCGATCAAATGCTTACATAATCTACGAGGAAAAAGTCAATTGGATACCCAATTTTCATGGGAGAAAATTTGAGGTTTTATTTGGGTTTTTTATTTTTAATATAATTATATTTTGATGGTTCAAATTTGTATATAGTTGTGAAATTAAAATATTATTTTATAATTTTAAAATTAATTAAAATTAGTAGAATAAGGGTAAGATACGAAATGAAATGTCTCTTTCTTCACATCTCATTAAACACTTTTTATTTTTAAAGTATTTACAAGAGTAAAGTAGTAAACAAAAAGTAAGAAATACAAAAAAAAAATTATAAAAAAAGGTTGCAAAAGTGAGTTGATGTATAAACTGATTCGTGTAGCATATCTCTAATCTATGTCATAATAACAGTTTTTTTTGGTATAAAGTGATATTAATAAGATAGATATGAGTGTTCATAAGCCAACCTAAACTACATCAAATAGAATTGTATTGAAATAAACCGAAACTAACTATGGGCAATTTGAATCAATTCCAAATATGCACAAACCATCAATTAGATTTGGTTTGTAGTTTAAATTTTTTTTAAATTGCCATAAATCATTTCAAACCAACTCAAGATTGTGTGAAACCGTTTCAAAACCGCCTCTAAACCTACTCAAAATCACCTGAAATCATAAAAAAAAAAAAAATACAAATTTTAACAAATTGATATAAATTGATAATTTAAATCACTTTCAAACTGGACCAAATCGCATCAAATCACGTTCTTTGAAGAGTCACAACATTTCAATTAGGTATGGTTCCCATGAACCAACACAAGCTTTCACCAATAACGTTTTCAAAAGGTATTATAACTACCTTTATGTCTTTGACTTTTATGAGAAATATCTCTTTATTTTGAAAATCTTCTCACAATTTTAAAAATGAACACAAATTCATATCACTTCAAAAATCTCATATTTTTAGAAATGTGTCTTTAAGAGATGAACATTTACTCTGTATGACATGGTTTCAGCCATCTAAAATAATGTGGTAGACAAGTTTTGAATAAATTATTCCATTTAAATAGGTGTGCATGCCTTATGCAAAGATATTAGACTATTATATGTCATATTTTACTGAATCATTTATTATAACATTATGTCTAATATCTTTTTGATGAGAGCTTTATGAAGGTCCATAAACTCATAAAAGCTAATGGTCAAACTCCCTCCCTCTATTATAAGTAGACCTATCAAGAACACTACCATATTAGTCACTCCAACAAATATATGCATATGCTTATAGTTCTATTAAGAGCTAATGCTCAACCTCTCTTTGTAACCTATGGTAACCAAGTGCTTTTCAACCTTAGAATGTATATATAATGTCAAGTAGTTGCAATCACTCCAATAGTATACTTTTACTATTTAACTCCTACAAACATCTCACAAAATTAAACAACTTTCTTTCCCTTGTTCTTGTAGTTGGTTTGTTCAGGCATTTTGCATTTATCATTCCCTCCTTTTTTAAAGGTCTTGTAAGACTCTCATTCCTCCATCACATGTAGTCTAATTAAATCATCTTGTTTTCTATACTTCTTCATCTAACTGAAGATAATTTCTCAATTACCAAGAGAGATATCGTCCCTTTATGTGTAAGACTCTTTTTGAAGTCTTTCCATTAATGAGGAAATTTGTCTATAAGAAGATAATGATGAATTAATCCATATACATGCATGCTTTGTTGTTGGAAGTATTGAAAATATGTTGAATTTCATGCATTTGTTCTGTAATAAATTCTTCATCAACTATATCATAAGTCATTGGAATGACTAACAACTAACAAGAAATTCCTTACCTATTTTTTTAATCTTTAAAACTTTGGAATGACAAGAAATTTCTCATTTGTTATTGAATCCTATTGCATATTGTAACTTGCATGCCTCTAATTTTCCTTGAAATTCCCTTGCATAGGACGTAAAATTTTAAATTTTAAATCCCAAATTTATGAGAATGAATAAGATAATGTTTAATTAATGTAATTAATAGAAGAAATAGAAGCGAGCTAATATGAAATAAATAGGCATGTTGAGAATTTAATCAATTACTCTTTTTACTTGATATATTTATAAATTCTTAAGTTTATTTTATAAGGCTATTTTTTGATTTTAAGAAATAGTTAATGATATTTTTAAAAAATATTTTTATTTAAATTTTTATTTTGATAATTTTTCCTATATTTAACTTAATAGATAAAACATTAAATATAAATACTATAAGAAGAACGAATTATTTTAATTAACATTATATTTCTTGGAAAGTATAAAGTAAGTAACTTGATCTTATAATTTGAACGAAGTATTAATTATTCACCAAAGAAATATCATGTTCAGGAGAGTATACATTATTCGTAGATGTATTTAATGCCTCTTATCATAATATCTTCCCCGAACCTCACAAAGCTTAGTATTTATTTTGATTTGTGAACAAAGAAAATAATTATTCCTCGTTCCCTAACAACGCGTATTGACTCTGTCCTTTTTTGATTTCCGCAGCTGCATAATTATTGCGGCTGGATTGTATTTTCATGCATAGTACAGGTCAATTTTAATTTTAATTTTAATTGATACTCTTACTTTAAAATTATAAAGTAATATTATTTATTTTATAATCTAAAATATATAGTTAAATAATTAAAAAAAATTATAATATTTTTATTTAATATTTTATTTTTTAGTTAAATACATAACGAATCATTAAAATAAAATTTTAAGTAAAATATTTAAAAAAAAAATATCATTAAGTCCTCTCTAAAATTAAAAAATAATTCTATATTTTTAAATATAAACTTTATAATTATGGTATACTCCCTCTATTATTATTTATTTATGGTTTAAGGTCAAATCATATAAATTAAGATATGCATTCATTTTTTCTTGATTAAAATAAATTTATCATTTAACTTTCTATTCCACTCTTATCTTTAAATCTCCATCTTACTCAATTTGCCAATGTATATATAAAAGGGTAAGAGTGAAAAATTAATAATAAATATCACTTTAAAATTTTAAAATAACAAATAAATGTAACAAAGATTTTGTTGAAAGCCATATATATGTATAAAAGAGGAGGGAGTATTTTTCTTCCCAAACAATTTTTTTTTTTTTTATGAACAAAGAGTTAAAATTTTTAATCTCAACAGCGTCTTCGCAAGATCCATGTCCTTACACGCAGTGTAATGGAGGTGTCTTTTCATACATAATCTAAGGAGCGCCAATTACCCCAGTCAAACTGATAATATTTAGCCTAATTTTTAAAATAATAATATTTTGGTAATATATTTTAAAATAATATTACAATGATAAATAATTATGATTTTACATGATATTTTTACCTTTAGAGTTATCTCAAAAAAAACTTATCTGTGCGAAGATTTTTGTTTTTGTTTTTTTTTTTTTTCCTTTCATATGGAAGTTTCCTTGCAGACTACTTTTGCAGAATTTTAAAATTTTCTTGACATTTTGTTTTTTTTTTTTTTTAACAAATTCTCACTAACTTTCTTACTAAATCTTCCATCTGAATTTCTAAATTTCTCAAAAGTTAATTATGGTGTGTTTGCCTGAGTAATACGATTTTTCATGATAGTTATTTTGTTGGCAATGTTTCATGAGAAAGACTAAATTATATCAAATTTTCTTAGAATTTCTCTGTTTGTTCAGTGAGAAAACTACTATTTTCTTGAAATTTGAGGTGCGTCAATGGTTACATAATCTATGGGAAAAAAGTCAATTGGACACCCGAATTTATGTCTCATTTTTATTTAATTATATTTTAATTGATCAATCATATAAATAGTAATGAAGTTAAAATATTATTTTATAATTTTAAATTTAATCAAAATTAATGGGATAAGGGTGGAACACTAAATGAGACAATTGATCTTGTTCTCTTCTTCACACCTCATTAAACACCTTTTTATTTTTAATGTGTTTACAAGAGTAAAGTAGTAAACAAAAAATAAGAAATACAAAAAAATTATAAAAAAAAAGTTGTAAAAGTAAGTGTGAATGTATAATTGAGCATGCAGCATATCTCTAATCTATGTCCTAATAACATTTTTTTTTTCGGTGTAAAGTGATATTAACAAGATAGCGGATATAAGTATTCATAAATTGATCCAAACCTACTTAACAGAATTGTATCGAAATCAACTGAAATCGGCTATGGGCAATTTGAATTAATTCCAAATATAAAAAATCCATCAATTAGGTTTGGTTTATCTGTTCAAAAAATTTTCAAACTACCACAAATAATTTCAAATCGACTAAAAATCATCTCAAACTGCTTTAAAACTACTATAAACTGCCTCTAAACCAACTCGAAGTCGCCCGAAACCATAAAAAAATTACAAATTTTAACAAACCAATATAAATTGATAGTTTTAAGATGCTTCAAACCGAACTAAATTGCGTCAAACCACATTCTCTTAAAGACTTACAACCTTTCAATTAGGTATGATTTCCATGAACCAAGACAGCTTTCACCAGTAATATTTTCAAAAAGTATTATAACTATTTTTGTGTCTTTTGGTTTAAATTACTATAATAACTATCTTTGTGACTTTTTATGTTACATCTGTAATAAAGGGATAAAAACTTCCTCATGTGTAATTGTTATAATTTAAAAGATTTTACTTTTATAAAAAATATCTCTTTATTTGAAAAATTTTCTCACAATTCTTCATTATTTTTAAAATAAACATAAATCCATATCACTTCAAAAATTTAATATTTATGGTAAATGTGTCTTTTAAGACTTACTTTGTATGACATGGTTTCAACCATCAAAAATAATGTGGTAGATGAGTTTTGAATAAATTATTTCATTTAAATAGGTGTACATGCCTTACGTAAAGATCTTGGATTATTATACATCATATTTTGCTGAATCATCCTTTTCATGAGAGCTTTATGAAGGTCCATAGACTCTTAAGAGCTATGCTCAAACTCCCTCCCTCTATTATAAGTAGACCTATGAAGAAAACTACCATATTACTTACTCCTACAAATATATACATATGTTTATAGGTCTATTAAGAGCTAATGCTCAACCTCTCTTTGTAACTTATGGTAACCAAGCGCTTTTCAACCTTAAAATGTATATATAATGTCAAGTACTTGTAATCACTCCAATAGTAAAACTGAATCAATCTAACTCAACTCGGTTGTCAGGACTATTGTAATAGGATTTTGCTTGAGTAAATACATTGAGTAACAAACAAGAACGGTATAAAAAATATTATAACTCAACTTTTTATATCATACTATTTTATTCGTTCTATCTAATATTATCTTTGTAAGTATGGAAGGGAAGGAAGGAGTCCTCCCCAGAGAATAGATTGTGCAAGAGGAAAGAAATGAGAAGTTATTGTACTTATAAATAATTTTATCTTTACTTAAATATTAATTAATTCTTGTAACTATAAAAAAATATTATATATGTATTTTTTTAAAAATATGAGGATATACGAGTAAATTTTTAAGTTTTTTTTTTTAAATCCTCAATTTGAGAAACTTTAAAAATGACTTGAAGAAGAATTTAGAAGATTTGTGAAAATTATTAATTTGAGTCCTCCAATTAATTCAAAATAAATTAATTAATAAATTAAAAAACCTAATAATAAATTTATATATACCCACATTTGTGGTTAAGCACTAAAAAATTAATCTACACATCTTTAGGAGCACTTTTTTTTTTAATGCATGTTGTTACAGGATAGGGTTGACTATTAAATTATGAAGTCAACACAAAGGACGCAAATTCTTTCCTGAATCACCAAAAATATTGCCTTTATAAATTAATCACATGTTGCTTCAGTCCCTTCCAAAGTGCTCGCAAGCTTATGCTTTCCATCTATCTTTAACTTGCTCAGTTATCGATTCCTGTGAGACTAGTAACCTCTCCTATGTCAAACTCGACCCATCCATCCAACTCGTCGTTGAACTTAACAAGAGTTGAAATCTACAAAATCGCCAATTTCTATACTAATCTGTATTTGCCAAACTAGTTTTTCCAGGAGACTGCAAACTTGTTCACAGAAATTCTTCAGCATATCTGGGAAGGAAGCCCTATAACTCTGCTCATTCGACCCAAGATGTTTCCAGTAGCACGATGTTTGTGCAGGAATTGGCACATCATGTCATAGATTTGCGACTCTCTTTGGGAAATAGATTGACCAGTGTGGGAATAGGAATCAGTGATGTCTTGTACCACATACACCAAATTCAGGATCTGGGAAATTGCTCTGGCCAATGCAACATCATCTTCCCATCTCAATTCAACATCGGGGATCGACAGAGCTTGCAGTAGCCGCTCAAACTCTGTTCTCATTTTAAGCAGATGTGGGGATATTTCCTCCTCGGGTTTCTCTTCAGCAAGTTTCTTCAATTTTTTGCACAGAACACCGACAGGTGCAGCCATAAGATCACTCTGTAAAGAGCTGTGGAACACCGAAACTAGGGTCAAGGAGTATGTATATATTGCATATAGGAAAATAGAATAAGAAAAATAATATTATGATAAATAGTAGGGTAATGGCCTTTTTACTCCTGAACACTTTTTAAAAAAACAAATACCCCCTAACACTTTAATATTCTTAAATTAGACCTCGATAAATGAAAAATTTCTCATATTGAACACTCCGTTTCCTTCCGTCACTGCTGATTAACAGTTTTCACTTACGTGGCATGTTAAGTGCTGACATGGGCGTTAATGATTAATGTGGCAAACAGAGAGCGGATGATGTGGGCTCCAACTTAGCTTCTTTTTTTTTTTTTTCCTTTTTTCCCCTTCTCTTCGGTGAGCAGCCATTCCCATTCCCATTCCCAGTAACATGGAATTTGCATAGAGTTCTTAAACACAACACCAATGTGTTGCTTCAGAAACTTGATGTGTCCACGAATTCACTCACTAGTCCAATTCCTCCAAACGTTTGCAATGGAAACAACCTCATCAAGCTAATTATCTTCAGCAACAAGTTCAGTGGTCCTTTCCCAGTATCACTTACAAAATGTTCTTCACTAACAAGGCTCAGAGTCCAAAACAATGGCTTAAACGGTTCAATCCTAGTTGGGTTAGGTTCTTTACCAGATCTAACCTTCGCGGACTTGAGCAGCAACAATTTCACACAGGTCAAATCCCAGAAGATTTCGGCAATGCTATCAAATTACAGTTCTTGAACATTTCTGGGAACTCCTTCAACAATCCATTACCAGAAAACATTTGGAATGCCCCCAATCTTTAGATTTTTTCAGCTAGTTCTTCGAAGATCGTGGGTCAAATCCCAAATTTTAATGGGTGCCAGAGCATTTACAGGATCGAATTACAGGGAAATTCACTAAATGGTTCCATTCCTAAATCGGCCACTGCGAGAAGCTTCTCCTTTTGAATCTTAGCAGAAATTCCCTCATCGGAATCATCCTCTGGGAAATCTCCACCCTACCCTCCACAGACGTCGACCTCTCTCTCCCATAATTTTCTCACTGGAACCATACCTTCAAATTTCAACAACTGTAGCACCCTC
Source organism: Bauhinia variegata (assembly GCA_022379115.2). NCBI lineage: Eukaryota > Viridiplantae > Streptophyta > Magnoliopsida > Fabales > Fabaceae > Bauhinia > Bauhinia variegata. Next base: position 13,314,703 of record CM039435.1, on the reverse strand, counting down.
GAGAACTTTAACGTCTCCTTCAACCTTCTCACCGGACCCATTCCCTCTTCCAGGTCAATCTTCCCGAACTTGCACCCGTCTTCGTTCTCCGGCAATGATGGCTTATGCGGTGCGATTCTAGCAAAGCCGTGAGCGGCGGATACCCTCGCCGCCGGCAACAACGAAGTCGAACTTGACAAGCAGCAGCCCAAGAGACGTTGCCGCAACCTACTGCTTCTGTGCTAACTAGAGTGCCTATCGTTGATGGATAAGATCCTCGAAATGGAGTCCACAAGGACAGTCTACAAGGTAGAGATGCCAGGTGGCGAGATCATAGCCGTTAAAAATTGTAGGGTAAACACAAGGAGCACATTTGAAGGAGGAGAGGGGTTTTGGTGGAAGTATACGTGCTGCTGACGTGGCAAAATCAGATGATTCATACGATCTACGTTACTCATTAACAGTTAACGTATCGCGTAAACAAAAATTATTAGTAAATAGTGACGGATCGAGCCGGAAGATTCAATATAAAAAATGTTTTAATTGATAAAATTTAATTTGATAAAGTTAGAGTATCAAAAAATATTTATTTTTTTAAAAAGTGTTATAAGAGTAAAAAAGTCTTTACTCTAAATAGTATTGGATAGTAAGTGATATGGTAATTCCTTAACAGTAAGAACAATGAGCAAAATTCATCAGGCCTAAACAGTAATTACTCTGATTCACCAATGAACTACACAGATGAAAGAACAATCACAAAGTCTCCGAATCAGGAATTAATCAATCTACATCCATCCAGTGAGCAGATCAGAAAATCAGGCAGCCATCTACATAGTTTAGCCAATATCATAAACCCATTTGTCCGCAGAGACAGAACTAGAATAAAAATGCCGGGTGCCCAAGCAGAGAGAATCAAGAACGAAACTCAATTTTCCCCTTTCTAAAAGGAAAACAAGCACAGAAATCAAATTCCAATTTGTTTTCAAGCAGAAGATGCTCGGAGAGAAGCATAAAATCATATTATTTCAAAACTCGGAAACTAACAGGTTAATGAAGGGGAAAACACAATCCAATCAAAACCCAGCATCAACAACAATCATCGCGTTACCGTAACCTCAAAACGAAAAGAGAAAAGAGCAGTACCTGAAACGCTAGCCCCTCTGTATCCCAGCCAAGAAGAAGCAAAACCTTTCTTCTCATAAACTACCCAAAATCCCAAGAGGAAGAAGAATCTTAACTGTCTGGAATCTCTCCTGAATCCCCAAATCCAAAAAAACCCTTGCTGCCGAGATCTCAAAATTCCTCTCTCAAAATCCCCAACCCAGCAAAGAAAGTACGATAGGCAATGATACAGATTCCCTCCAATTCCCCTTTCTTTTGTAGATAGAAGGTGGGATACTTTCTACTTCATCTAGTTAAGACATGGATTATCTGCGTCCATCGTAGGAAATTCGGTCCGACTTAACATATTTGTTTCATATAAATGTGTTTTATTTATAAATAAAATAGATAAAAAAATTTATTAATATATAAAATATTAAATTATTAAAAAATAAAAGTAAACACGCACCACGAAAAAGAATGTAAGCTCATAAATATTATCAAATTATGATTCGAATTATCGACTTGTTGATCGTTTTATTTATTTGAAATTACACAATTAACATAATTTTAAATAGATTAGACGGCCGCAATCCTAGTAACCACAGGCTCCTTTTAACGCAAAACGCCATTTTACGGGAGACGGGACCTTTTGACGCTGCCACTGTTGGACGTTCTAATGAATTATTTGACTTTCGGAAGAGTGCAGGGTCGCCCTTGCTGAGCGTTGGAGGTTGAAGTCGAAACCAACAGTAATTTTCTTATGGACCAAGAATTAACAGTAGGGGAAGAGACGGAGCGTTATTTTTTTATCACGTTATTTTTTTGCCCAACTCTTTTTTTAATTAAAAATTAAGACAGAATAATTAATTTTATAAGTATATTTTATCATATCGCTTCATTACACAAAATATAATAATAAAATATTTTATTTTATCTCTTTTATAAAAAAACACTGTAACAAGTCTAAAAAATATAACATTAAACGTGTGAATCAATTTTAATCGATATAATTTAAGCTTTTAGTGATTCAAACTTTAAGATTTAACTTATAAAAAAATGTAATTTTAAATTTGTTATTTTAAATTTTATAATTTATTGAAAATTTAACATTTTATGATTTAAAATTTTAAGATTGATAAATTAAATTTTAAAATTTAAAGCTTAAAATTAATTTTAAAATTTATTGTATATGATTTAAAATTTTAGTCTTTTTTTATTTTAAATCAAGTCGTATGCCTTTAAACTCATTTTCACTCCTAATTTTTATTAACATCGTCAGAATAGGTCAGCTCAGTTTTAATGGACAAAATTAATGGTCGCCTCATTTTAGATTCAATTTTAAACAGACTTAATTTTAAACTTAAGCTCGGCTTGATTCTTACTACGCGTGCCAGCGGGTGGTCAGCTTTTTTTCTTAGTTTTATTTAAATTTTATTTAAAATTTTCTATAATTTTTATGTTAATTGTATTTATTTTTGTAGATAAAATGTAAAATTATACTCCCTCCCCAGTTCTAGACATAGGACAATTTTTAAAATAAAATTTTAGTTTAATTTATAAAGTAGTGCATTGAAAGAATAAATAAATTTATATTTTTAAAATTTATAGTTAAAGTTTTGGTATTAAATTTAGGGTTTAGAATTAGAAATTTAAATTTAAGGTTGTATTTTTTGGGTTTAGGTAATAAGAAAGAAAAAAATCTAATAAGAATGAGAAATATAAACACGAGAGAGAATATAAATTTAATATGAGTAATATAAAAATTAATAACTAATTAATATAATTGATGGTATTTAATGTGGTGAGAACTGTTATTCTCTGCCAAAGGACAGAGGCTAATACGACACATAAAATAAATTTAATCTGTTTTAATTGCAGCTCACTGTGTTTGTTGGCAGTTTTAAGGAAACGAACAAGGATTATATCGCATACTCAACTTTGACCCTCCGATCTATTTAAAGTTAGACAGTACAAATAATTCGAATCTCAGTTTGACGAAGTATAATCTAATCCCATTCAAAAAATTTCTTTTTTTTTTTCTTTTCTAAATGAAAATCTGTCCATGTTCAATTGAATTTGGCGTTCTATGAGGACACCATCGTCAAGCACGATGTATAAAAATTTGCCACGTCAGTATTTGTCCATAAATGACAGCAACGCAAACGAAGTACTTCTTTTGTTCTTAAATATAAACCGAGTTTTAAAAGAAAATTTTGATTTAATTTATAGGATATGTCTATGTGTTGTAAGAATAAAAAAATTATGTTTATTTTTTATTAGTTGTGAAAAATAAATAGTGAAGAATAAATAATATGTAATATAATACAGTAAATATATAATATGATAGATTTATTATTTGAAGAATATTGAAATTGATTGTTTAATATATTTTGCATAAATGATAAGTGATGCTGTTTTTGATAGTAAGTATTAGAGGAGTGAAAATTTTATGAATTTTAATATAATTTAGGTGAAAATTTTGATCTTAAATAAAAAAATTAGTAAAAATTTTATTAAAAAATAATAAATATTAAATTAATCCTCACTCTTTTATTTTATTTTGCATAAATGATGGAGTGCGTATAATATACATTATTCAATTCATTTTGATTAAATGAACTGTCACACACGCACTCGTCCTTTCAAAGACATTAATGAAAAAACAGAGGTTAAAATAATTTTTTGGTTAGTATAAAGAAAATAGAGGCCTCTCCGCCATTAGAAATAAAACAATTAAGAAGATCTTTAAATTTACATTTTTACCCTTAACAAACGTTTGAAATAAATTTAGTGTAAGTAAATTGGTACTTTAGATTTTGGTCTTAGCTTGAATGCTTTCAACCTTGAGTATTTATTTACCACCAAGCTGCATGAGAACACAGGCTGTGGATATCAAAGGCGCCACGTGGTTCGGATCGATATCTAATGCTTTCCTAAATGATTTTCAGAGATACTTGGTGACGGCCTCTAGCTTCATGGAGTAAACCTGCAAGAACACATCCAATATTGTGAACTTTTCTGACATGAATATAAGAAAATATGAAGTGTTTTACATGAAATGATAATTACTCTCAAAGAAGAGCTTTTAATACTGGGAAACTGAAACCTCTAAAAGCAGCGGGCGGTTTGCAGCAGAGTACCAAACATGGGGACAGGGAAAGTTTGAGTATTGAGGGTTTTTGTAGTGTTTTTCAACGTGTTGAATTTTGGGATTAAAAGAGGAATTTACTCTAGGCTAAACATCACTAATTTAGATTATTCCAATAATAATTTCCACACAGAATGATGCATCTCCTACTTGTCTTGCTTCTTGATGGATTGAGTAGAAGAGAGGACAACCCAAAGATACCTTGAACACAACTCCCAATCCACTTCGCAATCTGTTTACTATAAAGTATAATTAGAAAATTGGAAAGACATTTTTCTTCTTGATGTAGAAGAAATTGTTCAATTTTACATGTTATAAATACCAAATGAATAAACATTTTACACGTCATAAATAATTTCCTTTTCCTAGAATCATCAAACAGAGGAATAATATATTAGATTATAGCTTGACACCAACAACTTCAATGATCTCTCCCTTACATCCTATGAGGCTTGTAAGCTCAGACTCCACACAGCTAACTTCAACTATCTTCACCCATCCATCCGATTCGTCCCTGAACTGCACCACAAGATTGAAATCAGAATGGCCATCTTCCGGAGCAATCTGCCAAAGGAGTCTCTTCAAGTGACTGCAAACTTGGTCAGAAAAATTCTTCAGCATATCTAGGAAAGACGGCCCTGTAAACTGCCCAATAAAACCGCTTATTCGATCCAAGGCAAACGGCAAAACCTTTCCACTGCGAGTATCTTTGTTGAGGAATAGACGCATCTCGTAATAGATTTCCGACTTTCTTGTGAAAATAACATGACCCTGTAAGTAATACGAATCAATGATATATTCTACCGCTTGCACCAAATCTATGATTTGGGAAATCGGTTTTTCCAATGCATCATTACTCTCCCGTCTCCATTCAATATCACCTGACAGATGCTGCAGTGCCTCTTCAAACACTTTTCCCATTTTAAGAAGATGCGGTGATATTTCCTCGGGTACCACTTCAGCACATTTATTCAATTTTTTCAGCATGTTATCAACCCGTTCAGCCATAGATCTCTCTGTAAAGAACTGTGGAACACTTTAAGTGTTGGATAGAATACATGGAAAGATAAAATCTGCTAACTTAATTTGTGTCACTGCATTTTTTATTGGTCAAAAAAGATTAACCAAGGAATATAACTAAAAGCAAAATTCCACAAGCATCACAGCTTCGATGAGTCTTGAATGAAAAGATAAAATATGATGATTTATACAGGATAAAAAAAAGAATTTAAGAAATAGTATTTAGCGTATATGATAAGAGGAGCAATAACTACAGGATGCTGTGTGATCAAAACACCCAAAAATCAAAATAACAACCCATTAAAGTATCTTAAAAACAACAATCTGATAAAACAAGTTAACCCAAATTAAATAAAACCTAATTCAAAGGCTTATTTCCAATTCCCAATACCTATAAATTGGACCCCCAAAAAACATCAAAACTCAGTTTAATCAATCAGTTAACTTAATACCAACACACGCATTAAAATGGAAGGAAAAGAACCTTACACCTACAGAGCATAAGCAGACAGGGTAGGCAATGTTTTCGTTATCAACAACCATACGTCCATCATCAAGACACATATATTGCAATGAGCATATAATGAGGAACCCAGAATAATAATAATAATAATAATAATCAATGAAGCAGCAGAAACCAACACAGATACAGAACCCAAAAAACAAGATATACACAATCAAACTCAGAAACATTACCCGCTAACCAGATGAGTCCAACAAAGAATATAACCAAAATAAAATCCCCAAATCCAGCAGCTAACATGATCACATCAAACAATTTCATGTAGAACCAGTAAACAAACTACACCAATCCAAGTGATATGGTAATTCCTTAACGGTAAGATCAATGAGCAAAATTCATCAGACCTAAACAGTAATTACTCTGATTCACCCATGAACTGAACTACACAGTGGAAAGGGAAAGGAACAATCACAGTCACAGAGTCTCCGAATCAGGAATTAATCACAAAGCAAGTATTCAATCTACATCCATCCAGCAAGCAGATCAGAAAATTAGGTAGCCACCTACACAGTTTAGGCAATATCAGAAACCATTTCGCCGCAGAGACAGAACTAGAATAAAAATGCCTGGGCACCGTAAACTCCCAATCAGTGGGAGGAGCCCAGAGAGAAGCATAAAATCATATTATTTCAAACTCAGTAACTAACGGGTTAATGAAGGGGAAAACACATAATCCAATCAACACCCAGCATCAACAACAATCATCGCATTACCGTAACCTCAAAACGAAAAGAGAAAAGAGCAGTACCTGAAACGCTAGCCCCTCTAAATCCCAGCCAAGAAGAAGCAAAACCTTTCTTCTCAGAAGCTACCCAAAATCGCAAGAGGAAGAATCTTAACTGTTTGGAAACTCTCCTGAATCCCCAAATCCAGAAAAACCCTTGCTGCCGATATCTTAAAATTCCTCTCTCAAACAAAATCACTCTTCAAAAAGACTGAGATATCCAGTGTAAACCCAACCCGGTAAAGAAAGGGGGCAATGACACTGGAATGCTTACAAATTTTGCCTTAATTCGTTTCGTTCTAGTCAAACGCCTTCTAAATATACAACGGAACGTCATTTTCTGTGAGCTTGTGAGTCGGCAAGATAGCGATTCCCTCTGGAAGTTATTTCATTATCTCACTTTAAGAAGAGTTTAGGTTGGTTACGTGGACGTTGGTGATTTAGTTGGGAAAGAATCTTAACTTTTTGGAATCTCTCGTGAATCCCCAAATGCAGAAAAGCCCTTGCTCCCGAAATCTCAAACTTTCTCTCTCAAACAAAATTAACCCTCGTAGCCAAAAAACTAAATAAGGCACACCAAAATTTTGAAGATGGGTGCAGTTCATTTATAACCCAACTTGCTTATGAAATTCGGTCTCTTGACTGTACGCACCGTAGCACATCAGGTTATAACCCCACAAACTAATGAGCTACACCACCTTGCCTCGTCCCAATCAGCTCCATGTGAAAAGCTAATCCCACAAATATTTTCTGTAATCGACTTGTCCTTCTATAGCAGGAAAAAAAAAAAAAAAAAGGTTTGTTGCCCAAACATTCATGAAAAACACAGAGGCTAAAATAATTTTTTGGATAATATAGAGAAAATAGAGGCCTCTCCAAGATTGGAGATAAAACAATTAGGAAGATCTCAAAATTTATATTTTTATCCTTAAAAAACGTTTGAAATAAATTTTGTGTAATTAAATTGGAACTTTAAATTTTAATCTTAGCTTGAATGCTTTCTTTTGAAGGTTACCATCAAATGTGCATAAATTTATTGATATAAAATTATTCTAACTTAAACAAAAGTTCAAGTGTATTTTAAGTGTTAAGAATGTGTGGTTTTGCTTGAGTTGAATTTTGATTAATTAATAATAGATTCTTAATGTAATGTTAGAAGTTAAATTGCTTCTTCTTTTTTTTTTCAAAAAAAAAAGGCAAAATTGTTAAAAAATTTATATTTTACGAGTTTCTTCTATCTCCATTTTTTCCCCTCTCCTTTCCAAACGAAAAAAGAAAGAAAAATTCATTTAAGACATCATCTAGCAGTTAATATGCAACCATGAACCTCGTTCCCCTTCATCTAATCGAAGCTTTCCTCACCTCTCCCAAGATCCCAGGATGAGAAACACCAACCCACCTAGAATGCAGCCATTACCATCATATCATTGTCCAATTTAGAGCAAGGAACTTTACATGGCAGTGCTTTACATATCATACAAAAAACAACTATGAACTACGTATGTTCTTTCTTCTTTTCCTCTTTCCTTTTGCCTATCTTGCGATCCATGTGCACAAAAGAAACCCAGCCAAAAAGCTAAACCTCACAAACCAACTCATAACTTAATATAACATGCAAGACTGAAAACAAATAGATAAAATTGTGCAGTGGAGTTGGCTATCTGAAGGGTTCAATTGGAGAAGATTCTTCAAGAATAGCAGCTGCCTCAAAGCATTCAGCAGCTTCCCATGCCGATGTTCCTGCATCAGCTTTGTAAAGCAGCCCAAGATTGTACCAAGCAGAAGGGTTTGTTCTATCTAGTCTTAGTGCATCAGTAAGAAGGCCTCTTGCAATGGATGATGACTGACCACCAAGCTGCATGAGAACGCAGGCTGTGGATATCAAACTCGCCACGTGGTTCGGATCAATATCTAATGCTTTCCTAAATGATTTCAGAGCTTCTTGGTGAAGGCCTCTAGATTCATGGAGTAAACCTGAAAGAACACATCCAAAATTGTGAACTTTTCTGACATGAATATAAGAAAACATTAAGTGTTTTACGTGAGATGATAATTACTCTCAGCCTTAAACTTTGATGAAATTAAGATTAAGATTCTTTCCTTTGATTAGTACAATGAAGATCCTGTTGAGTAACTTGCTTTGTTATTTGATAAAATGAAAGAAAGCACTATGCTTGTTGCAGCTAATGCTTTGAAATGTAGTAGAACATGCAAACATTCAAATTACAAAAGCATAGCCAAATGTCCAAGAAATGAGATTAGTTCATATCCTAAGATAAATGACTAGAAGGCTATGCTAACAATGACATAGAACCTTGCAGAATAAAAACTGATAATAGATATGTTCAGGAGAAAGAAACTTTTGAAGGCAGTGGTTGAATTAGCAAATATACCTGTGGAATGAAATCTAGAAGCAGAAAAAGGATGGATAGCCTGAGATTTTGAAAGACAGACTTCAGCATCTCGCCATTGGGACAAAGTAGTGTAGATGTTGGCTAAATCATGCCATATTTCCATTTCCAAACTTCGATCGCGGTTTCCCTTACTCTGCAAAAGAGAATTAAGGAATTTAATGTATTCTATATAGTGTTGGATAGAATACATGGAAAGATAAAATCTGCTAACTTACTATGTGCCACTGCATTTTTTATTGGTCAAAAAAGATTAACCAAGGAATATAACCAAAAACAAAATTCCACAAGCATCACAACTTCGTTGAGTCTTGAATGAAAAGAAAAGATGATGATTTAAGCGCAGAAAAACTGTGTGCGTGTTATATAGGCAGAGGAATACAGGATAAGAAAAAGAATTTAAGAAATAGTATTTAACGTATATGATAAGAGGAGCGATAAATACAGGAAGCTGTGTGAACAAAACACCCAAAAATCAAAATCACAGCCCATTAAAGTATCTTAAAAACAACAATCTGATAAAACAAGTTAACCCAAATTAAATAAAACCTAATTCAAAGGCTTACTTCCAATACCCAATACCTATAAATTGAACCCCCAAAAAACATCAAAACTCAGTTTAATCAATCAGTTAACTTAATACCAACATACGCATTAAAATGGGAGGAAAAGAACCTCACACCTACAGAGCATAAGCAGACAGGGTAGGCAATGTTTTCATTATCAACAACCATACGTCCATCATCAAGACACATATATTGCAACGAGCATATAACGAGGAACCGAGAATAATAATAATAATAATCAATGAAGCAGCAGAAACCAACACAGATACAGAACCCAAAAAACAAGATATACACAATCAAACTCAGAAACATTACCGGCTAACCAGATGAGTCCAACAAAGAATATAACCAAAATAAAATCCCCAAATCCGGCAGATAACAGGATCACATCAAATAATTTCATGTAGAACCACTAAACAAACTACACCAATCCCAAGTCTGCCATGACAAATTGCACAGGTAACAGGAGAACAACATAAAGAGCGTCATAAGCATTAAACTGTCAATCAGAATAGCAGCTATATTTGGTCAAGGTGGTTCAACGAAACAAATGCCCAACTGCAAAATCAAAGGATATTCAGAGCAATGAATCCCCAAAACAATGCCTCAGATCGCACACAGAAGAAAAATAATAAAAAGGCATTCAAGAATAACCCAGTCAACATTCTACGGAAATCGGTTGTACAATTCAAGTAAACAAACGAAACATTTTCCACCAGAATAAGACAGAATTCCATACAAAACCTAAACCCGACATTGATCAATCATCAAATGCAGAAGCGATTCATCAATTGGGGGTTGTGGAAGGAAGAGCTCGTACCTGGGTTGCAGATTGGACTGGTTGATGAAATCCCACTGCGCTCTGACATTTTGCTCACATCCAGTCCAGCAAGAGAACTCTCGAATGCTCGCAAAAAACCCCTCAATTCTCTCTTGGAAATTTGGAATCTATCTTTCACTCGACCGAACTCGCCCAAGGAAGGGAGAGAAACGAGTGAAAAACGGTAATACGCAGGTCCTTGGGAACTGCGCTCCAATTTTATTTTTTTTTCAAAAAATAAAAGTAGAAACCGCCTAAGTAACTTTTTTAAATAAATTCACTTTTCTTTTTTATACTAAAATTTTTTATATTTTAAATTTATTAAGTTAAATTTTTACACTAAAAAATTAGATAAAATTAACTTCTTAAAAGGTTTTGATTTTTATAAAAATAATTTTAATACAATTTTTACAATATAATAATTTAATTTATCAAATTTAAAATATAAATAATTTACTCTAATTTTTTTTCTACTAAACTTTCACTATTCTATAATATAAATAAAGATAGTGATCCGTCAAAGCACATTACATGAAATTCTTCCACAGTTGGAAACTCAATTCTAATGAAATAAATAAAAAATTTCAGCACTCGGCTAAAAGACAAATTAGACCAATCACTTATACTATACAACAATGGCACATTAACCATTTTGTTACATAGTGGGTTATTGGTTTATAAATAAAAAATTAAGTGTTAAAGTAATAAAGAATACTAAGTTCAATATAATATTAGAGAATATCAATAAATACTGCATACTGCAAATTAACAAATGTCACTAGTCAAATCTTCATTCTTAGCGTCTTCATCTATTCTATTTTTGGCAAGATTCCTAGCGTCTTTATCTATTTTTGGCAAGATGATTGGTTATCTCGTTCCTCCATTGTCTTTCTCACTAGCGGGCTTTTATGAGACGTGATGTATATCCATTTATGTTTACTAACCTATTTTTTTAATTTTTTTATAAATAAATTAAAAAGTGTACTTTGAAATATGTAATAGAGGTGTGCAAATTCGTTTTTCTTTTTTTATATTTGAAAAACTATTTTGAGAGAAAGTAGGAAAATAAATTAATAAATTAATCATATATTTATAGAAAATAAATGTTTGAGACCATTCACAAATGTCAAGCGTTCAAATATTTTTACTTCAATTAAAACTTATTTTCTTTTCAATGCGAATTCTTAAAAAGTCAATCTCAAAATGAAAAGATGAATTTTGGAGAAAATTTTTTGAATCAACATAAAAGGCCAGCACTTGGATCTTAAAAACTAAACAATATTATATTGCCAAAAAAAAAAAAAAAGCTAAGCAATATTATTACTTTTACTTTTATTATTTTTATTTCAAATAAAAACTGGATTTAAGGTTTAAAGTTTATCATTTCAAGATTTTATGATTTATTATTTTAAGGTCAAAGATTTAGTATTTTATGATTTAGAATTTTAAGATTTTGAGCTAATAAATTAAATTTTAGAGTGTGATTTAACATTTTAGAATTTAGAATTTAGGACTTAAGGATTTTAAGGTTTTGGAATTTAACATTTTAAAATTTAGAATTTAAGTTTTTGAGTTTAAGAAATAAAGGTTTAACATCTAGAGTAATTTAATGTAAAATATTTTAAGTTTACAGTTTAACGTTACAAGATTTTAGAGTTTAGGAAAAAATATTATAGGATTTAAAGATTAGAGTTTATAGTTTAAGTTTTATAATTTATGATTTAGAATTTAGTAGTTTAATATTCTAATATTTAATGTTTTATAAAATTTTAGAATTCAAAGTTTAGCTTTTTTTGAGGTTTAATGATTTAATGTTCTAATGTTATAACATTTATTCGAAATGAGAAATAGTAAATAATAATTTTTTTTAATAATAACAAATTTGTAAACTCAACCCTTCAACTTAGAAAAGTTGATAACTCAATTTATTTTTCACTTTAACAAGTCTTTGTTGGTAAATATGAAAGACTTTGTAAGTTTAGTTGTTGGATAAAACACAATTTATATCCATATCTCACTTTTAAACTTCGTAATGCAAAAAAAAAAAAAAACAAAAATAATAATTTTTTAAAGAATTACATCGTTTGAAAGAAAAGTAAACTATTCATAGAAATTATTTTTTTAATCACCCTTAAAATATTAATCACCCAACACGATCAACGTATGGGCCCAGACTATATGATTTGGATTGAATATCAATATCAATTAGGAATGCGATGCAAATTATTTTTTTGAAAAAGGCAAAATTATTAAAAATTCTTCTATCTTCATTTTATAAAGTTAATATATATATATATATATATATATATATATATATATATAATCTATGTTATTTATAAAAAAAATGAATAATATTATCCGATTTATTTTCAATTTTTTTTTCTGTGAATCATTAACATATTTTTTATGAGCATTGACATATATTTTGCATAAATAGTATGTATTTTTAATTTATTTTCACACATTTTTTTTATTTATTATTGATATTATCATATTTTTTAATTTACAACTAATTTGATTTGAATTAATTAAAATTTTTTTTTAAAAAAATTATTACTAAGTCTCTTAACCCATTATTAATCTGATTGAGTTAATTAAATAATCTAAATTAAATTTTTTTTTTTTTTTGTTTATATATATAAACTAAAACCCGTGTCACATACGTAAATAATCATAACTCTTTATTGCTAAGACAAACACCCTGTGGTCACCTCGTCCTTTCAAAGACATGACATCAACACGATTCAACTAAATTAATGATATTGAGGCAAGGCATCAACCAGAAAGGGCAGCACTTGGATCTTAAAAACTAGACAATACATATTGCCAAAAAAATAAACTAAGCAATATTATTAAAACAATAAAAGAAAGAAAGCAAACATCGAATACTTTATTTTAAGTTAGATGTCAAACTAAGCAATAATTTGACATCTAAAATAAAGAATTTTTAATAGTTTTGCCCTTTTTTTAAAAAATAATTATTAGAAGGCAAAATTATTAAAAATTCTTCATTTTAGAAGCTTCTTCTATCTCCATTTTTCCAAACCATAAAAGAAAGAAAATTCATTTAAGACAACATCATCAAGCCCGCATGTCCTTGTATTTTGTTTCCTCAAACCTAAATCTATAAAATCAGCAAAATTCATTGATATCTGCCTCGCTTCCTGTGAGACTTGTAACCTCAGAGTCCTCCAATGTCAAACTCTATATTCTCCCATCCATCCAACTCGTAATTGAACTGAACAATGAAGTTGAAATTTGCAGAATCGGGAATTTCCATACAAATCTGTATTTGCCAAACAAGTTTTTCCAGCAGACTGCAAACTAGTTCGCAGAAATTTTTCAGCATATCTGGGAAGGAAGACCCTGAAATGGGCTGAATAACACTGCTCATTCGACGCAAGATGTTTCCAGTAGCACGATGTTTGTGCAGGAATTGGCGCATCATGCAATAGATTAGCGACTTTGTTTGGGAAAGAGATTGACCCGTGTGGGAATAGGAATCAGTGATATCTTCTACCGCTTGCACCAAATTCAGGATCTGGGAAATTGCTCTGCCCAATGCAACATCATTTTCCCGTCTCAATTCAACATCGGGGATCGACAGAGCTTGCAGTAGCCGTTCCAACTCTGTTCCCATTTTAAGCAGATACGGGGATATTTCCTCCTTGGGTTTCTCTTCTGCAAGTTTCTTCAATTTTTTGCACAGGAGATGGACACGTACAGCCATAAGATCACTCTGTAAGGAGCTGTGGAACACCGAAACTAGGGTCAAGGAGTATGTATATCTTGCATATAGGAAAATAGAATAAGAAAAAGAATATTATAATAAATAGTATTGGTTAGTAAGTGATATGGTAATTCCTTAACGGTAAGATCAATGAGCAAAATTCATCAGGCCTAAAATGAAACTACACAGTGGAAAGGAACAATCACAATCAGAGAGTCTCCGAATCAGGAATTAATCACAAAGCAAGCATTCAATCCACATATCCATCCAGTAAGCAGATCAGAAAATTAGGTAGCCATCTACACAGTTTAGGCAGTATCATAAACCCATTTCTCCGCAGAGACAGAACTAGCATAAAAATGTGCCCAAGCAGAGAGAGTCGCATAGCCAAAATATCATGAACGAAACTCAAGTTTCCCCTTTCTAAAAGGAAAACAAGCACGGAGAACCAAATTCCAATTTGTTTCCAAGCAGAAGATGCCCAGAAAGAAGCATAAAATCGTATTATTTCAAACTCAGAAACTAACGGGTTAATGAAGGGGAAAACACATAATCCAATTAACACCCAGCATCAACAACAATCATTGCATTAGAGAAAACCTGAAACGCTAGCCTCTCTAAATCCCAGCCTAGAAGAAGCAAAACCTTTCTTCTCGGAAGCTACCCAAATACCCAAGTGGAAGAACAATCTTAACTTTTTGAATATCTCGCGAATCCCCAAATCCAGAATCTTACACCTCCATTTTTCCCTTTTACACACCACCACCCTTCCTCCTCAGTTGAATTTTTTAATCAACTTCTAGCCTTCAACACCCTATTGTTGCTTTATACACCCCATCATCCTTACAGAATCAAAACAATACTATATAAAATTAAAATGAGACAAGATAAAAAAAAAAAATTAAAAATGAAAACAAAGAATCCTAAACATGTGAAGAAACCAAAGAATCCTAAATAAATATGATATGTATTTTTTTTAATTACTAAATAAATATTTTAAAGTATCCATTAAAGTATCTAACTACATTATAAAATAATCCGATAAGTATCAGAAATTAAATATTTTTCTTTTTTTAAAAAATAATTTCGATGGTTGTCGAATACATATTTAAGAAGTATCGACGAGTATTAATAATAGAAAAATATCTGATATAGATACGTCCGGCAATATCAGTGCTTCATAACTCCAGAAGAAGGGCAGAAAAAACTGTGAGGATTCATAGTTATGGCTCCACAAAAACGGCAAAACAACAATGAGGATTCAACAAATATGACTCCACAACTAGGATAAAACAATAATGAGGATTTCGGTATAAAACCTTAACAATTTATTTTAGATATGATATATATAAAACCAGTTTTTAATTTTTTTAATAACTTAAATTTTTAAATTGAAATGGTTATTAATAAATTATACCTTTTCCAGGTTTTAATCGTGGTGATGTGTCCACAGTGATTTTGTTCAAGTATGCAATGAATTTCCATCTTGTAAGTCCTGAAATTTTCTGGGATTATCAAAGTTCAGTAACCAGTGTTCGTAAATTTATTTGTTTATTTTTTTAAGGAATTCAAACAATAAAAATACTTTTAAAAAACAATTTAAATAAGTTTTCAAAACGTTTTTTTTATTGAGTCAACGTTTTGTGAATTGTTATCTTATTACTGAATTACCCTTTCTTTTATTGCCCTAGTAATCAAAAGAGGTAATAATTGACTATGAATAACCTAATTAGTTTTAAACATGCAAAAAAAAAAAAAGGGTATTTGTTAATTAATAATATAAATACTCTCGTGCCAAACAGCTTTACAAGATATTCTAAAACACAGAAAATTTTTATAAAATTATTTGATATTAAATTATATTTTTAGATTTTATTTAATAAATTTTAAATTTCTATTAATTAATAATATAAATATATATAAAATATATAATATATAATATATTTTAAATTTAAATTTAATATGTAGATATTTAAAAAATAGATTAAAAATAAAAATAACATCCAAACAACAGAATAGTTTGACATTGAATTATATTTATAGATTTTATTTAATAATTTTTAAAAATTTTATTAATTGTTTGAAATCTTAACTGTTTGGAATCTCTCCTAATCCCCAAAAAAAACCCATGCTCCCGAAATCTCAAACTTCCTCTCAGACAAAATTACCCTTAAAAAGAACGATCCTCATTGCAGAAAAACTAACTTGTTTATTTATAACCCAACTCGTTTATGAAATTCGGCCTCTTGACTGTACGCACTGTAGCACATCAGGTCAATCGTTTATAACCCAAGAAACTACCGTCCACACTAATACAGAGTATAACCCCACAAACTAATGAGCTGTACCACCTTGCCTCGTCCCAACCAGCTCCATGTGAAAGTTAATCCCACAAATATTTTCAGTAATCGACTTGTTCTTCTATGGCAGAAAAAAAAAAAAAATTGTTGCCCAAACAATAATGAAAAAAACAGACGCTAAAATAATTTTTTGGTTAGTATAGAGAAAATAGAGGCCTCTCTATCATTAGAAATAAAACAATTAAGATCTTAAAATTTATACTTTTATCCTTAAAAAATGATTGAAATAAATTTAGTGTAAATAAATTAGGATTTTAGATTTTGTTCTTATTAGCTTGAATGTTTTCAACCATCAATATTGATATTTACTACCAAACACACATATATTCATTAATATAAAGTTGTTCTAACTTGAACAAAAGTTTAAATGCATTTTAAGTGTTAAGAATGTGTGGTATTATTTAGATTAAATCTCGATTTTAATGTAATGTTAGAAGTTTAATTTTTTTTTTAAAAAAGGTAAAATTATTAAAAATTCTATATTTTACAAGATTCTTCTTTCTCCATTTTTTCCCCTCTCCTTTCCAAACCATAAAAGAAAGAAAATTCATTTAAGGCATCATCTAGCAGTTAATATGCAACCATGTGCCTCGTTCCCCTTCATCTAATCAAAGCTTTCCTCACCTCTCCCAAGATCCCAGGATGAGAAACACTAACCCACCTAGAATGTAGCCATTACCATCATATCATTGTCCGATTTAGAGCAAGGAACTTTACATGCCAGTGCTTTACATATCATAAAAAAAACAACTATGAACTACGTATGTTCTTTCTTCTTTTCCTCTGTCCTTTTACCTATCTTGCCATCCATGTGCACAAAAGAAACCCAGCCAAAAAGCTAAACCTCACAAACCAACTCATAACTTGATATAACATCCAAGACTGAAAACAAATAGATAAAATTGTGCAGTGGAGTTGGCTATCTGAAGGGTTCAATTGGAGAAGATTCTTCAAGAATAGCAGCTGCCTCAAAGCATTCAGCAGCTTCCCATGCCGAAGTTCCTGCATCAGCTTTGTAAAGCAGCCCAAGATTGTACCAAGCAGAAGGGTTTGTTCTATCTTGTCTTAGTGCATCAGTATGAAGGCTTCTTGCAATGGATGATGATTGACCACCAAGCTGCAGAGAACGCAGGCTGTGCATATCAAACTCGCCATGTGGTTCGGATCGATATCTAATGCTTTCCTACATGATTTCAGAGCTTCTTGGTGAAGGCCTCTAGCTTCATGGAGTAAACCTGCAAGAACACATCCAAAATTGTGAACTTTTCTGACTTTAATATAAGAAAACATTAAGTATTTTCCATGAGATGATAATTACTCTCAACCTTAAAGTTTGATGAAATTAAGATTAAGATTCTTTCTTTTGATTAGTACAATGAAGATCCTGTTGAGTAACTTGCTTTGTTATTTGATAAAATGAAAGAAAGCAGTATGCTTGTTGCAGCTAATGCTTTGAAATGTAGTAAAACATGCAAACATTCAAATTACAAAAGCATAGCCAAATGTCCAAGAAATGAGATTAGTTCATATCCTAAAATAAATGACTAGAAGGCTATGCTAACAATGACATAGAACCTTGCAGAATAAAGACTGATAATAGATATATTCAGGAGAAAGAAACTTATGAAGGCAGCGGTTGAATTAGCAAATATACTTGTGGAATGAAATCTAGAAGCAGAATAAGGATGGATAGCCTGAGATTTTGAAAGACAAACTTCAGCATCTAGCCATTACGACAAAGTAGTGTAGATGTTGGCTAAATCATGCCATATTTCCATGTCCAAACTTTGATCGCGGTTTCCCTTACTCTGCAAAAGAGAATTAAGGAATTTAATGTATTCTATATACCCTCTATTAACACCAACCATTATTCTTTTTGAATTGTCACTTGGCAAATTCATGAATATACCATTTAATCAAAAGGGTACAAAGAAAGATTTGAAAGCATCTCAATGAAGCATACCTTGAGATACTTATTTGTTCTACCTGAGCTTTTAGCCTGGACCTGAAGAACAGCAAGAAGAAGAGTATATGTCTTCACAGCACTCTTTAAATGGCCCTGAGCAATCCTCAGCTTAGCTTTTGTTGGCAATAGTTCTCCTTGATCCCATTTCCACACTGATCCAGGGCAGCATCAATAACAATCTCAGCTTCAACAAACTGTTTCTGAGCTGATAATATCCACGCCAGAAGTATATATCCTCTAATACTAGACCCAGCTTCAAGTTCAACCAGTTGCTTTGCATGATAAAGGGCAGCATTCAACTTCCTTTGCTCAGCAAATTCTAGACAAAAGATGCAAGACTATGTATGGATCTCTTTCCCTCACCGTTCTCTCAGCTTCAAGACGATTTTTTATTTTTTATTTTATTCATTATCAATCATTAAAACTTCTCCACAACCTTCAACTGATTCATTTCGACTTTTTTCCTGATCCATTATTATTACTATTATTAGACAACAGCCAGCATTCAGCACACCACCCGCTTTCATGTCACAGCCTTTCGTACTCGCAGCAGCACTTTCTTTTGCTATATACTAATTCTTTTTATGATATGAAGAAAAATGCTAACAAAGGTGTTGGGAATTCTTTCAATATATAATGCAATTACAGTATATGATATATAATCAATATATTTCGTTTGAATTCTTTCTTATGTTGTTTAACTGATTTAATTACAGTATTTATATTAGCCGGAATTGGCGCCATGCCCGTCCCTGCTACCCACCATGAAAACACTTTGAAGTTTCAAGCTTGTTGACTAACAAATACAGTATAACGTTTCCAATAATATACTTAGGGTATAATTAAGAAAAAAGAAAAAAGAAGAAAGGAAACAAAATAGAGATACATACAAAGGACATAGACTAGTTCTGCATATTTAAAAAGATAATAAGTGGCTAAAGCATTAACAACGTAGTCTAATTAAAATGAAAAGTAGTAATGTATTTTATTTCTATCTAAATAATGTATATGTTTGAAAAATAAATGAAAGACAAGTAAAAAAAACAAACTAATTATGAAAGAGATTGATATAAACCAGAGTAATAATGAAACTCATTATGTAACGTGTGTGAGTGATATATAAGAGTTTCTTCTCCCTCCTTACTTTCTCTTTGGAATTTTGTCAAACAATGAGTCTGAATTAGCTTGAGATTTTATTAATTTTGAAGCTGATATTTTTCTAATTATTCATTTAAGGGTTCGTTAAACTGGAACAACTATATATGTGCTGTACATTTTAAGTAATACAAATTAATAATACAAAGAACAACTATATATGTTCTTTCTTCTTTTCCTCCTTCCTTTTACCTATCTTGCTATCCATGTGCACGGAAGGAATCCAGTCCTTTAATGTGACGTGGCCTCATTTAGTTGGTTGCAAATGCTGATGTAATGATGTGAGCATCCTTAATTATAAAATCTATAAAAATTACACAAATTTTTTTAATAATTTTTTTTATGACTCCAAAATAACACATTAGTTACACTTTATATAATTTAAAAATAAAATTGACTTTAATATAACTCTCATTATTTGTTACACTTTACATAAGTGCGTTTCAAAAATTACCCACATTATTATCTCTCCTTTTAATATTTATTTTTATGATTTAATATTTTAAATTATTTTAATGTCATTTTTAACACAAGAAATTTGTGAAAATTTAATATAAGAAAAATTTAATAAATTTATATTTTGGCCTTTTGTCATTTAAAGCCAAACCGTCTCAATTTTTTTTTTTTAATCTGAAGTATAAGTCAAATTTTTTTGGTATATTCTCATGAGTTGTATAATTTGATTGTTTATTAATTTTTGTAAACTTTATTATTATACATCTTTTTTATTTTTATTTTGTATAAGTTAAATAATTTTTCATTTATACAATTTTTAATGATAAATCTCACAAATAATTATATTTTTTAAATGATCTCTTTTATCTTTTTATTTTTACATTTTTTTCTCTTTCTTTATCTTTTATAATATAACGTTGGGTTACTTTTTTAAATACAACATTCCATACTTACAAAACTTATGACTCCATAATCACATGGACATGGATTCTATGCGGTCGGAATCTGTACAATCGGCCCTGTAGTCGATTACAGGCCGTCCGATTTATTTATTATTGCAGAGTCAACAGTTGAATGCACAGTAATAAATAGATCGGACGATCTGCAATCGATTACACCGCGCAATCGACTGCAGAAAATCCATTTCCAAAACTCGTCGTGCAATTTCTATGAAACCCTAAAGAAGGTCTTGAGCCCATTCTTCTTCTATCCGAACCTTATTTTCTCCATCCAGAACATGCGACTTTCCATTCTCCATCGTTCGAGACGCCAATCCACGAGAGATCGGCGTTTGCAACAGGTCGATCCACTTGAAGTCGTCCCAGCGAGAGAGGTTTTGATCGATGTCGTCCATGGTGCTATTTCTGCCTTCTGGTTCATCCACGCGATCTCCTTCTGGGTCACAACTCCTCTCAGATTGCAGCGGACAAACATCGGCCATGTGGGATTTCTGGTTCGATTTCATAGTATTTCTATTCTTTTTTTTTTTCCCTGATTTCATAAGGATTTCTGGATTAACTTCTTCTTGGACTGATTCTGTGGGTGTGAATGATTACTGGTTCTCTTGTGTATGTTCTAGTTTTTGTTCTGTTTCCCTAATATTTTATTACCCATTTTACATTAATTTCTCTTTCTCAACGAAAGATCTCCTCGGATTTATTGACTCAGTATGGCTTATTAGGTTGTAAACCTTGTTCTGTTCTCATTGATCCCCCCTTGCATCTTGTTCATGTATCTCTCTTACCAGACCAAACATTAGTTATGCTATACAATTACTGTCCCGTTTTATGGATAAACCTGCATTAGTTCATCTGAATGCTGCTTTTCAAGTCTTGGAGTACTTGAAGAATGTCTGCTGCTACAGGGGATGTTACTTGGTTGTACATTATGTTGAAGGATATTTCAGTGTCTATACCGACTCCTATTCCTCTTAACTGTGATAGTATCTCTGTCATTCATACATATGTTTATAGTATTTCTTTACCAAACCTCTCTTGCCGCGCTTCGAGGGTGGTTTAACTTTATAGTGGCGTGTGTGTGTTGATAATGTAAACTTAGTTAGGCATAGTTAGTTTGTGGTTAGTCAGAATGTATAATTTGTTGTGGCCCATCTATTATAATCTGTATATATTCAGACTCAGTAGTAACAATAGATGCTTTTCCGCTTTCTTCTCTCTCAACCAACAGAGCTTGCAAAATTGCTGAAGTTATCCTGTGACCAAATACTGGTTGGAAGTAATCTCTGTGTTTGCATTACATACTGGTCGCACTTTACTTTCAACTTGGGTGTTAGTTACGCTGCGTAATGACTCCAGGTCTAAATATTACCTTAAATTCAAACTCAATTATTTTACAGTTTTATTACGAAGTTTTTGGTTTATTGATGGAAGTTTTATTCCAAAGTTCTGATGGTATTCTCTCTCCTCTTTCTTTGGGAGAACATAACAGGTTCAAAGTCCAAATTCTTTTGTTCCAAATAGGGTGAGCATCAGGCGGTTTGATTCGGATTTTAAAAAAAATTCAACCCAAACCGCAAAATAATTTTCGGTTTAGTTTGGTTCGGATTTCTCAAAATTTTTTAAAAAATCCAAACCAAACCAAACCACTCAAATGCGGTTCGGTTCGGTTAGTTTAATCGGTTTGTGAATAATATTACAGAAAAAACACACATATATACACAAATACAAAGTCCAAGTCATCATAAAAAATTTAAACAGATTACAATTTTTATCTAAGTAATAAATAAACATAATATATTATTTGTATTCATTTTCTTCCTTTTTTTCTTCCAAATTTCATCAGTTAACTTCAAGTTTCTATTATTGAGTGATAGTAGATGGTATCTCTAATTTAAGCATTAAAATCAATACAATAAATTAGTCAATAATTAAAATATAAAATTCACATTTTTAAAAAAATAAGAATGTAAAAGAATAAGAATTTACTTGAATCTAATTGCTCACTTTCTTCATTAAGATCTTTAAACTTGGTAAGTGATTTATCCAATTTTAGAGACAAATAAGAGCCTCTACCGTGGTATGGTTCAATGAACTCCTAAAAGAGTCAACAACTCTTGCTCTAGTCCTAAAAGTATATTCAAAAGATACTGTGCTCACAAGAATTGCTATAGATCCTTGGCCAAGTGGGATAAAACATAATACTTATGCCTTTTCCCTTGCCACCATTTCAAGGTATCAAATCCATCTAACTTATCTTCAAGATCATCCTCTAAATATTTATCCAAGTCACTTTTCTTAGTTACCTTTTCCCTTTTGTGTTTTAACATGAACTCATTATGAATTTTGAGGAAACTCACCTTCACCACTTGTTGTAGAAATTGAAGCCAAACTAGAAGCACTTGCATCTCCAACATCATCAAGAATTGGACACATTTTTTCATAACAATCAAAAAACTTCTTCAAAATAACCTCCAACTTACTTGCCATTCTTTCCCCCTCATCTTCTCCATACATTTTTTATAAACAAAACACAACATATTCCAATTTATACCTTGGATCAAGAACCACAACCACAAATAACAAATAATTAAAGTTCTCCCCATCCTCCCAATACTTTCCAAATTTTTTGTGCATGTTTTCAGCCATAGATTTTAACACAAAGTCATCACTATCTTTCTATTTAAGCAACGTTTGCTGAATATCAATTAGCTTATGAAAGGAAACATTAGATGTAACATACAAAGAACTAGAGAAACTCAAAGTTGCATCATAAAAAATCTTCAAGAACCTGGTAAAAACTCTAGCACACTTCCAATCATCTGAATTTGGAGGGTAATCATGACCAAAGCTAGCCAAATAAGACATATCATCATCCTCTAGACGTGCAAATGCCTTTTCAAATTTCATCACAATCTAACATCAAATATGTGCTATTCCATCTCGTAGGAACATCAAGACACAATTTTTTCTTATAATCTTTTTTACATATTTACCAGTTTGCATGAAAAAAGACATTCTTTGAGGAGGTGACCTCACATATCTAATTGCAGCCCTAATTCTCTCAATTGAAGAATCAATTTCTTTTAAACCATCCGATACTATCAAATTTAAAATGTGAGCACAACAACTTCAATGCATAAAATCTCCTTTCAAGATAGTCCCATGAACATCATTCAATCTTCTAACCAAAGAAGACAAAGCCACATTATTAGAACTAGCATTGTCAACGGTCACAGTGCAAACTTTAGAAATGCCCCATTCCTTAATTATCTTCTCTAAACACTTCCCTATTGTTTCTCCCTTATGATCAGCAATAGGACAAAAAGCTAATATCTTTTTATTCAATTCCTAGTCATTCCCAACATAATGGGCAGTCACACACATATAATGCAAGTTTTGGATAGAAGTCCATGCGTCTGTAGTGAGTGACACCATAAGAGACTAGTAGATAAACTACTTTTCAACTTCTCTTTTTCATCCGTAAACAACTTCATGCAATCTCTAGTTATAGTTCTTCTTGAAGGGACTTGAAACATTGGTTGACTTGCACGCATAAAGATCCTAAAACCTTCATTCTCTGTAAACTTGAATGATAATTCATCAATAATAAGCATTTTAGAAAGAGCCAACCTACATTCTTCTTGATTAAATCTTTCTAACATCATTAACTTCTCCCCACCTTCTTCCTCCATTTTACTTTCAAAACTAATTTTCTTTGTTTTGGATCCTCGTTGTTTAGGTTTTTACTGCAAACAAGCATGTGATTTTTCATTGTTGAAGTTCCATCCTTAGAACCTTTGTAACTATAATTCTTTCCACAATGATTACAAATTATCTTATTCATATGTGGTTTCTTCGTAAAATGATCCCAACCTGTAGATTTTGGTCTCGCGGGTTTTCGTTTGAAGCTAACCTCCTCTTGTCCATGTATGGGTTGATTAGTTTGCATCTTAGTAGACATCACAGCTACAATGCCTTTTGGAGTAGGGACACTTCCCACTTGTGTTCCAGAAGTACCTATAGTTTGCATAATGTATATTGCAAATAAAAATAAAGTTATTTAGTCCTTTTATTTTTTACATAATTCTAAAAATAGTGAATTTTATTAATGAAACTAATGAATCATGCATCACATGACTTTCGGTGTATTTGGTAAATGTTAAGCACAAGCAAAATTCATAAAATATAAAACCAATGACTTGAAACTCTATCGCAATGGTACACTGTTTTTTCTTTATGCTTGTCCTAAAGTAGTTAAATAATTTCATTGTTTATTTTATTTTATTCTATTCTAAATCCACTTGCTGAAATAGATCATGCCATTATTTCACTTTATTGCAATTTGCAAATGCAGGACAAAAAGAAAATAAAAACATGTAGACTAATTTCAAACTAAGAACAACTCAAGCCAAATCCCTGAAAAAGGTTTATGCCTACTCCATCGACCATACAACGAAACTCAAAGTTCTAAAGTGTTGGTTTCTCCCATTTTCTCCCAAAGCAACTACAAAAATGAGATCAAAGAAGAAGTAAATTTGCAGTACCCAAATAACAGTGTCAGAGTAGCAGTAAGAAATGTAGAGACCAACAATCAACGACCAGCAACAACTAGCGACGAGTAGGGACCAGCAGACGACGGTGAGGAAGAGAAAGGGAAAGCGAGTTAGGGATTTTCATTTCGAAAAGGAAAAGCGTGAGTTAAATGTTTATTATTTACTAGTTTTTATATTTATTAATAGAAATTTATATTTATAATAAACTATTTCATAAATACATAATAAAATTTAGTTATATTTAATATATTTAAATCATATAATATATATATATATATATATAATATAATTTTCGGTTGGTTTGGATTAGTTTGGATTTTAAACATCCAAATCCAAAAACCGAACCGCTGTAATCTGATTGACAATTTTATAATCCAATCCAAGCCGTTAGTCAATCAGATCGGATTGGTTTCTATACAATTCAGATCGGTTCGGGCGGTTTAAGCGGATTGGTTCGAATTTTTTCCACCCCTAGTTCGAAAGCCATCCCTGATACCATATCATGATTCATATTGTACAATAAAATTTTTGATTAAAAGACTCAAAGGTTCTATCTAGTATGTGTAGCAAAAGATATATATATACATATATATACATATATATACATATACTAAAGACATTTACTTTTCAAGGTTTTAATATGCGCTATGTCAAAAGTTAATATTTGTTTTGATGTTAGTGGTTATAACTTGTGAGAACATGTCTGTCAAGGAACTACAGCGCCGTTATGCTTTTACATTGCCTTCAACTTTAAATTCAACTCAAAGCTGCACTTTTGTTTTCATTTCATAAATTAAGAAGCAAATTTCTAACATCACTGCACTTTTGAATGGGCAAAACTAGTATCTAGTCTGTTTTTCTTTCTTGGGGGTTTTCTTACATGGTAGTCACCGCACTTGTCTAGTCCTCATATATGTGTTTTTCAGTGTAAAGAAAAAGATAGATGGAGCGTTAGAAGTAGGCGAATAAATATATAGATAGATACATAGTTATTTATCTAATGATTCTGTTCATGATACAATCCCCTCTCTTATGTCCCACTTAAAGGTGTTGTCAGCTGTTACATTACTCCAAATCTCAAATCAATACATATTATAACATCCATTTCCAAGCATGTAGACACACAGCAATACCAAAGTGATTGTTCTTTGGATATATGTTATATCCTTACAACTATTAAGGCATTGAATAGAAAAGTTCAAACTTATAAAAACGATTACTTAAATCAATCTCCGCTGCTTGATTTTCAACTGCCATTTTTTCTGTTCTTTGACATGCAGAAATCTGGCTTCTATTAAAAGAAAAAAAAAATGCAGTGAGTGAGAAATGGCATGAACTAATTGCAAAGGGAACATGTTTATATTTCGTACAACTTGCATACCTTCGAGTACTCATGGTTATTTTGCTATTCCTTCTTGATTGTGATAGTTGTGGAATGAAATTGAGCTTCATATGAACAATGAACAACCACAGAAATTTTTTCATTGTTTTCTCCTAGTTGCTTTGCTTCCTTCACTAATTCTTGCCGCATCTTTCTTACTTGCATCACACGGAAATGAGCCAACTTTTTGAAGTGTGGGGGAAGGGAGGTAAGTTTGGGGCAGCTTCCAATAGTAAAGTTCTCCAGGTTTTCCAGCGCACCATCATCCATGTACCATTGACTTAGTACTTGGAAGTCTGCAATGGAAGCTTCTTCAGACTAGGAAAACAATCCTTCGGTAATCAAATGCTTTCTCCAACATAAGCATTTTGTACTGAGAGACAGACCAAGTTGGACATAATTGCAAGTGCTACAAATGGGTCATGCTTAAGAACACAATCCCTCAGTTATAAAAGTGTCAAGGATTTTAGATTCTTAATCCAGCCTGTATCTACAACCTCACCTTCAATTTGCAGCGTCCGTATCTCTATTAAGGATGTAAACGATCCAGCAAAAATTTGCTCTTTTAAATCACACTTTATTGTTAAGGAACATAAACTTTCCATTATATTAATCGAAATAGCAAGCTGGTTTAACAAGTTGGTCTTAACCTTACCCACAGATAATTTCTGTAGTTGTTGAAGTTCCTTGAGATTCTCTCCAATTCTTTTTGTTAGCTTCACTCCTGCTAGGGTTTGTAGGTCTTTAAAGCTTGCAATATCTATAGGCAGGTTCACCACTTTATGATCAAATGAGGATGCAAGAAGAAGATGCCTTAGCTTATTCAGTTGCTTCAAGTCCTGTGGCAAATTTCTAATCAAAGTATCCCTGATATCCAAGGTCTCTAGTCTTATCAGTCTACTAATGGAGTTCGGTAATTCAATGAGCTTTGTATGCCTTAGACCTAGATAGTGCAGAAGACAAAGATTCCCCACTGAGTCAGGCAAGATCTTAATGGGAACACCTTCTAAATCCAAAAGGCTTAAAAGTTTGAATCTAGAAAGCAAAAAATATTTCATCTGAGAAACTTGTAGATTTTCTCCCTTCAACAGAAGTAACGAACGAAGTTGAGTTTGATAGGTCTTGTCAATCTTCGTGTTACTGTTGCTTTCTCCGGCTGTCAAAGAAAGACGAAGACTACTTTCCTGTGGTAATGTTTTTCCGAATTCAACTGTATGACAGAACCTATCTAGCTGTGCTCTTTTATTGGAAAATTCCTGAAAGGGTCTTAGTACACTGCAAGATTTTGGTTTTCCATCAATGCCCTTCTTTGACATATGAAACATGTTTCGATCCAAGAGCTCTTCCAACTGAAGTTCACCTGCTTCTTCCATTGTCATGTCTTTCTTTTCATCTATAAATCCCTCAGCAATCCAAAATCGAATCAGCTTTCTACAAGGGATTTTACTAGGAGGAGGGAATAGTGCACCATAAAGGAAGCAGCTCCTTAGCCTCGGCTGCAGAGTAGAATGGCACAACGAAATGACGTCGTTTACCTCTCTTTGTGTCTCATTGGAAGAGTAAACTTTGTTTCTTTCATTAGTAGACCGTACATTGCATAGCTTTAGATGCAGTTCTGCTGGTGGCAAGGGCTTCTGCAGCGAAAGCATGGATCCGATATTTGTGATTGCAAGTGGGATACCTCCACATTGCTTGCAAATCTCCTTGGCGATTGATTTCTCATTAGATCTGAGCTGGTGCTGCTTGAAGAGCAGATTGTAAGAATCTGCTAGATGGAGTGCTTGCAGCTCGATATGTGTACAACCAGAAAAGTTTGACAGGCGAGACGTCATTATCACCCTTCCATTTCAGTTATTCTGAGGCACTGCCTCCTTAACTGAGGTCCAGTCTTCCTGCGAGGCAATACCAT
Organism: Bauhinia variegata; assembly: GCA_022379115.2. Lineage (NCBI taxonomy): Eukaryota > Viridiplantae > Streptophyta > Magnoliopsida > Fabales > Fabaceae > Bauhinia > Bauhinia variegata. The sequence continues at coordinate 13,286,440 of CM039435.1, read as the reverse complement.
CCAACACTAGAAGAAACTCCTTCTCGGTCAAGGACGAGGAGAGCGTCTTTCTTAAAGAAGCCTCATCCACTGTACTTGCATTGCTTGGTGGACATGACACTGGCTGCGTTTTGCTGAACGAGTTCAACATGTCTCGGAAAACATTCGAAGTTGACCTTCCAAACATGCCAACCCAAGCGTAGCAGTCAAACCATCTTTTCACTTTCTTGTAAACAGCTTCTACAAGATAGGTTTTCCCAATCCCTGCTACTCCCGTAACCACTATAGCCAAGAGATCGGATTTCTTTTCTGTGCAAAATTGCACAAGCTTCGTCATCTCCATGTCTCTTCCCACCAGTGCCTCAAGCTTTGGGGTGCCATGATCAACGTGAAATGATGCGTTTTTACATTCATCAGATGACTGTACAGTAATATTATGCTCTGAAGGCAATTTCTCTGTATCAAACCATATATTTTCTGATCCCCGTGACGGCAAACTTGTGCTACTTTTTGATGCGGAGAGTTTAGCAGTTTCTTCTCTTGTACTTCCCTCTCTTTCTTCATGGTTTTGCCCACGTCTTTGTTGTGCAGAATTTCCACTTATTTCCATTCTGTTATCCTTTTGCTCTGGTTTGGACCCAGGTTGCTCAGACTTTCCCCGAAGAGCCATGTTCAATTCATTGAACTCCTTACACACTTTGTCCGAGAACTTCTTTAATAAATCCAGGAAATTTTGTTTGGTATTCCGGACAAATACTAAAATCTGTGATAAAAGTTTTCGTTCTTCCTGGAGGAACTCTCGCATCTTGGCCGAAATTTCCCGCAACTCATCGTTGGATGAACCAATTTTACCACTTCTTTGCTTTGACATTAGGAAATAATATGAGTCGGTCACATCTTCTACCACTTGGACAAGATTTATAATGTTGGAGTATGCCTTGGCCGCTGAACCATCGAAGTTGTCCTTCCATTCAGTGTCGTCAAAAAAGGAATCCGGCACGGTCTCAAATGCTATCTGCATTTCATGTAGACACTGTGATACTTCTTCATCATCTACTTCTTTCAGACAGCCATTCAATTTTCTGAGAAGGGTTGCAGCTGTTCAGCCATTGTTATTTTTGGGATGCTTATTAAACTACGACTCTGCTTCTGTATGAGAATCATATAATTGCTATTTAGTGTGGCTATAAATCAAGCAAGATAACGAAACAGACGCACATAACCAACGAAAGAAATTTACATGGTTATAGTTACATGGAAGAGCATAAGAAATGAACAAAGCGCCGGAGAATGATTGTCTTGTTCAAAGGTTGAAGCTATTGGTTGTTACAAGCATAGTTTTGTTATTATTATTATTATTTGGCTATACGAAGTTTTTAATATTAATTTAAGTATTTTAAAAGAGAATTTGATATCAAATATTAAAATGTTAAAGTCTTATTTTTAAAAGTTATATTATTGTATTAATTTTTTTCTATGTTAGGAGCACAGTTACAAAGAACATAGTACACTCTTTTAAAGATTTAAAGATCTCAACTCTACGAGAAATAATGAAGAGATGATCAAAGAATTCTAAGAAGACTTAACGAAGATGTTCAAGATGACGGACTTGGGTTGATGCGCTACTTCATGGGCATCCAGATATATAATACAAGATGAAGAAGGAATATTCATATCATAGCTAGAAAAAACAACGTTGGTTTTTTTGAAGAGAAATTCAAGATGTAAAATTGCATGGCAGTTGTTGTTCTACTTACAATGAAAAACTCCGGAATGAGACAAGTGTGACAACGATGGTTCAAGATTCATAAGTCTCATCAGAAGCCTCCTATATAATCAAATACAAGACCAAATATTAGGTATGCAACAAGTTTGCTATCAAATATTTATGCAAGTTCCAACTGAAAAACATTATGGATATGCAAACAGAATATTAATATACCTGCGAAGCACAAGGAACTTTGGAATACAATATAAACCGGTTAATGATACAACATTTCTTGGATATAAGAATGAGTAAAAAAGAAATATAAAATATAAAAGATTATAGTCGTTTCACAAATTCTCTCTAAGTCCCACACTTTTGGAGGAGAGGGTAGAGAGATTTAACTCTAACTTTCCCTCTCATTCCCTCCTAAGGCTATATTTGCGAGTTTTGAGGAAAAAGAAGGGGAAGGAATTAGAAAGAAAATGAAGAGTTTATTCTCTACCATGTTTGAGAGCAGAGAAAGGAAGTTTATGATTTCTATGGACAATTTTATCCAGTGTAACCAAACAAAAAATCTGGCGCCTTGTCGAATGTTGTCTGCATTTTACGCAGACATTGTGATACTTCTTTATCAGATATTTCATTGACACAGCCACTCAATTTTCCGAAAAGGGTTTGCAGGCGTTCAGCCATAGTTATTTCTGGGCTACTTATAATACTTTGATGCTGCTTCTGTAGAAGAATAACACAGTTACTATTTGGTGTTATGAAATCAAGCAAGATAATAAAACAGACGAGCACAACACCAGAAATTTACGTGGTTAGAGTTCCATTGAAGAACATAAGAACAGGAACTCACACCGTATCAGGGACGGATCTACTTGCAATTCGCATGGCAAGATTTTGGAGTAAGAAAGCACAAGGAGCTGCAACAGTGTAGACGATTACTTGATTCATCACCATGCTAACCAGACAATGGGCTAATTATTTAGCGAGCTCCAAGTTTAACAAACAGGCCAAGCCGTCTCCATTGTTGCTTTGAAAAAATTTTATCTTATAAAAATGGAACTCATAGCCTTTTTTTTTTTTCTTAGCATAAATCAAAACAGAAAAAATATATATATATATATATATATATATATATATATATATATATATATAAATTAGGAAGAGGACGACATTCTTTAAATGTATGTATTATTGTATTTACTTTTAAAGTTAACTTTGATATTATTAGTTGTTATATAAGAGTTGAAAAACTTTTTCTACTATGAGTATTGTTAAAAATCAAATACAAAATTGAATGGAGGATCAATGGAGAGGGATTTTAATGAAGAGGACTTCTCTTGTTTAGTTTATTAAAAGAGAAGTGGGGAGAGGAGGAGAATGTAGGAATAAATTTATTATTATAATTATAAGTAAAAAAAAATAATATAATAATTTTGCAAATTCCCTTCAAATATCTCTATTTTGAGAGGAAAAGAAGTGATGAAAAATTAGGGCAGTTTTGTCCCTAACTTTCTCTCCCTTTCAAACAATGAACCGAATAAGGTAATTTATCCAAAATCTCTCCTCTTACAGATGATATAACAGATTTTGCACCATGCTATGTATTGGTGATGCTTACATGCGATTGTTTGGATTGGAAGTCATCTGAAAAAATAGAGCATGAAAGGGGATGGATCCAAAGTTCATGAACTATTACGATTACACTTTTGAGTCCCAACTCATCCTCATAAGATCCTTATAATTCTGAATACCATGTTGCTCTAGAATTAGAATGCTTTTACCTTTCTTCCTAGGAATCTAAGTGAGATTTATTTGGGTACTTTATGTTGGGAGAAAGAACACCCACACTTGGTGTGTTAGCAATGCAGAAGCTTTAAAATAATTCTTTTTCTCCTTGTTATAAATTATATATTCTTTAGACAAATTTCAGTCAACAAATAATAATACCAACAATGATCAATAGATATCAGAAAATATAAATTCAGAGACAACAAAATTTTTAACGTGGAAAACCCCCAATAAGAGAGAAAAACCACGGGACCTAATCCAGTAAAATATCTCTACTATTTTTAAAATAATGGGTATAATAAGTTTAATCTTCCTAGCTCATTAGGAATCAACAATCATCACTAACAATAGTGGATAACAATATATAAAACCCATTGAATGGGCACTAAAACTCTGGCACCAAAAGAGAGAAAATACAACAAATCTTACACCAATATATAAATCACACAGTCAGGAACAATATATTAAAATTTCAGCTCAAATAATAAAAATTTGGCCTACCAAACCTAACAGAAAAATAGTTTTCTTCTCGTTCGCGTCCCTGCTCTGCTCTGCTTTGGTTTTTCTTCCTCTTTCTTTTCTTTCTCGGGCTCCGCTTGCATTTTTCTTTCTTCTCTTTCTTCACGCACACACCGACACTCTCTTTTCTTTATTCTAACGAAAGCTTTGACTTCCTTTCCTTTTTTTTTTTTTTTTCTTTTTTTAATAATTATCATGGGCCCCACAAGTGGGTGACCCACGACACTTTAAAACTAATTTTGAATAACGTGACTCTAGATACCTGATAGTTCTCCACATACAAAAAGTCAAGTAAAACATCAAAGAGATCGCGGTGAAAAAGCTGATTTCCTCAAAGCCATTACCCCCCAAAAAAAAAAAAAAAGAAACGCGTTTGTGCTTGAACTCTTTTGATTGCATTCCACTTGAGCATAGGATATGAAAATAAACAGATAAAATCATGTTAAATATAGTATAATAGAATCTTAATTTAACGTTGAATTTTTTTTTTTGGTACATAGATTGAGTTCGTTTTGGACATATATTAGTGCGGAAAATGATAATGGTTATTGGGGAACTTAAAGTGTTTTACTATGCATAGACTTTTTGCATAAACTTCTTACATAAAATATAAAAAAGTATTGTATCTTTAGATTTGTTTTCAGTAAAACATTGAATTTATAAATATAAGAATGTCAACTACCTACTGCCAAGATGTTGTTGGGATGCAGCATTCATACCTGTAATGTTTTTGAAGCCGCGGAAGTAATAATAATAATAATAATAAAAAAGGAACAAAGTCATCCTCCTTGTCACGGAGCTAGGAAATTGTTGTGATTTCGGGGATACGGGTGAACGGGAATTAAGATACTCTTTATTTTTAAGATATGATACATTTTTATAAAATTATTTGACAAAACATTTTTACAAAATAACTTTAAAGAACTATTTTAGTAAATATTTTTTTTTCAATAACTCTCTAAGATAATCATACATATATAATTACTGAGAGCTTAAAAGTTATATGTAGTTTTAGAAAAAAAATTAATAATTTTAAATATTAATACTTTTTTATAAAATTAATAAAATTATTCAAAATTAAATACTAATATATTAATATTTAAAACTAAAAATTTTTAAATAATTATAAGATGTTTAGTAAATTTTAATACTAATTCACTATTAACATTAATTTTATTAAAAAATTTATATATAAAATAATAAATTTTTTTACAGTTCATTTTAAAAAATATGCAACGTAATAAATAATTTAATATTTAAAATTTCATTTAATCTAACAAAATAAAATTTTAAAAAATAAAAAACATTAAATTAAATATTATTATTAACTAATTTTTTAAAATTAACAAGATAAATACTATATTAAACAGTAAAAAATAAACTACAAATAATTTACTTACAGGCGAAATAACTCTAGAGACAAAGATGGGAAAGGATATAGCCGGCATTTGTTGACTCGATGATGATAAAGTGACCCATCTCACCAAAAATAAGCCGCAAATAACTTACTTACAGGCGAAGTAGCTCTAGAGACAAAGATAGGAAAGGATATAGCTGCATTTGTTGAAACCCGTCTCACCATTTGATCATGCCCTACATCAATTATTGAAAAGTTGTGCATACACCACTTTGCTTGTATATCATGTGTATATAGTTTTAGTATATTTATAAAGATAAAATTATAAATAAAAATAAAAATATAAAAAAAACATGTGTAAAAATGATTATATATATAAAAAAGTACAGGTGTAAAGCATCTCATTAATTATTTCAAGGAAAAATTTGTGTTGTAAAGTCTTACTAATTAAAAATTGTTAAAATTAATTTTGATTTATTAATTTTTAAAAATTATCATAACACTTTAAGTTTATCTTTATTTAAAATTAAACTTTAACTTTATCTCTATTTAAAATTAAACTTTAACTTTATTTTTATTCAAAATTAAACTTTATTTTAATCATAGCATCGGAATTAAAAAGAGTCAATAATAATAGACAAATATAAAAAGAAATAATAATGATAATAATACTGGCCGATAGATGAGCTTCAGAACCTCTTGTTTTCAATTTTGATGCTCCTTCATGTTTCTATCCTTAAGAATGGAATTCCTCTCTTTATTATTATTATATACATTTGAAATGTTCTATTGCTTTACTAGGTGTTTATTCACTTGGTATAACTAAAAGAATGATGGTAGCCATGGAATGGACATCAAAGGCTCAACAACAATAAGATGCCCCAAATACAATAAAGGAAGTGCAAACCCTAACATATTCTACATTTTATACTCTATAAACAGATTAGTATAGAGTTCTTGTATATATATATATATAGGTAAATGATTTCGTATGTATATTTATATAATAGTGGAAACTGTATATATATAAAAGAAAAAAAAATTGTAATTGAAATTGGACTAAATAAAAGTGGATGGTCACCAAAACAAGGCACGTAGAGTTAGCTTTTTTACTTAGATTTTGTATTTTGTGTGGCACCTGAGCTCGTGAGTTAAAATTCGAGTCTCACATCGCTCGGACAAAAGAGTGGTGAGGCAGCCAACAGGTATAAAAATGGAACAAGTGACGCATCGTTTGCATGAAGAGCCGGGAGGCAGCACTTGGTTACAAAAGCGCTCGTATAGCTGTTATCTTATTTATGATAGCATTTTTATTGTGTGAGCCTTTTTGGTAAATGAAGATGTTTGATATAATACGAGTTCTATACAATACGTGTAAGATGATGCAATATTATAGCACCTAATAAAAATAATTAGACAATTGAAAATGACCTATGCACAAAAATTAGACGATTGAAAATGACCTAATAAATGGAAGGTGACCTAACAGAAAACATGATGTGATGTACGTAACAGAGAAAATGATTCCTCCAAATAACCAATGAATGAGACCTTTTTGTTTTTTACCCATTTTTTCTTCCCCATCGCCCTCACCCAAACGTGACACATACCCTTTGCTTCGAATCGGCCTCTGAGGAGTGGCTTCAGCGGCAACGAAAGGGCTCCGAGTTTCGTCTGCAAGTCGAGAGAAGGATCTCCGACCGAACCAGGGCAAGTCTCGTTGCTACCATTCAACATTCCACATCCTTGATTCAATCTAGGATTGAGTCTATTTTTTTTGTCAAGAATGGAGCAAAGAGAGAAGGATTTGGCTTCAAAGTTACTTTTACCCTGCCAATTCTCACTTTTTAACTGCTGAAAGTAGAAATTGGGATCCAATTTTGAGCTGTGAAACTCGTACTCCCTCTCTTATCCTGCTCACACCAACTCTCCTCATGGTGAACTAGACATTCAATGGTTGCACAGCAGTGCACAACTCTAAAAACAACCACTAGAGATGGTCTTCCGATTTTCAAGTGTTTGGAGAACCAAATGCCTTTGTTATCTCGTTTGAATCCCCTGAATCTTGACTTCAGCCAATTAGAGGTGAAGCAAAGGAGTAGAGAGGAAAAAAAAAGAAAAAAGAAATTGAAAACTCTGTAAGGGAATAGTAAATTTGATAATGTGATCTATAATAATAACTATACAATATTAAAGAAAGAACATAAAATTTTGGAGACTAAGACAACTCTTTTTTCTCTTCCCTACTCCAACCAGGCATTCAACAATATTGTTGAATTTGGTTAGGTGTGGAGGAAAAGTAGCTTTGGATCGCGGACGGAGCCAAGTGTAGTTAAAATGGGGCAGTCCCCTGATAAAAAGAATTTCTTTGTATGTAACAATTATGTCATGAACTCATCCAAGTAAAGAAAAAAAAAATTAACAGAAGTGAATCATTGTTGATTTTGATTAACATTTGTTATATTCTCCCAACTAAAATTTTCTGGGTCTGATGGAGTTATTTTTTTTTATAAATAGTAAAATGTTAAAATTCTCTAAAAAATTTGTAAGCATGAGTGGGTACGTTTTCACTCACTTTTATAGCAGGAGTTTTTTTTTTTTTTTTAAGCTCAAATTTTTATCATTAAAAAAATATATATCTAAAATTTTTACAAGGAGTGCCATTATTTGTACATTATTTTTATATATAATTTTTTTTATCTCTTATTTTTATTTATAATTTTACCCTTATACTATTAGTAAAAAATAAGTATAAAATCCACATGTATAATTTTGAGTGTGCTAAAGGTCTCTTCTTTTTCTTTTATATAATTAGTGACTTAACTTTTTTCTAAAAGATCAATCTAAACAATGCTTTTCCCATGAAAGTACTATAATTTTTTTTAATTTTTTTTCTTAAAATAAACCCATTCAAAGGTGCCTCTAATTAAGTTATATAATTGCAATATCTGTATGCGCTGGAAAATTGGGTGCCATGCAATTCCTTCCCTTCTAACTAGACTTTTTCTTTTTTAAAAAAATAAAAATTATGAACCACAACCTTTTTTTTTTTACCGTACACCATGAATGGATTTGAAGTTTGAAGCTTGTTGACTTTAGACACAATTAGAGATAATCAATAATTTATATGAAGGTATCATTGAGAAAAAAAAAAAAAAGTGATACAAATGAGATAGACTAAATCTAATTTTAAAAAAATATATCAGATAAAAATTCTAATTAAAAAAAGGACATATAAATATAAGTAAGGAGAAAATTCGTCTATAATAGTATAATATAGAATAGGGATTTCCATGGCTTAACTCAATCCGACTAAACCAAATCGATTTAACCCAACTCAGATAGTTTGGGCTGAGTTTGGCATTTAGGTTTTAATATGGTAACCCAAAAGGTTTTAGGTTGAGTAATGGGTTTAGAGTACATAAATTCAATTCAACAACTCATACATTAAAAAAATCTAAAATTAAAATATATAAAATATAAATTAAATATGTCAAGTAAACGTTTTTATTATTTTTAATTATTTATATTTATAAATTTATTATAATACTTTTTTATTCATTTATTTATATTAATTAATCATTTATTAATAAATATTTGACTTAATAAATATTAAAATTTAAACTTAAAAGAAAGGAAAGAGAAGAAGGAAAAGTGATATCACTATATATCATTAAAAAATAAAAGTTGTCAAAAGTCGTATGATATATGGTAATGCCACATCTAACAAAAATGATATATATCGGTAAATTTTTATAAATTTAACATATATTAATACAATTTTTATAAAATAGTATATACCAATGAAAACCTCTAAAAAGTGTTTTACAAAATAGGCTAAAAAGTTCTTTAGAGGAGAATAAGTTCATGTAAACTTTAAAGGGCAGTTTTGAATGCCTATTAACATAAACATTTATAATAGTAAAACAGGAACTTCAAATAAATTATAATGTCATGTCCCAACATTATCCCATAGTCGTGACTTGTGCACCAACTAAGTTAACAAATGCACCACTTAGCCGGGCAAGGCTAATAGTTTTCACCATTACTTTTTCATTGGTTTTACCATACTTCTATTGTACTACTTTGATATATCAATATTTTAATATATCAAACAATTGTCAAACTTACATAGTTTTATCTCCCGAGATCTAAAGAAAACAATGAACCATTCAATGTAAGAAAAAAGTATTAATACATCTGAAAATAGATCCAACACAATATTCCCTTATATTTTGTCACGTGAAATTCAGGTGTCCAATTGACTTTTTCCTATAGATTATGTAACCATTGACGCACCTCAAATTTCAAGAACATAGTAGGTTTCTCACGGAACAAACAGATAAATTCTAAGAAAATTTGATATAATTTAGTCTTTCTCATGAAAGCATTGCCAACAAAATAACTATCATGAAAAATCATATTACTCAGGCAAACACACCATAGTTAACTTTTGAGAAATTTAGAAATTCAAATAGAAGATTTGGTAAGAAAGTTAGTGAGACTTTGTTAAAAAAAAAAAAATGTCATGAAAATTTTAAAATTCTGCAAAAGTAGTCTGTCAAAAAAAAAAATCAATATGTAAGATAAAAAAAATAAGTTTTTTTTAGGTAATTCTGAAAGTAAAAATATCATGTAAAATCATAATTATTTATTATTTTAATATTATTTTAAAATATATTACCAAAATATTATTATTTTAAAAATTAGACTAAATATTATCAGTTTGACTGGGGTAATTGGCGCCCTTTAGATTATGTATGAAAAGACACCTCCATTACACTGCGTGTAAGGACATGGATCTTGCGAAGGCGCAGTTGCCTGCTACTAAAGGTGTATGCTGAATGCAAACAAATTGTATATCCATTCAAACATGCTTATGAACACAATAAACATATTTAAATCGGTTTCAGAAGCGTAATGAAGTAAGAAAGCGTACTTCCAGCTATTGCAAATACACTCTTTGGATTTCTGTTTTGGCTCTTCTAAACCTTTTCTCACCCCAATATTGATGGTGCAATTTTCTAAAAGGAGGAGCAGGCTTAGGGACTCAACAAAGAGCAACACATCCTTAAATAATCCTCTGCCTATCATGAAAGAGTTGGTAACGTGTGTAGAATACCAGCAATGGCGTGCGCAAGATTTTCTTGCGTTTTGAACATTATGGAATGTTGCTAGATTAGTAGGTTGAACGTAAACTCAATATGGACCATATTCTGAAATTGATTTCCCCACGGGAATTGAAACTGAAGAACAAAGCATTAATCTCTATTTAACATGAAAATTTTAACGTAAAAATTCTAACATTCTCCTACTTGGTCTGTATAATTCAACATTCACCACATAGAAAAATAAAATATATGAATTATGGTGATAAGTCCTCTCATAGTGAGTATTATCTTCTATGTATTACAATATATAAAGTCTCTCAACAATAGCCTTTAAATTTAATAAATAAATCATATGTTTATTGTAAGTCCAAACTAAATGATATTTTTCAAAATAAACAAGTCAATATGTGCACAAAACTTAAATGAGAAAATATCACAAATAGAGATTCATTAAAACAACATCGTTCTCACAACGAAAATCACATCGTGAATCCAAGTCCCATTCACACTACATGATCCTTAAAATTTCTCTGTGGCATGCCTTTAGTCAAAGGATCAACAATCATCAACTTAGTGCTAACGTGCTCAATGATCACTTTCTTTTCCTCAACACATTCTCTTATGGTTAAATATTTGATGTCAATATGCTTATTTCTACTTCCGCTCTTGTTGGTTTTAGCCATAAATACCACAGTTGAGTTGTCACAGTACAACTTCAATGGCTTAGAAATAGAGTCCACAACTCTAAGCCTAAATATGAAACTCTTCAACCATACACCATGCAAGGTAGTCTCAAAACAAGATACAAACTCAGCCTCCATAGTGGAAGTGACAATCAAGGTTTACTTTGCACTTCTCTAAGATATAGCTTCACCAACTAGCACGAAAATATAACCAGATGTTGATTTTCATGAATCAATGCAACTAGTAAAGTCTAAATCGGAGTAGCTAATCACTTCCAGATTATCAGTCCATCTGTATATGAGCATGTAGTCCTTTGTCCCTTGAAGGTATTTCATTACTTTCTTTACAGCTCTTCAATGGTATATACCTTAATTACTCTGATATCTTCCCAACATTCCAACAGCAAATGTAATGTCAGGTCTTGTGCATACCTGAGCATACATTATACTTTAAACAGCTGAAGCATGAGGGATGTTCTTCATTTGTTCTTGCTCAAGATTATTCTTTGGGCATTGGTCCAAATTGAACTTGTCATCCTTCACAATGGATGTTACACTTGGTGAGCAATCTTTCATCTGAAATCTCTTTAAAACTTTGTTAATATATGACTCTTGAGAAAAACCTAAAATGCCCTGAGATTTTTCTCTATGGATCTTAATGCTAATGACGTAAGATGCCTCACCCATATCCTTCATATCAAAGTTCTTTGAAAGGAATTGCTTCACCTCATATAGCAAACCCTTATTATTAATTGCAAGTAAAATATCATCCATATATAGCATAAGAAAACAAATCTTGCTCTCACTGACCTTTTGGTATATACATTGATCCATGATGTTCTCTTCAAAATCAAATAAAGTGATAACTTTATGAAATTTCAAATGCCATTGACGGGATGCCTATTTCAATCCATATCAGACCAAGTGCTCACCATCACTAGAGGAGAACTCTTATGGTTATTTCATGTAAACCTCTTGTTCTAGATCATCATTGAGGAACATCATTTTCACATCTATTTGATATAACTCAAAGCCAAAATGGGCTACCAATGCCATAATTACTCGGAGAGAATCTTTCTTAGATACAAGAGAAAATATCTCTGTGTAGTCGATTCCTTCCTTTTGAGTAACCCTTTGACAACGAGTCTTTCTTTATGTCTCTCAATGTTGCCTTATGAGTCTTTCTTTGTTTTAAAGACCCATTTGCATCCGATGGCTTTTCACCATTAGGCAACTCAACGAGATCCCAAACCTTATTAAATGCCATAGAATCCATCTCATCTTTCATGGCATTGTACCATAAATCTGATTCCTTATAACTCATGCCCTATGAAGAACGTTTCAGGATTATTTTCGGCTCCAATATTGTAGTCCGATTCTTACAAATACACTACATAATCACTAGGTATAGCTAATTTCCTAACTCTTTTAGCTTTCCTTAATGTTGAAACATTCTCTTGAGGAACTTCTTGTTCAACCAATTACTCAACTAGCTGTTCAACATTATCTTGTTTCTCAATAACAACTTGATCTACAAGATCAATATCAATAGCTTGTGGAACCTCAACAACTGGTTGTTTAACACCCGTTTGAACTTGAGGAGTGTGAATGACAATCAATCTATCACTTGGACATGAGAGTTGAGCTTCATAATGATCTCTTTTAGTAATTACATCTCGTAATTGATAACTTCCACTGATCAAGTCATTCTCAAGAAATTTTACATTTTTTGACTCCACTATCCTAATGCTATAAGATGGACAATAGAATCTATACCCTTTGGACCTCTCAGCATATCCAATGAAGTACCCACTTATGGTCTTTGGGTCTAGCTTCTTTTCTTGTAAGTTATAAATTCTTACTTCATACAGGCATCCCCAAATGAGCATAAGTCGCAAACTCGGTTTCTAACCCTTAAATAACTCAAAAAGCATCTTTCGGACAACCTTGGTTGAAACTCGGTTTAATATATACACAACCGTCTTTAAAGCTTCAGTCCACAAGAATTCAGGGACCTTTGTGTTACTCTGCATGCTTCTCATCATGTCCATTAAGGTTCAATTTCTTCTCTCTACCACACCATTCTGATTCGGAGAACTAGGCATGGTATATTGGGCAACAATTCCTTGTTCTTAAAGAAACTTAGCAAATGGACCAAGTACTTCTTCATTCTCTGTGTATCTCATAGTACTCTCCACCTCTATCTAATCTTATGATCTTAATTTGCTTGCTACATTGATTCTCCACTTCAACCTTATAAACTTTAAAGGCATCCAAAGCTTCATCCTTAGAATGAAGTAAGTAGAGATACATATATCGTGAATAATCATCCATAAAGTTAATAAAGTATTTTGGACTACTTGTGTCTATGTCTGGACAGCAAATATATATATATGTACGATCTCTAATAAGTTTGTACTCCTCTTTGGACCTCTTTTAGACTTGTTGGTGTGCTTACCCTTAATGCAATTAACACAAGTCTCAAAATTAGCAAAATCCAAAGTACAAAGTACCCATTTGTTTACTAATCTTTTAATTCTCTCAATGGAGATGTGTGCTAATCTCCAGTGCCATAACATAGAGGATTTCTCATTCACAACACATCACTTTAACCTAGAGTTACATGCATAAAATTATAAGTAGCATCATTTTGTAATTCAATAGAGGAAAAACCATCAGACAAAGTACCATAACCAATAACTTTAGATTTATTAAACTAAAACTAAAATCTGAAAAGTTAAAGGAAAAACCAAAAGGTACAAGTCTTGAAACAAAAAACAAATTCCTAGAGAAATTTGGAACATAAAAAGTCCTTTCCAAACTCAAAATGAAACCGCTGCTTAAAACTAAACTACACGTTCTAATGGCTTCTACATGTGAACTCATTTTGCCACCTGAATAAATGTATTATTCACTTCCCACTAGCTTCCTTAGGTTTTGCATATCTTGCAAGGTATTAGAAACATGGATGTAGAACCAGAATCAATCCACCATGTGTTATAATTAACACTAATAATGTTAGATTCATAACAAACAAATGAAAGTTAAGTACCTTTTTCGTTAAGCCAGTTCTTAAACTTTAAGCAGTCTTTCTTCATCTGCCCTTCTTCTTGCAAAAGATACACTTTGATTCCTTCTTTATGGTTGGCTGAGGTGGAATCTTGCCATTTTCCTTATATTTGGCTTGATCCTTCTTTTTCTTTTCTTGAGTAGTTAAGTTCACCTTTTCACCCTCTTCTATTGCTAACTTCCCTTCTTCTTTGACACATATGGTCAAAAGTTCATTAATTGACCACTTATCCTCATGTGTATTGTAAGATATTTTGAAAGGACTATATGTTGAGGCAGAGATTTTAAGATGAAATGTACCAAAAAAGATACTAACAACCCGTGGCCCTGAATGGAGAACTTGTTAGTTTTTCGGCCAATTTTGAAACTAAAATGATGTTTCAAAGTCCATAACGCATAGAAATCCTATTTACTATTAATTTCTAACCTTTACAATGATTAAAGATAGCAAAATCTTAGTGCCCAATATGAACTTCAAACTGTGTTTTTTAAAGCCTGTAAACAGATGGGCTCAAGTAAAAAACACGACATACACGATATTAATGTTTTCTGATATCAGTTTGAATTATTGAACCCCCTAAAACTGAAAATCCAATGTCATGGAATGAAAAGGTGCAAAACGGATAAACCAATAGCAGACTAGCAATATTTAATCATCAACATGTTTCAAGCCACAAACATGTTCGAAATCAAATTTCTTAATGATTTCTATTCGTGTTTTAAAACAACATATATCCAGAAACGAAAATACAGAATTGGGCATATGAAAACCAAAACAGTTTAAACAAAGATGCAAGACAGAGGCAGTCCTTTTAGCTCTGATGCCAAATGCAAGCAAATTCTATATCGATTCAAATATGTTTATGAACACAGTAAATATATTTAAATTGATTTTGGAAGCGTAATGGATCAAGGAAGCATACCTCCAACCATTGCAAATACACTCTTTGGATTTCTGTTCTGGCTCTTCTAAACCTTTTCTCATCCTAATACCGATGGTGCAATTTTCTGAAAGGAGGAGCAGGCTTAAGGACCCAACAGAGAGCAACACATCCTTAAATAATCCTCTGGTAACATGTGCAGAACATCGGCAAAGGAGTGCGCGAGATTTTTCTCGCTTTTTGAACGTTATGGAATGTGGTTGGATTAGTGGGTTGAACGTAAACTCAATATGGACCATATTCTGAAATTGATTTCCCAATGGGAATTGAAATTGAAGAACAAAGCATTAATCTCTGTTTAACATGAAAATTTTAACGTAAAAATTCCAACATGGTGAGCTAAGCACTCACCTCATGTATGGATTGATCATCAACAATGTTGGACAATAAGGCGCCAACAAACGCATCACCAGCGCCAGTTGGAAGAATACAAAAATCATTCAACCCTGCGACCAATTTTTACCCCTTAGGCTGACTGTTTGATCGAGCAAGGGTTATGATTTATGATAAAACCCAATCTTAATCTTATAATGGCTAAGTTAAAAATTTAGAGTCGCTTTGAATCCAAAACCATAAATCCATTTCTGCTTATGCGTGAATGAGATTAATCCGCTTTTGCAGTCATTCATGAGACCATTCAAAGCCTTAATGACATCATGGCATCAGCCTTGTCCCCTTTACTTTTTATCTGCAGACGGGCTTCTTCAGCTGATGGCGACAACGGCCCGAGTTTGGATGGTGAATGGTTGGTAAAATATAATATAACATAGAAGTCGAGCATGAGATAAACAAGTGTAGTGTGAATAGGTCTTAGTTGAGTTAATCATTGGCTCAATACAGTTGTTTAGCACGATGTTCGTATTTTTTCACAACCACATATTGAAATTCTAATATATATATATACATATATATATATATATATATATATATATATATATATATATATATATATTCCTAATCATGATAAAAATAAATAAATAAATAAGCACGGTACTATAAGCACATGTGTCTTTGCGCACAGACTCTTATTTACATCGTTATTCATGTAACTCAATTAAAAATAAGTAGTGCACCAAAACTTGTGCATGTACATCTCCCATGACTCAGTTCAAAATAGATAGTAGTGCTTGATTTTATTTATTTTTTAACAAAATCAAAAACTCTATTTTGGTGAGAAAAAATCAAAAGCTTTCTTATAGTCAATTCGACAACTACCTGTCTATATGCACTCTTATAGAAGATAGTTGTTGACTTGAAGAAAACATACATATACCGCGAATGTTTCTTCGAAGTAATCAATATAACGTACTGTACGTGAGGAAATTTTAGGGTGTATTTGTAAACTTTAAATACGAGGAAAAGGAAAGGGAGGAAAAAGAAAAGGAGGAAAAGGTTTAGATGACCTTATCTTATTTGGGAGTTTCAATTATAGAAGAGGAAGAATTTAGAGGATTTTTATAATTCTTCTAAATTCCTCTTAAGGTTATTTTTAAAATTTCTCAAATTGAAGATTTTAGAAAGAAAATAAAAAAATTACTCATATATCCTCCTATAAACATATATATATATATATAACAGTTTTTTATAGTTACAAGAATTAATTAATATTTTAAGTGAAGATAAAATTATTTATAAGCATTATAAACTTTTCATCTCCTTCTTCTTACACAATCTATGCTTTCCTTCTTCTTACACAATTTATGGAGTATTAACTTTCTTTTTAGAAGTGCAGTAGTATAGTAATAAATAATAAAAAAAGAAATAAAATATAAATGAATTTATTATTATTATTTATATAAAATATACATTTTACTGATGAGGAGGGAAAATGGAATTTCCACAACGATGGCAAACCCCTATGATATTATTTGAGAATACAAATTTTTGTTGTACCTCGAAAATGAATTTTTGGTAGAATCATTAGCAAAAATAAGAAAATGATGAAATTTTAATAATTTGAAAGAAATTGTATTGAGAAGTAATCTGTATGGAACTCGGAACACAACGGGAGGACTCCTTGGAGATACGAAACGCTTCAATATTAGATGGTGTCTATATTCCCTTTTTATAGTGGACTAGTTGTAATTTTGGGGGAATGGTCTTCTGTGTAATTATCTAAAATATAGCTTAGTTGGAAACATAGAGAATATCCTCATGAGCATGTTCAAAGTTTGGGTGCTTGACTTTATGTTCTTTTTTCTTTTTGGGTTTTATCTTCCATCGTTCTTACAAAGACACAAGGGTTATAATATTACAGAGATTGATGACTGATGACTATAGTCTTGAATTTTGTAAAATTGTTTTGCTTGTTAAAAGAATGGATTTTTTTTTTTTTTTTGATGATACAAGAATGTAATTTTATATATCCAACTGAAAACTCAGTTAAATCTCAATTGAATCGGGTTACACCAAGACCCAACTGGTCAAACCAATTTAACCGCCTACACATACTATCTAAATACTGGCAAAAAAAGTGGCATTGAAGGATTTAAACTCTTTGTATAAGAGTTTTTCTCGTTAGTCCTTGCCAATCATGCTACACCGTGTCTTTGGAAATATATTGAATACTTTTTTATATTTAACAAATATTCATAATACACAAATATGAAAAAAACTTAAATAGGAATACATGAGAACAAGTACAAGAAAAAAAAAATTGGAGTAAGTACAAAATTTAGCATGTCATTTTAGATTAATTTTTAAAATCATTTTTTAATATGATAAATTAAGTTAGTTTATAAAATAAAATGTATAAATTTAAATAATACATTTGAATTATTTTTAAAACAATCTAAGATTAATATATATTTGAATTATTTTAATTTTGGTAAGTTATATATGAATTTTTCGTATATATTAATTGAATTTATATTTATCTTATATAAAATTGTATTTTTATACATTATAATTTTATTTTAAAAAATATTTTAAATTTTTTTTCAGTTGTTGAACCAGTAAATCAGTGAACTGATGATCTTTCCGTGTCAATATCTAATCTGATTTTTAAAATTATGTTCTAAACCTTTAATCTTCAATTCCATGGATAATTAAAAAAAAAAATAACAATGATGAGGAGAGGAAGCGGTACTTCGTAAAACTGTTTGGGAGAGATTTCAAGCCACGTTTGTTTAGCCTCATGTATCTCAGGAAGCAATGAGAAGTGGAAACGGAAGTTTCAGTTTTTTTTTTTTTTTTCTTTTTTTTTTAAATAATATATATAAGTCCATAACAAGATCTAGCCGTTGATGTAGATCCTAGGGCTGAGGAGCTTGAAACTTCAGCTCATTTTCCCGCCTAGATTGGAGAGGATCTGCCTCCGTTCATCACAGAAATACTTAAACTGATCAAAAGAAAAAAGCTCATGAGGGTGATATATAGTAGAATCTTAAAATTTCTTTAAATCACGGTTACAAAGTTGAGATAGTTAAAGGACTGAAATTATTAGGGTCAATTTGATTAATTTATTTTTTAAAAACTTTAAGGCGCAAAAGTAAAAATAATTTTGTTGGCTTATAGAGATTTTTTTTAATCAAAATTATGACCTATTTATCTTCTTTTTTTTTAAAAAAAAAAAAACAAACCATTTCATTACATGTTTTTATTAAAAACACTTTTTTTTTTTTTTTTTTTAAACAAATAATCTAAACAATCAAAAATTATACAAAAACAACTTAAACAAACTCTTAACTTGTCATCATCTTAGTCTTCCCTACTCAATATTTGGTGTATGATTTTTGTGGTGCACTATAGCCCATTCCAAAATTCTTAGATCAAATATTGAATGCAAAGAAGTTGACAATTATTTAGTTGTTTGATAAGTATACATGCTAAAAAACCAAATGTAAGATTCTTTTACCCATATAGTAAATCCTACTGATTTCAACAGTTGCATTATAAGCTGACAATGAGTCTAGTAAAACAATATCTTCTGCTGAATCATTACCTTAAAAAAGTAGATTTCTTGAGACACAGTGAATAAACTTTGATAGCACATGCATTTATTTAAGATTGAGTTATATGATATTGGCATCTCAAGTCTAGGCCATTGTACACACACATTCTGTTGCAACTCTTTGCAATGTTTTGTTGGAAAACTTTGAGCGAAATGTTGCAAATGGTTAATGCAAAGTGTATGTTCAAGATTGCTTCGACAAAAGATGCTAATAACTAATAGATCAATATCAAGTGTTGGTGCTATCAATGTTTATTCTTTGCTCTATAATGCCCACATTTTTATTTTTTTTAAATTAGATGATGATTAAGCAACTGACATCAACTTATTAGACCAGTCATCAACTTATGATGTAAATAGATTTATTTTATTGGTAAAAAAAAAAATTTACATTGAATTTTTATATGTACGCTTATAAAATAATTAAATTAAGTTCCTTTTTCCCATTTTGAAATTATTCCCTGGAAGTTCTTTGTGAGAAGATTCTCTTTTCCTTTCCGATAAAAGTTTTCTTGCAGTTTAAAATTTTCATGACATTATCTTTTACAGAGTCTCACTAACTTTTTCACTAGATCTTCTCAAAGAATTTCTAAATTTCTGAATAGTTTCTCTAATAACATTTGTTTGAGTAATGAGATGTCCTAAGAGAGTTTTTTTCTCTATAATATTTTCGGGAGAAAAACTAATTCTCACAAAAAATTTTAGAAATTATTTCGGTTAATTCTACGAGAAAACAACAATTTTCTCGCACTTTGAGCTGCGTCAAATGGTTACATAATCTAAGTTCTAATAACAAGTGTATTTTAGGTGTAAAGATAAATAGAAGATATTGATAAGATAGAGGGTATATAGATGAATAAATAGCGTATAGATAAATAGACAGTGATTTATCTGATGATACTGTTCATGATACAATTCCCTGATCTCTTGATGTCTTGTCCTCACACCCAGGCAGTTTTTAGATATGCTTTCTGCTGCTATATAGGTCTATTTGATAGAAATATTACTAAGGGCTAATTCATCGGACATATATTACATTCTAACAAATATTAAAACGTTAAATAATTTCAAATTAATACAAAAGGTTACTTACCTCCGCCATCAGCTTTTTGATAATCTCTGATCTGCTCATTAATAGAATCGCCTATGCCTTACCTTTTACTGCCATATTTTTATTTCCTTGACATGCATAAATGTTTTTCTATCAAAAGAAAAAGAAAGCAGTTAGAAATGGTATGATCTAATTGCAAAGGAAACATGTTTACACTTGATATATACAATTTGCATACCCTCAAGTATTCCTGGACGTTTGTGCTAATTTTTCCTAATGGTGATCGTTGTGGAAGGAAATTGAGCTTCAGGAAAACCGAGAACAACCACGGAAATTTTTCTATTTTTTCACCTAGTTGTTTTGCTTCCTCCCCAAATGCTTTTGGCATCTTCATTACTTGCATCACACGGAAGTTGTTCAACTCACTGAAGTACCGAGGAAGGTGGGTAAGTTTGGGGCAGCTTTCAATAATCAACTTCTCGAGGTTTTTCAGTGCACCATCATCTATGTACCATTGACTTAGTGCTTGGAAGTGTGCAATGGATAGCTTCTTCAGACTAGGAAAGCAATCCTTCAGAAATCGAATGCTTTCTCCACCGTAAGCATTTTGTACTGAGAGACAGACCAAGTTGATCATATTTCCAAGTTCTACAAATGGATCATGAGTAGGAACACAATCCTTCAATTTTAAATGTGTCAAGGCCTTCAGATTCTTAACCCAGCTGTACAAATCTAAAACTTCTCCTTCAACTCGCAATGTCAGTATCTTAGTAAGGGACCCAGACAATCCAGCATGAATTTGCTCTCCCAGATCACACTTTATTGTTAAGGAACGTAGACTTTTCATTCTATTAATTGAAGTGGCAAGCTCGTTTAGCAAGTTGCTCTTAATCTTACCCACAGATAATTTCTGTAGTTGTTGAAGTTCCATGAGATTCTTTCCAATTCCTTTTGTTAGTTTCAATCCTGCTAGGGTTTGCAGGTCTTTAAAGCTTGCAATATCTATAGGCACGTCCACCACGTTATCATCAAACCACGACGCCAGAAGAAGATGCCTTAGCTTGTTGAGTTGCTCCAAGTCTTGTGGCAAATCTCTCATGAACATATCCCTGATATCCAAGGTCTCTAGTCGTATCAGTCTACGGATGGACCTCGGTAATTCACTGAGACGTGTGCGCCCTAGACCTAGATAATGCAGAAGGCAAAGGTTTCCCACTGATATCAGGCAATATCTTAATGTGAACACCTTCAAGATCCAAAACTATTAATAGTTTGAATCTAGAAAGTGAAAAATATTTCATCTGGGAAGCTTGTACATTTTCTCCCATCAACAAAATTAATGTACGAAGTTGAGATTGATAGGTCTTGTCAATATTCGTGTTACTGTTCCAATCTCTGGCTGTGAAAAAAACACGAAGACTTCTCTTAATCTTCTCCGATGGTAAGCTTGCTCCGATTTCAAATGTACTGCAGAGCCTATCATCTTGTGCTCTTGTTTTGGCAAATTCCTGCAAGGGTCTTAGCATCCGGCAAAATTTTGGTTTTCCATCTGTGCTCATCTTTGCCATCCGAAACATGTTTCGCCCCAAGAGCTCTTGCAACTGAAGTTCACCTGCTTCTTCCATTGTCATGCCATTCTTTTCATCTATAAATCCCTCAGCTATCCACAACCGAATCAGCTTTCTGCAAAGTATTTTATTACGAGGAGGAAATAATGCACCATAAAGGAAGCGGCTCTTTAGCGCTGGCTGCAGAGTAGAATAGCATAATGAAATGACATCTTTTACAATATCTCCTCTTTGCTCCTTACTGGTGGAGCCGGCTTTGTTTATTTTATTAGTAGACTTTGTTTCACTTACATTGTTTAGCTTTTCTTCCAGTTCCTCTAATGCCAAGGGCTTCTCCGGTGAAAGCATGGAACGGACAATTGTGATTGCAAGCGGGTTAACTTCACATAGTTTGGAAATCTTCTCGGCAATTGATTTCTCAGCAGAGCTGAGCTTAGAAGTCTCTTCTTCAGTGAAAAGCAGGGTGTAAGAATCTTCTACGTTGAGTCGTTCTATACTTCCACAACCTGAAATGTTTAATAGGCGAGAAGTCAATACCACCGTTCCATTGCAGTTATTCTCAGGCAATGCCGTCGTAAAAGAAGTCCAGTCAGCCTCTGAAGAAACATCATCCAACACCAGAAGAAACTTCTTCTCAGTCAAGAACGAGGAGAGCATCTTTCTCAAAGAACCCTCATCTATTGTACTTTCACTGCATGTTGGACAGCACACGGGTTGCTTTTTGCTGAACACGGTCAACATGTCTCGGACAGCATCCGAGGTTGACTTTCCAAACATGTCAACCCAAGCATAGCACTCAAACTGTCTTTTCACTTTCTTGTAAACAACTTCTACAAGAGAGGTTTTCCCAATCTCTGCTACTCCAGTAACTGCAATAGCCCAGGTATCTGATTTCTCTTGTTCACAAAACTCCTTAAGCTGATACTGCTTCTTTTCTCTTCACGCCAGTCCTCGAAGCTCTGGGGTGCTTTGATCAACGTTAAACGGTGTATTTTCTCTTCCACGTAACGGCACACTTTTGCTTGTTTTTGATTGGGAAAGTTTAGCTGCTTCTTGTCTTGAACTACGTCCCTCACTAGCTATATGGCTTTGTCCACGTCTTGGTTTAACAGATTTTCTACTTACTCCCACTCTGTTATCCATTTGCTCAGCTTCGGACCCAGGTTGCTTGGAGTTTTCGTAAAGATCCATCTTCAGTTTCTCGAACTCATTGCACACTTTCTCAGAGAACTTGTTTAATAAATCGGGGAAACGTGCCGTCATATCCTGGAAAAATACGATAATCATTGATAAGATTTGTCGTTCGTTATAGAGGAACTGACGCATATTGGCTGAAATTTCCCGCAACTCAATTTTGGAGGAAGCAGTTTTCCCACATTTTTGCTCTGGCATTAGGAGAGAATATGAGTCGATGATACCTTCTACATCTTCGACGAGATCTATTATGCTGAAGCATAATTCAGCCGCAGAATCATTAGAGTCACGCTTCCATTCAATGTCACCAAGCAAAAGATCTAGCACATTATCGAATGCAATCTTCATTTTACGCAGACATTCTGATACTTCATCATGAGATCCTTCTTTGACACATTTATCCAATTTTCCGACAAGGATTTGCAGCCGTTCAGCAATAATTCTTCATGGGTCACTTTTTGACTGTCCCTTCTGCTTCTGTAGAATAATATAGGATCTAAATCGGCGGTCCAATGTATATATAGGCATAAAGCGAACTCTAAATAAGACCTCCAAGACAATTACATTAATACGGAAGAACATAAGAACAGAGGACAATTATACATGATCCTGCCAGAAGAAGCAATACTTTAACCCACACCAAAAAAATAAATTAGATTTAACAATTTCAAACATGCATTACTACGAATACATCACATTTTAAATTTCTTTTTTGGTTCAATAAAAGAAATTTAGTATAGTGTAAAATTTGCTTTTAACTTCACAAAATTTTCAAATTTTAATCTTAGACTCTTCACTTAAATCACAGTTTTTTTTTTTTTATTAAGTATATAGATCAATTGACATAGAATTATTTTAACTTAATTAGACATCTTGAATTTAAGTTTATCATGAAAATATAATTATGTTAAAACTTAGTAGAAAAGTTTTGTTACTCTTAAAGTCTTTCGATTCACACCAATTAGCCGTTATCCAATATAATTCTATAGTTGGTCGATACAAAAAAAATCACAGCTACACCATTGATTAGTTGGAGTTAAGATTCATTCAAGGTCTTCAAACGAGATAATAAAGCTATCTGGTTTTCCAAACAAGAAATGCATGTTTGAATCCATCATAAATCGCAAGAGTTATGTATTCATAGTAAAAGAAAGGTATGTTGAAAAATAACACTTAAGTGATTTAGAGCTACTGCAGAAAGGAAAAGTTGTGAAATGAAAGCAGGATGATTCTGAATCAGGAAATTAACCTTGAGATGAAACCTTAAACAAGATACTCGTCTTAGGATGTGATGGGTTCCATTGACGAGGAGAATACACAAGTAATAACCGACCTTGGGGATTCAACGGAGCCAAAGCATTAGCATTTTTATGGACAAACTGAGTTTAAAATGTAACGTTGGACACGACAATCCTATATTTAAACAATTTAGTGAAAGATCTGATTTGAATTTAAAACCTTCGGCTCACCTGTAATATGTTTTATTCATCACTTCAAACAAAAATCTGTCTTATACGTATGTGTTATTATAGAGACAATAACTATTATGAGAAAATCTTCTTTCATTATTTCGTACTATTATTAATTTTAGAAAGGGTCATAACATTTTAAATTAAACAAAATAAATTTTTATATTTTAAGCAAAGGACAAAAGTAAATTTTATTAATATGTTTTTTATCTATTTAAAAAGTTTACTTTTTTTTTTAAGTTTGAAATGTAAAAATTTATTTTATATAATTTAAAATGTGATAATTATTTTTAAAATTAATGATAATATGAGAGGACAAAAAGAAGAATTTTTCAACTCCATTCTACATAAATTTAACAGAAATAGTATAAAAAATTTTGTGCAAGCTTGAATAATAATTGAGTGGTAGATCTGCTAGCTATGAATAAGACGTCAATATCACATCATCCTTGTTTTCTTTGCTTGGTTGTCCATATCACAGGCATATCTTTGGTTTTTTTCATCTTTGAATTTTCGCCCAAAAATTTCCACACGTATAATACGTTATATTGAATACTTCAAAGAAAAAAAACATTCGCGGTATATGAATGTGTTATCTTAAAGTCAAAACTATCATTCTATATTTTTAAAGAGCGCATTTAGACAGGTGGCTGTCGAGTTGACTGTAACAAAGTTTTTGATTTTTTCTCACCAAATAGAGTTTTCGATTTTGTAAAAAAAAAAAAAAAAACAACTACAACCATCTATTTTAAGCTGAGTTATGGGAGATGATATGCGTACATTTATATATACACACATTTTGATATATTATTTATTTTTAACTAAGTTATAAAAGTAAAATTGTAAATTATATATTATTTTAAACTGAAGTGTAAAAGTGAAAATGTAAATAAAAAATATGTATATATAGACAAACGTGCTTATAGTACCATGCTTTTTTTTTTTTTTTGGTCATAATTAAGGAAGAAAAAAATTATATATAAGGATTTTAATCTAAACAGTTTAATTGAACTTGTGAGTAACTCAACCAAGACTCTTGTTTATCTCGTGCTGGACTTCTATATTATATTATACCAACCATTCACCATCTGCAGGTTGCCTGCCATCTTTTGACCCAAAACTTGGGCTCCCGTTGTGACCATCGGCTGAAGAAGCCCGTCTGCAGATAAAAAAGTAAATGGGACAGGCTGATACCATCATGTCATTGAGGCTTTGAATGGTCTCATGAATGACTTTGTATCCTTCTGGTGACTGTGTTGGTGTTCTCCATATTCAAATATCTAAGAAGTAACGATGTATCGTTCTCCTTTTCTGTACAATACAGAACTTCCATGGATCAGTGAAGGTTTTTCATGTCAACACACAGTTGATACAACTGGCACTGGTGACTCCTTTGTTGGTGCCTTATTGTCCAAGATTGTTGATGATCAAACCATACTTGAGGCGAGTGCTTAGCTCAGCTACACCTTTAGTAGCAGGCAACTGCATCTTCGCAAGATCCATGTCCTTACCCGCAGTGTAATGGAGGTGTTTTTTAATGCATAATCTAGGAGTGCCAGTTACCCCAGTCAAACTCTCAATATTTAGCCTAATTTTTAAAATAATATTAGTTTACCCTTACAATTATTTCAAAAAAACTTATCTGTGAGAAGATTTTTTTTTTATTTTTCCTCATATGAAAGTTTTCTTGCACACTGCTTTTGCTGAATTTTAAAATTTCATGACTTTTTTTTTTACAAAGTCTCACCTACTTTCTTACTAAATCTTCTATCTGAATTTCTAAATTTCTCAAAAGTTAATTATAGTGCGTTTGCTTGAGTAATACGATTTTTCATGATAGTTATTTTCTTGGCAATGTTTTCACGAGAAAGACTAAATTCTATCAAATTTTCTTAGAATTTCTCACTTTGTTCAATTTTCCATGAGTAAACTGCTATTTTCTTGAAATTTGAGCTGCGTCAAATGCTGATATAATCCATGGAAAAAAAAATTAATTGGACACCCGATTTTCAGAGTAAAAAATTTGATGTTTTATTTAATTTGTTATTTTTTATATAATTATATTTTAATTGATCAATGTATATAATTATAAAATTAAAATATTATTTTATAATTTTAAAATTAGTAGGATGAGGGTGGAACACCAGATCAGACAACTAATTTTGTCGCCTCCTTCACTCCTCATTAAACACCTTTTTATTCTTAAAGAATTTACAAGAGCAAAATAGTAAACAAAAAGTAAAAATTGCAAAAAGATTATAAAAAAAAGTTGTAAAAGTGAGTGCGAATGTATAATTGTTTGTGTAGCATATCTCTAATCTATATCTTAAGAAGATAGCATATATGAGTGTTTATAAACTGACCCAAATTACACCGAATAGAATTGTATCAAAATCAACCAAAAGCAATTATGGGCAGTTTGAATTAATTCCAAATATGCACAAATGATCAATTAGATTTAGTTTGTCCGTTTAAAAAAATTTAAAACTGTCATAAGATGAGACAACTAATTTTGTCCTCTCCTTCACACCTCATTAAACACCGTTTTATTCTTAAAGAATTTACAAGAGCAAAATAGTAAACAAAAAGTAAAAATTGCAAAAAGATTATAAAAAAAAGTTGTAAAAGTGAGTGCGAATGTATAATTGTTTTTGTAGCATATCTCTAATCTATATCTTAAGAAGATAGCATATATGAGTGTTTATAAACTGACCCTAATTACACCGAATAGAATTGTATCAAAATCAACCAAAAGCAATTCTGGGCAGTTTGAATTAATTTCAAATATGCACAAATGATCAATTAGATTTAGTTTGTCCGTTTAAAAAAATTTAAAACTGTCATAAATCATTCCAAACTGACTCAAAATCACCCAAAACCATAAAAAAAAATTACAAATTTTAACAAACCAATATAAATGGATATTTTTAAAGTGCTTCCAAACTAAACCAAATTGCATCAAACCACTTTCTTTAAAGAGTTACAACCTTTGAATAAGGTATGATTTCCATGAACTAACACAAGCTTTCACTAATAATATTTTCAAAAGGTATTATAATTATCTTTGTGTCTTTTAGTTTAAATAACCAAAATAACTATCATTGTGACTTTTTATGTGGCATTCGTATAAAGGGGATAAAAACTTCCTAACGTGGTATTTTTATAATTTAAAAAATTTGGCTTTTATGAGAAATATTTCTTTATTTTAAAAGTCTTATCATAATGCTCCACTATTTTTAAAATGAACACAAATTCATATCACTTAAAAAATCTCATATTTTTGATAAATGTGTTTTTAAGACTTAAACATTTACTTTGTATGACATGGTTTCAGTCATCTAAAATAATGTGGTAGACAAGTTTTGAATCAATTATTCCATTTAAATAAGTGTGCATGCCTTATGCAAAGATCTTGAACTATTATACGTCATATTTTACTGAATTATTTATTATAACATTATGTCTAATATCCTTTTCATGAGAGCTTTATGAAGGCCCATAGACTTTCAAGAGCTAATGTTCAAACTTCCTCCCTCTATTATAAGTAGTCCTATCAAGAACACTACCATATTAGTCACCCCAACAAATATATGCATATGCTTTAAGAGCTAATGCTCAATCTCTCTTCGTAACCTATGGTAACCAAGTGCTTTTCAACCTTAGAATGTATATGTAACGTCAAGTACTTGCAGTCACTCCAATAGTATATACTTTCACTATTTGCTCCTACAAACATCTCACAAAATTAAACAACTTCCTCTCTTTCCCTTATTCTTGTAGTTATTTAGTTCATGCATTTTGCATTT
The DNA here is from genome assembly GCA_022379115.2 of Bauhinia variegata. Taxonomy (NCBI): domain Eukaryota; kingdom Viridiplantae; phylum Streptophyta; class Magnoliopsida; order Fabales; family Fabaceae; genus Bauhinia; species Bauhinia variegata. The sequence goes on along the minus strand of CM039435.1, from coordinate 13,258,236 downwards.
AGCATCCCTCCTTTTTTAAAGGTCTTGTAAGACTCTCATTCTATGTACTCTCTCATGAGTATTGGTGTCTTTATTTATATCATCTTATTTTTTATATTTCTACCTCTAACTGAAAATAATTTCTCAATTATTCAAGAGAGATATCATTCCTTTTAAAAAGTATCATAACTACTTTTATATTTTTTGGTTTAAATAACCAAAACAGCTTCCTTAGTGACTTTTTCTGTTGCATCATTTAAAGAAATATAATAATTTCTTATATGACCCTTCATATAAAATTATCTTAAATTAATTTTTGTATTTTAAAAATCCTCTTACAACAGTACTCTCTATATAATATCTGTCATAAAGCCCTCGCCCTAGATGTCGAATTCACCCATCTGGGTATTAACTCTATCCCATACAAAACACTATTCTCAAAACACAATACCCATGATTGCTCTTCCAACTACCTCCAGGTATAAGCTAAACAGAGAAGTCTCTACCATCTCCAGTCCCTTTGGATTACGAGGGTTAAACAGGATCAATTAGGCAACTGGGTCTCAGCCAATACTGGAAACCTTGGTCCCAAGCTCTGTTAATAAAGGATAGCTTTGGAGCATTAAACAAGGAATTTGACCTAGCTTTGAGCCTTGACATGATGGGACCCTAAGTTAGCAGTTATGGTAGAAGTTACTTTCTATTATGTGTGGTAGTTATTGTAGGATTTATATTTGCATTATTATAAAATAAGATGTGTGGGATAGGAGGGGAGATGAAGATAGTTTCTTTGTGGTGTTTGACAGGGAAGAAATTCTCTGAAGTTGCTGCTCTAGGACAAGGGTATAATCTCTCGTATTTGTGTGTTTAGAAGCTTGGCTCTGTGGACAAGAGAGTATTTCAATGTTTTTCTATCAATAGTAGAGCTATATTTCTGTTTTCAATATTTGGGTTTCAAACAACATTGATCAACAACCTAATCATTGACTCTAATTCCTATTACTCGTTGTTAATATGCTTGCTTCAAGATGATAATTTACCTGCTTCCCACCCTTTGATCATAATAATTAACAATTGTAGGTCAGCAGTGAAGAAGTTCAAGGAGGTCAAAGCCCAGCACACCTATCGGAAGGGCAATCGAGTTGCTGATTGCTTGACCAAAATAGGGCTTTATATGTGGGATGATATGGATATGGTGACTTAGTCCCTGCTTTAGTTTCTATTTCATTTTAGCGAATTGTAAGGGAACCTAGTTCCCAATATTATTTTCTTCATAGTTGTACAATGAATTCTCTTCTCACCAAACGCACACACATTACAGAAGAAGTTTTCATCAATACTCTTATATATCACTCACACACATTACATAATGAGTTTTCATTATTACTCTGGTTTATATCAATCTCTTTTATAATTAGTGTGTTTTTTTTACTTATCTTTCATTTATTTTTAAAGCATATACTTAGACTCAATTAACTAACACCTTTAAATATTTATATGATAGAAGTACCATAAGCAACTCACTTTATTTTATATATATTATTTGTAGATATATTTAATGCCTCTTGTCATAATATCTTCCCCGAATCTCACAAAGTTTAGTATTTAATTTGATTCTTGAAAAAAGAAAACAATTATTCCTGGTTCCCGAACAATGCGTATTGACTCTGTCCTTTTTTGGTTTCCGCGGCTGCATAATTATTTCAGCTAGATTGTATTTCCATGCATAGTACAGGTCAATTTTAATTGATACTCCCCTTTAAAATTATAAGTTTATATTATTTATTTTATATTTTTAAAAATATAATTAAATGATTAAAAAACATATTTTTATAATATTTTTATTTAATATTTTATTTTTAAGTCAAATGATTGAGAAATTATTAAAATAATTTTTTTAAAAAATATTATTAATTATTTCTTAACATCAAGGAAATGAATTTATATTTTTAAATATAAATTTTATAAATATAACCTTATAATTTTAAATGAGGAACATAATAAAATTATACTCCCTCCATTATTATTTATTTATGGTTTAAGGTCAAATTACATAGATTAAGATAATCATTTATGTTTTTGATTAAAATAAATTTATCATTTAATTTTTTATTCTACTCTTATCTGATTTTATTCTTTAAATCTCCATCTTACTCAATTTACCAATGTATATATAAGGGATAAGAGTGAAAAATTAATAATAAATGTTGTATTAAAATTTTAAAATAACAAATAAATGGTAACAAAGATTTTGTTGAAAGGCATATATATATATATATATATATATGTAAAAGAGGAGGGAGTATTTTTATTCCCAAACTATGTTTTTTTTTTTTAATCTTAAGCATAGACTTCATTTTAAATTTATCATGATAAATTATAAGCAACTTTAAATAAATTATAATATTCTTCGTTTTAAATATATCATAATAAATTATAACCAATTTTAAATAAATTATAATATTCCCAGAAACCGAAGCTTCACTAAGGACTATACTTGAAGCAGTGTTTCCTATGCTTGCCTAAACACTAGGACCTTTATTTGCAATCTATTAACTATTGGTTGCATTGCAACATCGATGCAATTGTTGCCCGCTTCAAGATTAAAGCTCCGACTACAGAAACGATTAGAGGCTTGTCTGGAAACTTGAGAAGGAGTAGGTTCAAATACCAGACCTCTCACTTTTCCTAGATGCTCTTTTCCTAACGCTTCACCCAGATCCTTCTTTGAAAGATCATGGGGCAGGTGTTTGACTCAACACTTCTTCAATTTTCTCCTGCATTAAAGGCATATAATCACGTCAATTAACTTAAAATTCCACAACCTCGATGCCAAATTTCCACATATATTACATACATACAGTGAAAAATTCAGAATTTATCTAAAAAGACATGGGAAATATATAAATATTATTACGAGAGAAGGAGAAGACCCTACCTATCCCTCTTTGGATTGTCCCTGGTTATATAAAATGAAGGGAGAGTCTAACTGCCCCAAGTAATAAATGGGTTACACTACCCTATATTATGTGACTAAATCAAGAGCCTTAATATCATAATAGACGGTAAAGATACATTTACTTTTAACTTGAATAACCAGTTTCTTTGTATTTTTAAATTCACCCTCATAACTACTAAAATTTATACTTGAGATCATATTTTTAATTTTTTATTTATTCTCATCCTAAAAAAATCTCTTTTTCTACCTTACTGGAAGATTTATTTATTTATCTTTCATTTAATTTAGCAACATTTCATAAAAGTAAGTTATGACTTGAAATATCTTTTTTTTTTTTTTTTTACGTTGGCTCAACCTAAAATTTAATATTATGAAGAAGTGAGAATAATATTTAAGAATATATATATATATATATATATATTGAACTTAGTTATTGTAAAAAGAACAACAAAATAATGTGTTAGTGGAATAAAAAAAGATAATATTTTTTTCTAAAAAAATAAATAAGTATGTTAATTGAAAATATCAACAAAAAAGTATATTTTTATTATTTAAAAGTTCCTCTTAATAATTTTTTATCATTAAAATAAATTTTAATTATTTTTTTAAAATATATGAAATAACTACTTGAGATTTAGAATATATAATTAATATATTATTTTTTTATTATGAAATGTATCATTTCTTTTAAAGTTTATTCTTAATTTTACTTCTACCATGATTTATTTTAATAAGCATTGAATATGAGACAATGTATTATTTTTAATTTTATGCTTACTAATTACAATTAGAATATATGTTTTTGTGAAAAATTATAATATATGTTTTAACTTTTATGAATACCATATTGTTAAAATATACATTTTAAAAATTTTGAATCAAAAGTTGATATGTAATAACTTATAATAAAAATAATCTTCTAATAAAGATGATCTAAGTGTGTATAAGTTGTTATAATCAATAAATAAATATTTAAAAGATTTTGTATGTCTCTACTTATTTATAAAGTCTTGCTTATAGGTAACATTTTTATTAGAAATATAATTTTTTTAGTAATAAATTATATATTTTTTTAGTATTATTTAAGTAGAATAATATACAATAAATCATGTAAGTATAAAAAAAACTATAAAAAAAAAAAAGAATTAAGGGAGAGGAAGGGTATATATATATATATATATATATATATATATATATATATATATATATATATATATATATAGGTCGAAAAGAAAAAAGCAAAGAAGGATGAAAAAATGAAGTGAAAATAAAAAAATTGAAGAAGGATGAAAAATATAATTTTGAAACAATAATAAGGCTGATTTGTAATAAAATAGAATTTTGTTGTCAAAATTTATAATAGTCATTAATGTTTGTAATAAGTTAACTGAACATGTGGGTCCTATAATATGTATATTTTTTACTTTTTAATTAGTTTATTAAATATGAAGTAGTGGGATAACTTAGACAAACCCATAAAATGAAACATAATGATAGATAGATACAAAAAAAAAAAAAAAAAAATTCAAAATGATAGATAGTTTCATTTCTCACTATCTCTTACTGCTGCCTCTAGTGTGTGGAGCCTTAGTTTCTTCCTGTCGATAATATTTTTCTTTGCATATTTCCTAAGCTAGTACTGTGCATCAGAATCCCCAAAACATGAAACAAGTATAAATACAATTTCGACTCTACAAGTTAAATAAATTAAACGTTTCTTCTGTTACAAATTTTGCTTATGCTTTTTAGCTGCACTGTCTAAGTGGCTGCTTCTAAAACCTAGCTAGATTTCATGCAGCAAGTTGGTAGTTATTTGAGTCATGAATCAAAATTTAACAATTAACGTCTAAACATACTATAAAGCAAAACAGCCATAGAGTAAACCAAAAATAGTCCCATCAAACAGAGCTAATGCGAAATGCAGCAGCACACAATATAATAAAAGATAGTGGTAGTTACATGCACATCCAATTTTATTTTATTTATTTATTTATTATTATTATTATTATTTTTTATTTTTTGATTGCATTTTATTGTTGCTAAAGTTCTTAAGAACATATCTATCTCAAGCTATATGGTGAAATCATTTCTCATAATTTAGGTTGTTTACTCTTTCTTAAAGTTGTAGAATCTCACATATCTTCTTATCAGTGGATTAGATCAATAAGAAATATAAGTACAAAAAAATAAAACTCAATTGATTAAAATTAAAATTAAAATTAAATCAAGTCAAATAAATTTTCAATACTTCAAATTTTAACTACATTATAGCCCTAAAAAAGAAATTAGGAAGACATAGTTGCAACAAGATCACCAAAACATCAAATTTAGTACTTCAAGTTTTTGGCTATGTAAGAGTATAGTAAGTTTCAAAATGTTTTAAGCTAAAAGTCTCAAGAGAAGTTCATTGATTATTACTCTTATTTCAAATAAGTATTATATTCGAAAGGTGTAATAATACTAATAATAAAGAGATAATGCAGAATGTAAAATAGAAAATGAACAATAATAATAATAATAAGGTAATAGCTAGAATCTAAGTTGTGGAAATAACCATGCACTATTATTACACAGTTAATTTATATTTTAACCTAAGCCAATTTTATATTTGCATAGTGATTTGTGTAGAATCCTTTTGGAAAAAACAAAATTAGTTATCCTATTTAATGTCTCACTTTTTATTTTATTAATTTTTATTAATCTTAAAATTAAAAGATAAAATTTAAATTTTATAATTATATATATAATTGACCAATTAAAATGAAATATGTTAAGGAATAAGATGTCAAACTACAGATTTTGCTCGACAGCAATTTTCGTAAAATTTAACTTGGAGTTTTCATGCATCAAATCAATACGATGGCTTCAGCCAAAGCTGTACTAGAAAAACATCATAATTTCATGATGGATCAAGTCTACCATGGCCGTTTTGCTCCAAATTTTTTGGTCAAAATCTGCCATGAGTTTTTTTTTTTTTTTTCCACTTATATAGTTTACAACTAGGATATTAACATTTTGGGGTACGACACTAATATATCCCCATTCGGCATGAACTCTTTAGAATATCTAATTTTAAACTCTTCAGCATGGACTCTTTAGCATGAAAGCAATAAATTTCCCCCACAAGCGAAACTAAAATTTTAAACTTAAAAATATCTCATTTGTAAAACTCAGGCTTCAACTGTGGTAACACTTTATAGCAGTAACAATCTACCATGGGTTCTTGCTTTATACTGTTGGTCATACTGGCAGTATGCCATCGGTGATGCACTTCACAAGATAGATAAGAAAATATAATAATAGTGTTACTTGTTAATATTTCATTAATTCAGTTAATTAATAGTCAACCTATCCATTGATTAGACAATATAAAGATGAAATTGTTACTAGCTTGTTAATTATTAGCTAAAACAAAATTTTATATCTCATTTTTTGATTTCACTCTTCAATCAATCTTAAACTTATCAAGCACAATTTGAGACAAGAAATAGAACAAATGATAACTTTGCCCGATATCCAAACATTGGCATGGGACAAACCAAGTTCACCATCAAAACTTCGCAATAAAACTCTCATGATTGAGTATAAGCTAAAAATTTGATAGTCATTGCATAGTGTAACCAACACCTAAATTGAAAGTAAAATATAACGAGTATGTAATGCAACACAAGTACAAACCCCACAGAGAGATTACTTCCAAACGGTATTTGGTTACCAGGTCACAGGCTAACCTCAGCAATTTAAAACGTGCAAGCTCATAATCCTTCACCCTGTCACAGGTTGATCCAAGCTTGCTATATACTCTTCTGTTTTCTCAGATTGACTCCTCAACTAAGCTTTTCTATTATGCAATTCTAAAATTCGGGGTTACAGGAAATCTGCCACGGAGATCGGCTATCCGAAACCCTATTTCGAGAAAGTTTACACCAGGAACCAAGCTGGCCCAATCCCTCAGATTAAGCAACCCCTTTTTTGTTTTTTTTTTTCTTTTTTTGACATTACCAAACAATGGGTTATGCCCATCATAAAACCATGAATCATCATTGCTGACACCCAAGTGCTCAGTTTTTGAACCTTGCTTTATATGGATTAAGAGCAACATACTCCACTGTTACCGTTATATCGTCAAATAAACGTCCATGCAAACAATGTGCTGCTGCACAACATGCTTCAGTTCTTCCATAGTCAACTAGAACAGAACCTAATTCAAATTCATGATCAGAAATATCATCTTCCTCATCAATGCCCTTCTCGATATGAACTGGTTCGGTTCCTATACCTTCATCAACTTCAGAAAAGCCTTCTTGAAACTTGCAAACAGCATCTTTTGAGTCATTTTAGCCAGCCACCGTCTTGATTTTTCCATGCACTCCAACACTATCAGCAACAACATCATCAGGAAATTCTGATTGATCTTTGCAGATATTCTGGTGTTCGGCTTCTTGACTGGTACTACTTGGTATGCTCCTATTGCCCATATCTTGAAATGTTGCATCACTAACATGCTCTTCTCCTTGACCTGATTCGCTGGCAAGGGATTCACCACCAACTTTATCAACATCAACACTACTGTCCTTATCAACTTTATCTTCTTTCATCTCCTCTCTGTCATAACGGAACTCCATTTTACTGGTTCCTTTGGACTCGTGGTTAGCAGTCATTTCAGAAAAGCTTGATTCTGCTTTGCTATTGTCACACTCGGAGTCTTGAGGAGCTCCTTTAGATTGCATGTCCTTTGTAACTTCAAATTTTTCTGATTTGGTTGTGTCATTCATTTCACTGCTATGCTTGACTACATTAATTGATTTAATAGTTCCGAATCTGCAACATTGCAAGGATTAAATACAATCAACATTTTTAAAATTTAATACCATGAGTAAATCCAAAGAAGAAAAATACAAAATTTCTAGGACCTTGCACATTCCCGTAGTACATCCTCCAAAACTTCTTCGATTTCCATGTCAGACAGAGAAGAAAGGGCCTCTGCAGTAAACTAGTTCATATGGCACAAGCAGAAATTAATCATCAAAGTGATCAAATATAGATCTATCAAAAAATAAAGCATTTTTTTAGCTTACAAAAGTACTTCAAAAGAAAAATGGGGAATAAAACAATTTACACTGAAACCCAACTGGAATATAAAATTTCATACCACATTTTTAATCTTTAAAATTTGTGTTGGTTTTCTAACAAATGGCTTTGCATGATCCGGAATTCCATAGGATGCTGCTATTCTACCATTTTCCTGGGATAATTTAACTTTTCTCAATATACACCTTCAGGTATAGCAAAACATTATGGATATATTCAATCGTGGAGTCACATCCATGGTTCATCAAGGTTCCAAGAAATAAAGGTGGGTGATCAAGTCAGATTACCTAAGATGGTGCACGAGGCATTGCTTGAACGACTGTGAGCACTTCCCCTGCCAACTTCATGCCATTCAGACCCGCACAAGCTTTAAGAGTAACAGAGTGGTCCGCATACTGAAAGAGGTTGTAAAACTCGAGTTCATATGAGAAAAGCAATAATATAAAAAAACATGAAAGCTTAGACCCTACATGATAAAATGAAATAATGGAATATAGAGTTACCCAAATCCAACAAAATTAAATAACGGAACATCTTTTGGCTGTCATGCAATGGGGATTCTAGCACGCTCATGGAGCCTTATTTAAGAGACTCCATTTGCAGAACATTGATGGCAGGAGCATAACAGGGGAATTCGTAAAGGGGAAAAAAAAAAATTAAAAATAGCTCAAATAGTTGGAGACAGCATTGGCATGTGACACAACAGAGTTCCCCCATGTAATCTGTTAGGAGTCAGATTGATGAACTCAAGAAGCTAAAGAAATACGCCACAGAAATATTACTTCTATTACAGAAAATCAGCAGCTTCTACTGAACATAGAAGGGTTACAGTGATGAATGAAATCAGAGCAATGAAAGTGGAAAAGAAACACAATCACATCACACTCCCCAAACGGGGCCAAGGACAAAAGTCCTTCACAGGGCCTGATCCCTGCCAAAGGAAGCAAGCATCCAATCAACACTCAACAGAATTCACACGATACTCCCACCCTCCGATCTAGCCCTTGTTTATACTCAATTCACTCCCCCTTGCCTTAGTAGCAATTCTAGCTGTCTCGTTAATTCCCAGATATAACTATTTTCTTTCTCTTTTTCATATGATCTCCATCTCAATGGGCTATTTATTACTACAAGGCCCATCCTTCCTATAGTTTTTCATTAGCCTAACATGATTAAAGACGAAGTTGTGCGAAAAAAGTGTTGTATCATTCATGTTGAATGGTCCTATTTATATACAAAACTAGTAAGAATATGCTATAGAATCTAATACCTATAATCATATGCTAAGATCCCTATGAACGTGCAATTACAATATTACAGTCCATAACACTCCCCCTCATGTAGGAGCATATATATTAAATGGATTTATATTCTGTAATTTTGTGGCAGAAAATGTCACCAACATTAGGTGAATTTGAATTATTGATTTTAAATTCAATGTCTATGGTGAAATTTAGACTATTGAATTTGAAATCAATGGTCCAAATTCACTAAAAGTAAGTGATTTTTCCCAATGTCACTGAATCCAAATCCATATTAATTATGCCTAGCTTGTTACAATTGTAATCAATGCAGACTCCATTTAAAGCTTTTGTAAAGATGTCTCCCAACTTGTCTTCAATTCTAACCTAACCTATAATAAACTTCTCTTCAATTTTTTCACAAACAAAATGACAATCAATCTCAATGTGTTTGGTTCATTCATGAAACATAGCTTGGTTGTCACATCATAGCTTTGCTAGTGAGAGCTCAAAGCCAATCTTAATGAACCAGACCAAGCCTGAGAGCTTCCTCTCAAACCATACAGAGATTTTTGAAGCCAACATACTTTGCCAGACTCCCCCAAAGCAACAACCCCAGGTGGTTCCTACACATAAACTTCCTCCTAAATGGCACCATCGGAGGGTTCTGAACTTCCTAGAGTGGGCAGGGTCACCAATGAGTAAACCCTGTGACCCAAACTCACTCACTTGCAAACTTAATCCTAGCTCGTCAAATTTTCAGCCTTGCTCTAATACCATGTACTTAGAGACAAAGTTGCTGGAAAAATGTTATTCATGGAGAATTGCCCTATTTACATACGAAGCTAGTAAGAATATGCTATAGCATCTAAAGCCGATAATCCTGCTAACATCCTTATGATTGTGCTATGACAATATTTTCAGTCCATAACAACCCAGCATAAGAAATTCAACATCAGCACCATTACCTCTAGAAAAGCACATGGTCCATTCGTGTCATCATTCTGAAAATGGTAAGCCTTCAAAGATCCAAAAGCCCCGGCAATCTCCATAAGCTGGATAAGTTTTTTTTTAAAAAAAAAAAGAAAAGAAAAGTAATCATATTCACAAGAATGGCTAAGGAGGTAGATTTGATTACTTGGAGGAATAAGAGAATAGAAATAGATTAAAAACAAAATCCCAGAAGTCCTTGTAAATATAACTTATTACAAGATTTTCTTTTTAAATTATAAACAATTACCATTTCCGAGGAAAGTTCCTTTGAAATTCCACCAATGAAAATCTGCAGCAACAATGGGAGATAAAATCACAATGCAAATATTTAAACTCAGAAATAAAATAAAAAGATAAAAAGTATTACACAGCAATATATGATGAAGGCAATTCATTTAAAGCAAGTAACAAGACATAAATAGTCAAATAATTCAGATGTGCTCATCAAAATAAAAGAAGAAACAGCGAGACGATAATTTTTTTTAAAAAAAAAAAAAAAAGGAGGAAAGAATATACTTTGTATTTGTTATTTTTGCTGAAATGTCCAAGTCTTTCTTCAATGACAAAGGTAGTTAATACATCCGAAGTTTAAGAAGAATCGTTTGTTCATGAAGTAAATATGAACCTTTAGCAGATAAACTAGTAAAAAGAAGTTAAATAGAAATAGCAAACAAGAATATACCTTTTCTCTTGAATATTAAAATATTAACCTAGAAGCTTTAATTGACACCAAAGTTTCATACAGAAAGATGACATATTGATTTTAAATGGAGATACAACGAGCATGGCTAGTGTAGTATAGAAGACGCTTTAACATAGAGTCGTGTTATGTATAATTTATATAAAAGAATTCTTTAGAATTGTTGCAAGAATAATTCTCCTGAGACTTCAACAAAACAATTAAAAAAAAAAAAAAGATAAAGTCAGCACATCTAAAATTCTGATTGATTCTTTTCTGCCAAAGGGCTCACAGCAGTCTACTCTTGCTCCCATGATAAGCAGTAAAGCCCATAATCTCAAATGTATTCATAAAACAGTCCTTTGTTTTTTTCCCCCTTTTAGTTAGGATTGTTAAAAGAGGCACATAACGAATAAAAGATATAACAGGAAGAATCACTAAGTATGAAAAATTAAGTGTGATTTGGGAGAGCAAATTTATGCTAGATCGTTTAAATCCTTACTCGTGATACGGACGCTGAGAATTGAAGGTGAAGTTCTAGATATGCTCGGCTGGATTAAGAATCTGAAATCCTTGACACTTTTATAACTGAGGGATTGTGTTCTTAAGCATGACCCATTTGTAGCACTTGCAAATATGTCCAACTTGGTACTGTCTCTTAGTACAAAATGCTTATGTTGGAGAAAGCATTCGATTTCAGAAGGACTGCTTTCCTAGTCTGAAGAAGCTATCCACTGCAGATTTCGAAGAACTAAGATAATGGTACATGGATGATGGTGCGCTGGAAAACCTGGAGAAGTTTACTATCGGAAGCTGCCCCAAACTTACCTCCCTTCCCCCACACTTCAAAAAGTTGGCTCGTTTACGTTTGATGCAGGTAACAAAGATGCCAGAAGCATTTGTGAAGGAAGCAAAGCAACTAGGAGAAAACAAAGAAAAACTTTCTGTGGTTGTTCATGGTTCATCTGAAGCTCAATTTCATTCCACAACTATCAGTATCAAGAAAGAATGGCACAAAAAACCATGAATACTCGAAGGTATGCAAGTTGTATGAATTATAAACAAGCTTCCTTTGCAATTAATTCATGTCATTTTCTCACTCACTGCATTTCTTTTTCTTTTAATAGAAACCAGATTTCTGCATGTCAAGGAACTGAAAAAATGGCAGTTGAAAATCAAGCAGTGGAGATTGATTTTATGCAATCATTTGTATAATTTTGAACTTTTCTATTCAGTGCTTTAATAGTTGAAAGGATATAACATATATCCAAAGAACAATCACTTTGGTATTGCTCTGTGTCTACATGTATAACATCCCAAATTTTCTAAGAGAAGAATCACTTTTCTATTCAATGCTTTAATAGTTTAAAGGATATAACATGTATCCAAAGAACAATCACTTTGGTATTGCTGTGTGTCTACATGTATAACATCCCAAATTTTCTAAGAGAAGAATATAAATCTACATTAGAATAAGTTAATTAGTGGTATGTTTGCTAAATGCAAATATGAAGTGTGAGAATACTAAGGATATGTATAAGGATGATATTTATGTGTGCATGCACATATAGCTAGAAAATGGATGTTATGTATTTATATGGTTGAATATTAGCCCTAGAAAATGTAACATCCCTCTATTCTATTCATGATAGTCACATATAAATTGTAATGTGATTTTATAACATGTTAAAGGACTATGAAATTTAATTTCTATCTTAATTGATGAAATACGATTGAAAGTGAATGATGAACTCTTGGTTGCTTTCTATTATATGTGCTTATGTAATTATGATTCTCATTATCATGAAAATGAAGTGAACTAAGTGGAATGAACTTTGAATAATTGATTAAGGAATTAAAAAGTTAGAAATGTGGCATAAACTAGTGCAATCAAACGGCATGGTTATCTAAGTGAACTGCTAGTTAGGGAGATGGTTAGAATGTGACTAAATTGGTCACAATTGGACTAAACGAAGGCAGCAGCCGGCTTCCCCCATGTCCCACACCACTTGAATGCTTTTAACCTCTAGAAACAATGCAAGTAAAGAGGCGACACTCCCACCAATCATAGCTTGACAAAATACCATAATATAATAATGGTATTCTTGATATTTTGTATAATATTAGGGTGATAATTTAGTGGAGGCTGTGCATGAGGAGAGGCATAGTGGAGGCTGCACATGAAGAAGGGAGTTGAAGGCTTGTGTAAGTCAGTTAAGGGAAGTGTGACTCAATGAAGACAACCAATCATCAAGCCACACTTGCCCTATGCCCTTAATTACCTATAATATTAATTATTATGAGGAAATAATTATAAAAAATAAAATAGACAAAAAGAAAATAAATAAAGGGGGATGAGAGGGGAGGAGGTTGGCAAGCTGCAGCAAAGGAAAAGAAGAAGAGAAAGAGGAAAGGAGAAAGAGGAGAAGAGAAACAAAGCTAGGAGTGCTTGAGGTAGCTAATGACTCCCTTAATCTCTTCTTGCACACTATATATTTGCCTATAGCTGCGAGTGCTTATGTTATGCTGTTATATACATCTTCTTTACTGTGTTTAAGTGATATTCAAGAGGAATATCATGTTGTGGTGCTTAGAGCTGCCAAGGAGGTGATTCTAATTGAATGTGTTATTATGTGCATCATGGTGTTTTCTTTGCATTTATATGCTATTTAATGAGATTGATGACTAGTATTAATCATGTATATTTACTAATGGACTCATTAGCTACTGAGACTTGAAGTCTCATATCCATTTTTGTGGAAATCTCAATAATTTACAGGTGGAGAAACACCAAGGGTAGCTGCCAAGCTTGACATAGATGGTGGTTATGAATCAAATTATAATATGTCACGATTAAAGTATAATTATTTGCTTTAGTCGAATATTTGATGTATATAGATATATTTTTATGTTCATAAATGAGGAATGAACTGAATAAGATGGAAGAGGAAAACTAATAGAATTTTACTCAAGCATGTACGATAACCTTAAACCAGTTTTCTGGCAGTTAAGAGGATAAATCAAGTAATATGCTTTAAACCCTGAGTTTTAACTTAAAAATTTTATAACAAGTATTTGACATATTGAATTTCATTCATACCAATTTTCGTGACAATTGAAGCTCAACTTCATGCCCAAATAATTTTCCAAAATAACTAAATAGTATTCTCTTAGTACATTAGACAGTGTACAAACTTTGCTTAATTGACCTACCTAACCAACAAGATTTTATATGAAATTTTTACCACATGTTCTAGACACATTAAACTTGTAATCTGGAGCTTTTCATGATTTTCTAACATTTACATGTCACGTTTTCATATTTTACAAGAACAAGGTAGCAAGCTGTCTAAACCAGTAAGCTGTCCAATTGAGACTTAACTTTCTAATTGGTATTTGCCCTATTGAATTGAGTCAAATGAAAGGAATTTTTCATGAATATAAGAGTTAAAATAAGGTGTTACAACATGCTTAGAAATGTATGTTATAATATGTATTGATAATATGTATTGATTTGAGATTTGAAGTTATGTAACAGCTGAAAGCATCTTTAACTGGGACACCAAGAGAGGGGATTGTATCATGAACAGAATCCGATAAATAACTATCTACCTATCTATATTTTATTCATCTATGTTCTAATTGTTCCATCTATCTTTTTCTTTATACTGAACAACATATATATATTGGGACTAGGCTATGCAAACAAGTGCGGTGACTCCCATGTAAGAAACCCCCCAAAAAAGAAAAACAGACTAGATACTAATTTTCCCCATTCAAAAGTGCAGTGACATTATATTTTTGCTTCTTAATTTATGGAATGAAGACAGAAGTGCAGCTTGAGTTGGATTTGAAAGCATAACGACACTGTAGTTCCTTGACAAACATGTTCTCACAAGTTATAACCACCTAACATCAAAACAAATATTAACTTTTCACATCACGCGTACTAAAAGCTTGAAAAATAAAATGTCTTTAGTGTGTGTGTGTGTGTGTGTATCTTTTGCTACACATACTAGATAGAACCTTGGAGTCTTTCAATCTAAAGTTCTATTGTACAATATGAATCATGATATGATATCACGGACGGCTTTGGAACAAAAGAATTTGGACTTTGAACCTGTTATGATCTCCCAAAGAAAGAGAAGAAAGAATACTATCAAAACTTCGGAATGAGACTTCCATCAAAAAAAAAAAAAAAAAAAAACTTTGTAATAAAACTGTAAAATAATTGAGTATGAATTTAAGGTAATATTTTGACCTAGAGTCATTACGCAGTGTAACTAACACCCAAGTTGAAAGTAAAGTGCAGCCAGCATGTAATGCAAACACAGAGATTACTTCCAACCAGTATTTGGTCACAGGATAACTTCTGCAATGTTGCAAGCTCTGTTAGTTGAGAGAGAAGAAAGCGGAAAAGCATCTATTGTTATTACTGAGTCTGAATATATACAGATTATAAGAGATGGCCCATAACAAATTTTACATTCTGAATAACTACAAACTAACTATGCCTAACTAAGTTTACATTGTCAACACATACACACCATTATAAAGTTAAACCACCCTCGCAGCGGGGCAAGCTAAGCTGACACATCAACTATGCTTAGCTGGTATAGCAATTCATGAAACCTGTTGGGCAAGAGAGACTTGGTAAAGAAATACTATAAAAATATATATGAATGACAGAGATACTATCACAGTGAAGAGGAATAGGAGTCGGTATAGACACTGAGAAATCCTTCAACATATTGTACAACCAAGTAAGTTCCCATGTAGCAGCAGACATTCTTCAAGTACTTCAAGACTTGAAAAGAAGCATTCAGATGAACTAATGCAGGTTTATCCATAAAACGGGACAGTAATTGTATAGCATAACTAATGTGTGGTCTGGTAAGAGAGATACATGAACAAGATGCACGGAGGGATCAATGGGAACAGAACAAGGTTTACAACCTAATAAGCCATACTCAGTCAATAAATCCAAGGAGAACTTTCGTTGAGAAAGAGAAATTAATGTAAAATGGTAGTAAAATATTAGGGAAACAGACAAAAAACTAGAACATACACAAGAGAACCAGTAATCATCCACACCCACAGAATCAGTCCAAGAAGAAGTTAATCCAGAAATCCTTATGAAATCAGAAAAAAAAAAAAAAACACAGAAAAGGATAGAAAGACCTATGAAATCGAACCAGAAATCCCACATGGCCGATGTTTGTCCACTGCAATCCGAGAGGAGTTGTGACCCAGAAGGAGATAACATGGATGACACAGAAGGCAGAAATAGCGCCATGAACGACATCGATCAACACCTCTCTCGCTGGGACGACATCGAGTGGATCGACTGTTGCAACGCCTATCTCTCGTGGATTGGCGTCTCGAACGATGGAGAATGGAAACTCGCATGTTCTGGATGAAGAAAATGGAAAAAGCGGCAAGGAGAAAATAATGTTCGGATAGAAGAAGAACGTGGGCACATGGGTTTTATAGAAATTGCATGTAATAAAATGTAAATTGAATAACGAGTTTCATAATTATAGAGTGATAACAAGGGACAAAAATTTATAAATTTTATAAGTAATGAATGTTATATAAAGAAAAATAGTCTAAACAAGTAAAAATAAAAAGTAAAAGAGAAAATTTAAAAAAATATAATTATTTGTAAAATTTATTTTTGAAAATTTAATAAATAAAAAATATTTAAATTATACAAAATAAAAATGATGTGTAATAATAAAGTTAAAAAAATTAAATTATACAATTCATGAGAATATAATGCTCACTTCCAAACTATACATGAGATTAAAAAAAAAATTGAGATGGTTTGGCTTTAAATGACAAAAAGGCCAAAATATAAATTTATTAAATTTGTCTTATATTAATTTTTCATAAATTTATTGTGTTAAAAATAAAATTAAAATGAAAATAATGATGCGGGTAATTTTTTAAACTTATTTATGTAATGAGTTAATTTTACTTTTAAATTATATAAAATGTAAATGATGTGTGACTGTGAAGTCATAAAAAAATTATTAGAAAACAATTTATATAATTTCTATAGATTTTATAATTAAGGATGCTTACATCATTACATCATCATTTCTAACCAACTAGATGAGGCCACGTCACATTAAAGGACAGGTTTTTATTTATTTGTTCACACTCTTGTACGTTAATATAAGCTATGAGTTGGTTTGTAAAATTAAAGCTTTTTGACTGGATTCCTTCTGTGAACATGGATAGCAAGATAGGTAAAAGGAAAGAGGAAAAGAAGAAAGAACATATATAGTTGTTCTTTGTATTATTAATTTGTGTTAATTAAAATGTACAGCAGTACCATCAATTATAATACTTCTTTCTATTATATCTCTACTGACTCACATTTTTATATCAAATAGTCTCACATGTATTGAGGGATCAAAGAAACTGAACTGAACTTTCTCCTTCAAGCATCTTTCCCAAGTCATTTGGGTTCAAAAGCCTTCTTCACGGTTGTTTATACCTCAAATTTACTATCCACCCTCTTCTTCATCATCGATCACCTCATAAATTTTTATTTCAAACCAAACCAAACCAAACCTCTTCCATCTTTGAGTATTTGTTTGTTCTTCCTATTCATTCCTTAGCTCCACTTAACTAGATAAACTTTCCCCTAAATCACTACCCTATGTTTTACAAAAAACAAAGTACAATGGCAATCAATCAATCCTGTACTAGTAGCAATAAATTATCAAACTGAAGAAAACAACAATATCTCAGTAACAT
This sequence comes from Bauhinia variegata, assembly GCA_022379115.2. Lineage (NCBI taxonomy): Eukaryota > Viridiplantae > Streptophyta > Magnoliopsida > Fabales > Fabaceae > Bauhinia > Bauhinia variegata. Next base: position 13,240,526 of record CM039435.1, on the reverse strand, counting down.
TTTATCTCCACGCATTACAGAACTCTTTCCTCTATGTCCTAGTTAAGATGAATTGGAAAATAGAAAAATTCTGTGCTTTTTTTAGATGATTTCTGTGTGATTGTTGTTCTCTCTTGTAAGAATGGGGCCCTATTTATAAGCAAAAATTCCCGACTTATTAAATCTCAATCAATTAAGAATCATATTTCTATTAGTAAAAATATTGATCATATCTCTTAAATATTTTCTAATTACCTAATGATAATTTTAATTGGATATTATAATTTTTAAAATCACTAAGAGTCCACAAATATTTTTTAAATTACTATTGAGAATATTTCATTTAAAATTTTTATGGCTCTTAGGAAATATAAATATTTACCAATTCTCATTTATGATATTTCTAATAATTATAAATCCTAGTTTTTCATATATTTTTTTAATAACTATTACTATTACTAAAATTACAATTCATATCTCTTAAATATTTTTATTTTAATATAATTTTATTTTTAAAAATTTTAATTTAATTTTTACTATGTATCATTCAAGTAAAATACCAACCAACTTTTACTAGGTATATTACCTGTATTAGTATTGGGATTAAATGTGATATCCCATATACTATCTCAGTAAATTAAGCAAAATATATGAAGAATTGAGGCAAAAATATTATTTTATTTTTTAACTAATCATGAAAAGTAAGATAGAGAATAAGACAGAAAGATAAGACAGTAAATTTAGTCTTACTAGTATTACGCCTTGCACTGAATATGCAGAACTAGTCTATGTCCTTTGTATCCATCTCTATTTTGTTTCCTTTCTTCTTTTCTCTTTTTTCTCAATTGTACCCTAAGTATATTATTGGAAACGTTATACTGTATTTGTTAGTCAACAAGCTTGAAACTTCAAAGTGTTTTCATGGTGGGTAGCAGGGACGGGCATGGCGCCAATTCCAGCTAATATGAATACTGTAATTACATCAGTTAAACAACATAAGAAAGAATTCAAACGAAATATGTTGATTATATATCATATACTGTAATTGCATTATATATTGAAAGAATTCCCAATACCTTTGTTAGCACGTTTCTATATATCATAACAAGAATCATAAAAGGAATTCGTATATAGCAAAAGAAAGTGCTGCTGCAAGTACGAAAGGCTGTGACATGAAAGCAGGTGGTGTGGTGAATGCTGGCTGTTGTCTAATAATAGTAATAATAATGGATCAGGAAAAAAGTTGAAATGAATCAGTTGAAGGTTGTGGAGAAGTTTTAATGATTGATAATGAATAAAATAAAAAATAAAAAATCGTCTTGAAGCTGAGAGAACGGCGAGGGAAAGAGATCCATCCATAATCTTGCATCTTTGTCTAGAATATGCTGAGCAAAGGAAGTTGAATGCTGCCCTTTATCATGCAAAGCAACTGGTTGAGCTTGAAGCTGGGTCTAGTATTAGAGGATATATACTTCTGGCGCGGATATTATCAGCTCAGAAACAGTTTGTTGAAGCTGAGATTGTTATTGATGCTGCTCTGGATCAGTGTGGGAAATGGAATCAAGGAGAATTATTGCGAACAAAAGCTAAGCTGAGGATTGCTCAGGGCCATTTAAAGAGTGCTGTGAAGACATATACTCTTCTACTTGCTGTTCTTCAGATCCAGGCTAAAAGCTCAGGCAGCACAAATAAGTATCTCAAGGTATGCTTCATTGAGATGCTTTCAAGTCTTTCTTTGTACCCTTTTGATTAAATGGTATATTCATGAATTTGCCAAGTGACAATTCAAGAAGAATGATGGTTGCTGTTAATAGAGGGTATATAGAATACATTAAATTCCTTAATTCTCTTTTGCAGAGTAAGGGAAACCGCGATCGAAGTTTGGAAATGGAAATATGGCATGATTTAGCCAGCATCTACACTACTTTGTCGCAATGGCGAGATGCTGAGGTTTGTCTTTCAAAATCTCAGGCCATCCATCCTTATTCTGCTTCTAGATTTCATTCCACCGGTATATTTGCTAATTCAACCACTGCCTTCAAGAGTTTCTTTCTCCTGAACATATCTATTATCAATCTTTATTCTGCAAGGTTCTATGTCATTGTTAGCATAGCCTTCTAGTCATTTATCGTAGGATATGAACTAATCTCATTTCTTGGGCATTTGGCTATGCTTTTGTGATTTGAATGTTTGCATGGTTTACTACATTTCAAAGCATAGCTGCAACAAGCATAGTGCTTTCTTTCATTTTATTAAATTTACTCAACAGGATCTTCATTGTACTAATCAAAAGAAAGAATCTTAATCTTAATTTCATCAAACTTTAAGGTTGAGAGTAATTATCATCTAATGTAAAACACTTAATGTTTTCTTATATTCATGTCAGAAAAGTTCACAATTTTGGATGTGTTCTCGCAGGTTTACTCCATGAAGCTAGAGGCCTTCACCAAGAAGCTCAGAAATCATTTAGGAAAGCATTAGATATCGATCCCAACCACGTGGCCAGTTTGATATCCACAGCCTGTGTTCTCATGCAGCTTGGTGGTCAATCATCACCCATTGCAAGAAGCCTTCTTACTGATGCACTAAGACTAGATAGAACAAACCCTTCTGCTTGGTACAAACTTGGGCTGCTTTACAAAGCTGATGCTGGAGCATCGGCATGGGAAGCTGCTGAATGCTTTGAGGGAGCTGCTATTCTTGAAGAATCTTCTCCAATTGAACCCTTCAGATAGCCAACTCCACTGCACAATTTTATCTATTTGTTTCAGTCTTGCATGTTATATTAAGTTATGAGTTGGTTTGTGAGGTTTAGCTTTTTGGCTGGGTTTCTTTTGTGCACATGGATAGCAAGATAGGTAAAAGGAAAGAAGAAAAGAATAAAGAACATACATAGTTCATAGTTGTTACTTGTATGATATGTAAAGCACTGCCATGTAAAGTTCCTTGCTCTAAATTGGACAATGATATGATGGTAATGGCTGCATTCTAGGTGGGTTTGTGTTTCTCATCCTGGGATATTGGGAGAAGTGAAGAAAGCTTTGATTAGATGAAGGGGAACGAGGTTCGTGGTTGCGTATTAACTGCTAGATGAAGTCGTCTTAAATGAATTTTATTTCTTTTATGGTTTGGAAAGGAGAGGGGAAAAAATGGAGATAGAAGAAGCTTGTAAAATATAGAATTTTTCATAATTTTGCCTTTTTTTAAAAAAAAAAATTAACTTTTAACATTAAGGTTCAATTGTTAAGGATCAATTATTGATTAATCAAAATTTAACTCAAATAAAATCACACATTCTTAATATTTAAAATGTAATTGAACTTTTGTTTTAAGTTAAAATAATTTTATATTATTGAATTTATATCTGTTTGATAATAAATACCAAAGCTTGAAAGTATCCAAGCTAAGACCAAAATTTAAAATCTCATTTTACTTACACTAAATTTATTTCAAACATTTTTTAAGGGTAAAAATATAAATTTTAAGATCTTCCTAATTGTTTTATCTCCAATGTTGGAGAGAGGCCTCTATTTTCTCTATACTAACCAAAAAATTATTTTAGCCTCTTTTTTTTTTTTCAATTAATGTTCGGGCAATAATTTTTTTTGTTTTTTTTCAGCCATAGAAGGACAAGTCGAGTACTGAAAATACTTGTGGGATTAGCTTTTCACATGGAGCTGATTGGGATGAGGCAAGGCGGGGCAGCTCATTAGTTTGTGGGGTTATATTCCTCTGTATTAGTGTGCACGTTAGTGTCTTGGGTTATAAACAATAGACTTGATGTGCTACGTGCGTACAGTCAAGAGGGCGAATTTCATAAACAAGCTGGGTAATAAATGAGCTGCACCCCATCTCCAAAATTTTGGTGTGCCTTGTATAGTTTTCCGGCTACGAGGGTTGCTCTTTTGAAGGGTAATTTTGTTTGAGTGCGGAAGTTTGGGATTTCGAGAGCAAGGGCTTTTCTGCATTTGGGGATTCACGAGAGATTCCAAAAGGTTAAGATTCTTCTTCTTCTTGGGAAATGGGGTAGCTTCCGATTCTTCTTGGCTACGATTTAGAGAGGCTAGCGTTTCAGGTACTGCTCTTTTCTCTTTTCGTTTTGAGGTTACGGTAATGCGATGATTGTTGTTGATTCTGGGTGTTGATTGGATTATGTGTTTTCCCCATCATTAACCCGTTAGTTTCTGAGTTTGAAATTATAATTTTATGCTTCTCTCTGGCATCTTCTGCTTGTAAACAAATTGGAATTTGGTTCTCTTTGCTTGTTTTCCTTTTAGAAAGGGGAAAATCGAGTTTCATTCTTAATATTTTGGCTGTGCGATTCTCTCTGCTTGGGCACCCGGCATTTTTATTCTAGTTCTGTCTCTGCTAAACTGTGTAGGTGGCTACCTGATTTTCTGATGTGCTTACTGGATGGATGTAAATTGAATACTTGTTTTGTGATTAATTCCTGATTCGGAGACTCTGTGATTGATCCGTTCCACTGTGTTGTTTCATTTTAGGCCTGATGAGTTTTGCTCATTGATCTTACCATATCACTTTCATATCATATACTATTTGTTATATTCTTTTTCTTATTCTGTTCTCTTAGTTTCAGTGTTCCACAGCTCTGTACAGAGTGATCTTATGGCTGCACCTGTCTATCTCCTGTGCAAAAAATTGAAGAAACTCGCTGAAGAGAAACCCGAGGAGGAAATATCCCCACATCTGCTTAAAATGGCAACGGAGTTTGAACGGCTACTGCAAGCTCTGTCGATCCCCATTGTTGAATTGAGACGGGAAAATGATGTTGCATTGGGCAAAGCAATTTCCCAGATCCTGGCTTTGGTTGAAGAGGTAGAAGACATCACTGATTCCTATTCCCACACGGGTCAATCTCTTTCCGATAGAAAGTCGCTAATCTATAACAGATGCGCCAATTCCTGGACAAACATCGTGCTACTGGAAACATCTTGGGTTGAATTAGCATTGTTATTCAGCTCATTTTATGACCGTCCTTCCCACATACGTTGTAGAATTTCTGTGAACTAGTTTGCTGTCTGCTGGAAAAACTAGTTTTGGATATACTGATTAGTATGGAAATTGGCGATTCTGCAGATTTCAACATTTATTCTTCAGTTCAACGACGAGTTGGATGGATTGGAGACTATTAGAGTTTGACATTGGAGGAGTCTGAGGTTACAAGTCTCATAGGAAGCGAGGCAGATATCAATTAATTTTGCTGATTCTATAGATCTAGGTTTGAGGAAAGAAAATACAAGGACGTACGGGCTAGATGATATTGTCTTAAATGAATTTTCTTTCTTTTATGGTTTGGAAAGGAGAGGAGAAAAATGGAGATAGAAGAATTTTTAATAAATTTGCTTTTTTTCAAAAAAAAAAAAAATTTTGACATGGCATTCCTAATTGATATTCAGTCCAAGCAAAACTACACATTTATAATATTTGAAATGCATTTGCACCTTTATTTAAGTTAAAAACAACTTTGTATTATTAGATTTATACATGTTTGGTGGTAAATGACAAAGGTTGAAAGCATTCAACCTAATATCAAAATCTAATTGCACTAAATTTATTTCAAACGTTTTTTTAAGGGTAAAAATGTAAATTTTAAGATCCATCTAATCATTATATCTCCAATGTTGGATTGGCTTCTCTATTTTCTATACTAACCGAAAAGTTATTTTAACCTCTGTTATTTTTCATTAATGTTTGGGCAACAATTTTTTTTTGTGGCATAGAAGGACAAGTTGGTTACTGAAAATATTTGTGGGATTGACTTTCAAAGTTGAATCTTTAATTAGATAATAATTTACTCACAATTTAAGTTTAAAAAAGGAAAAAACTTACGGCGTGAATGCGCCATTGGCTTGGATAAATTAGGTCAAGCCTGATCTGATTGTTGGCCCAAATCATATGGTTAGGCCCCATACGTTGATCGTGTTGGCTATTTAGTATTTTAAGGGTGATAAAATAAAAAAAAAAAAAAAATTCTATGGATAATTTACTTTTCTTTCAAAAGATGCAATTCTTTAAGTGGATTTTTTTTTTTTTTGCATTATGTAGTTTAAAAGTGAGATATGGGTATAAATTGTGTTTTATCCAAGTCTTTCATAGTTACCAACAAAGACTTGTTAAAGTGAAAACTAAACTGAGTTTCCAACCTTTCTAGGTTGAAGGGTTGAGTTTAAAAATTTGTTATTATTAAAAAATTATTATTTACAATTTCTCGTCTCTTATAACATTACAATATTAAATTATTAAATCTTAAACTTTAAAAAGTTAAACTTTGAATTTTAAAACTCTATAAAACATTACATATTAGAATATTAAACTACTAAATTCTAAATCACAAATTAAAAAACTTAAACTATAAACTCTAATCTTTAGATCCTATAATGTATTTTTACCTAAACTCTAAAATCTTGTAACGTTGTAACGTTAAATTACTTTAGATGTTAAACCTTTATTTCTAAAATTTAAAAATTTAAACTCTAAATTTTAAATTTTAAAACATTAAAATTTTAAATTCTTAACTTTTAAATTTTAAAATGTTAAATCACCCTCAAATTTAATTTGTTAACTCAAAATGTTAAAATTTTAAATTATAAAATGTTATATGACGTTAAAATAATAAATTATAAAATCTTGAAATAATAAACTTTAAATCTTAAATCTGGTTTTTATTTGAAATAAAAATAATAAAGCCTGCTAGTGAGAAAGACAATGGAGGAACGATATAACCAATCATTCATCTTGCCAAAAATAGATAAAGGCACTAGGAATCTTGCCAAAAATAGAATAGATAAAGACGCGCTAAGAATGTTGCAAAGATTTGACTAGTGACATTTATTAATTGCAGTATGCAGTATTTATTGATATGAACTTAGTATTCTTTATTACTTTAAAACTTAATTTTTTATTTATAAACCAATAACCTACTATGCAACAAAATGGTTAATGTGCCATTGTTGTATGGTATAAGTGATTGGCCTAATTTGTCTTTTAGCCGAGTGCTGAAATTTTTTATTCATTTCAATAGCGTTAAAAATGGAGTTTCCGATTGTGGAAGAATTTCATGTAACGTGTTATGACGGGTCACTATCTTTATTTATATTATAGAATAGTGAAAGTTTAGTAGATAAAAAGTTAGGGTAAATTATTTATATTTTAAATTTGATAAATTAAATTATTACATTATAAAAATTATATTAAATTAATTTTTTATAAATTTTTTTTTTAAAAAAAATTATTTTATTGAGTAAAAATTTAACTTAATAAATTTAAAATATAAAAAATTTTAGTATAAAGAAAAAAAAAGTGCATTTATTTAAAAAGTTATTAGGCGGTTTCTGCTTTTTTTTTTTTTTGAAAAAATGAAAATTGGAGTGCAGTTCCCAAGGACCCGCGTTTTTCACTCGTTTCTCTCTCTCTTCCTTGGGCGAGTTCGGTCGAGTGAAAGATTGATTCCAAATTTCCAAGGGAGAATTGAGGGTTTTGGCGAGCATTCGAGAGTTCTCTTGCTGGACTGGATGTGAGCAAAATTTCAGAGCACAGTGGGATTTCATCAACCAGTCGAATCTGCAACCCAGGTACGAGCTCTTCCTTCCACTACCCCCAATTGATGAATCGCTTCTGCATTTGATGATTGATGAATGTCGGCTTTAGGCTTTGTATGGAATTCTGTCTTATTCTGGTGGAAAATGTTTCGTTTGTTTACTTGAATTGTACAACCGATTTCCGTAGAATGTTGACTGGGCTATTCTTGAATGCCTTTTTATTATTTGTCTTCTGTGTGCGATCTGAGGCATTGTTTTGGGGATTCATTGCTCTGAATATCCCTTTGATTTTGCAGTTGGGCATTTGTTTCGTTGAACCACCTTGACCAAATATAGCTGCTATTCCGATTGACAGTTTAATGCTTATGATACTGTTTATGTTGTTCTCCTGTTCCCTGTGCAATTTTTCATGGCAGACTTGGGATTGGTGTAGTTTGTTTACTGGTTCTACATGAAATTATTTAACGTGATCCTGTTAGCTGCCGGATTTGGGGATTTTATTTTGGTTATATTCTTTGTTGGACTCATCTGGTTAGCCGGTAATGTTTCTGAATTTGATTGTGTATATCTTGTTTTTGGGTCCTTTGTCTGTGTTGGTTTCTGGTGCTTCATTGATTATTATTATTATTATTATTATTCTCGGTTCCTCATTATATGCTCAATGCAATATATGTGTCTTGATGATGGACGTATGGTTGTTGATAATGAAAACATTTCCTACCCTGTCTGCTTATGCTCTGTAGGTGTAAGGTTATTTTCCTTCCATTTTAATGCGTGTGTTGGTATTAAGTTAACTGATTGATTAAACTGAGTTTTGATGTTTTTTGGGGTGTTCAATTTATAGGTATTGGGTATTGGAAGTAAGCCTTTGAATTAGGTTTTGCTTAATTTGGGTTAACTTGTTTTATCAGATTGTTGTTTTTAAGATACTTTAATGGGCTGTGATTTTGATTTTTGGGTGTTTTGTTGACACAGCTTCCTGTTGTTATCGCTCCTCTTACCACGTACACTAAATACTATTTCTTAAATTCTTTTTCTTATCCTGTATTCCTCTGCCTATATAACACGCACACAGTTTTTCTGCGCTTAAATCATCATCTTTTCTTTTCATTCAAGACTCAACGAAGTTGTGATGCTTGTGGAATTTTGTTTTTGGTTATATTCCTTGGTTAATCTTCTTTGACCAATAAAAAATGCAGTGGCACATAGTAAGTTAGCAGATTTTATCTTTCCATGTATTCTATCCAACACTATATAGAATACATTAAATTCCTTAATTCTCTTTTGCAGAGTAAGGGAAACCGCGATTGAAGTTTGGAAATGGAAATGTGGCATGATTTAGCCAACATCTACACTACTTTGTCGCAATGGCGAGATGCTGAAGTTTGTCTTTCAAAATCTCAGGCTATCCATCCTTATTTTGCTTCTAGATTTCATTCCACAGGTATATTTGCTAATTCAACCACTGCCTTCAAAAGTTTCTTTCTCCTTAACATATCTATTATCAGTTTTTATTCTGCAAGGTTCTATGTCATTGTTAGCATGGGCTTCTAGTCATTTATCTTAGGATATGAACTAATCTCATTTCTTGGGACATTTGGCTATGCTTTTGTAATTTGAATGTTTGCATGTTTTACTACATTTCAAAGCATTAGCTGCAACAAGCATAGTGCTTTCTTTCATTTTATCAAATAACAAGGCAAGTAACTCAACAGGATCTTCATTGTACTAATCAAAAGAAAAATTCTTCATCTTAATTTCATCAAAGTTTAAGGCTGAGAGTAATTATCATCTCATGTAAAACACTTAATGTTTTCTTATATTCATGTCAGAAAAGTTCACAATTTTGGATGTGTTCTTGCAGGTTTACTCCATGAATCTAGAGGCCTTCACCAAGAAGCTCTGATCAATCCGAACCACAGGGTGAGTTTGATATCCACAGCCTGCGTTCTCATGCAGCTTGGTGGTCAATCATCATCCATTTCGAGAAGCCTTCTTACTGATGCACTAAGACTAGATAGAACAAACCCTTCTGGTTGGTACAATCTTGGGCTGCTTTACAAAGCTGATGCAGGAACATCGGCATGGGAAGCTGCTGAATGCTTTGAGGCAGCTGCTTTTGTTGAAGAATCTTCTCCAATTGAACCCTTCAGATAGCCAACTCCACTGCACAATTTTATCTATTTGTTTTCAGTCTTGCATGTTATATTAAGTTATGAGTTGGTTTGTGAGGTTTAGCTTTTTGGCTGGGTTTCTTTTGTGCACATGGATAGCAAGATAGGTAAAAGGAAAGAGGAAAAGAAGAGACAACGTACGTAGTTCGTAGGTGTTTTTTTGTAGGATATGCAAAGCACTGCCATGTAAGGTTCCTTGCTCTAAATCGGACAATGATATGATGGTAATGGCTGCATTCTAGTTGGGTTTTTCTCATCCTGGGATCTTGGGAGAGGAGAGGAAAGCTTCGATTAGATGAAGGGGAACGGGGTTCTTGGTTGCATATTAACTGCCAGATGAAGTCTTAAATGAATTTTTCTTTCTTTTATCATTTGGAAAGGAGAGGGGAAAAAATGGAGATAGAAGAAACTTGTAAAATATAAAATTTTTAACAATTTTGCTTTTTTTTTTTTTTTTGAAAAAAGTAATTTAACTTTTAACATTACATTAAGAATCTGTGATTGATTAATTGAAATTTAACAGTAAGACTACACATTCTTAACACTTAAAATATACTTGAACTTTTGTTTAAGTTAGAACAATTTATATCAATAAATTTATGCATATTTGGTGGTAAACACCAAAAGTTGAAAGCATTCAAGCTAAGATTAAAATTTAAAATCTCAATTTACTTACACAATTTATTTCAAACGCTTTTTAAGAATAAAAATATAAATTATGAGATCTTTCTAATTATTTTATCTCCAATCTTTGAGAGGGCTCTATTTTCTCTATATTATCCAAAAAATTATTTCAGCCTATGTGTTTTTCATGAATGTTTGGGCAACGAACTTTTTTCTTTTTTTCCTGCTATAGAAGGACAAGTCGATTACCGAAAATATTTGTGGGATTAGCTTTTCACATGGAGCTGATTGTGATGTGCTACGGTGCGTAGAGTCACGAGGCCGAGTTTCATAAGCAAGTTGGGTTATAAATGAACTGCACCCATCTTCAAAATTTTGGCGTGCCTTATTTAGTTTTTAGGCTACGAGGGTTAATTTTGTTTGAGAGAGAGAGTTTGAGATTTCGGGAGTAAGGGCTTTTCTGCATTTGGGGATTCACGAGAGATTCCAAAAAGTTAAGATTCTCTCCCAACTCAATCACCAACCTCCACGTAACCAACAAACTCTTCTTAAACTGAGATAATGAAACAACTTCCAGAGGGAATCGCTATCTTGGCCAACACACATGGTCACAGAATATGACGTTACGTTGTTTATTTAGAAGGCGTTTGACTAGAACGAAACGAATTAAGGCAAAATTTGTAAGCATTCCAGTGTCATTGCCCCCTTTCTTTCCCGGGGTGGGTTTACACTGGATATCTCAGTCTTTTTGAAGAGTAATTTTGTTTGAGAGAGGAATTTTGAGATATCGGTAGCAAGGGTTTTTCTGGATTTGGGGATTCAGGAGAGATTCCAAACATTTAAGGTTCTTCCTCTTGGGATTATGGGTAGCGTCTGACAAGAAAGGTTTTGCTTCTTCTTGGCTGGGATTTAGAGAGGCTAGCGTTACGGGTAACTGCTCTTGTTCTCTTTTCGTTTTGAAGTTACGGATGGTTGTTGTTGATGCTGGGTGTTGATTGGATTATGTGTTTTCCCCTTCATTAACCTGTTAGTTACTGAGTTTGAAATAATATGATTTTATGCTTCTCTCTGGGCTCCTCCCACTGATTGGGAGTTTACGGTGCCCAGGCATTTTTGTGCTAGTTCTGTCTCTGCGGAGAAATGGGTTTATGATATTGCCTAGACTGTGTAGATGGCTACCTAATTTTCTGATGTGCTTTCTGGATGGTTGTAGATTGAATACTTGCTTTGTGATTAATTCCTGATTCGGAGACTCTGATTGTTCCTTTCCCTTTCCACTGTGTAGTTCAGTTCATGGGTGAACCAGAGTAATTATTGTTTAGGTCCGATGAATTTTGCTCATTGATCTTACCGTTAAGGAATTACCATGTCACTTGGATTGGTGTAGTTTGTGTACTGGTTCTACATGAAATGAGTTGATGTGATCCTGTTAGCTGCTGGATTTGGGGATTTTATTTTGGTTATATTCTTTGTTAGACTCTGGTTAGCCGGTAATATTTCTGAGTTTGATTGGGTATTATCTTGTTTGTTTGGATCCTGTATCTGTGTTGGTTTCTGGTGTTCCATTGATTATTATTATTATTATTATTCTTGGTTCATCATTATATGCTCATTGCAATATATGTGTCTTGATGATGGACGTATGGTTGTTGATAATGAAAACATTGCTTACCCTGTCTGCTTATGCTCTGTAGGTGTAAGGTTCTTTTCCTTCCATTTTAATGCGTGTGTTGGTATTAAGTTAACTGATTGATTAAACTGAGTTTTGATGTTTTTTGGGGGGTCCAATTTATAGGTATTGGGTATTGGATATAAGCCTTTGAATTAGGTTTTACTTAATTTGGGTTAACTTGTTTTATCAGATTGTTGTTTTTAAGATACTTTAATGGGTTGTGATTTTGATTTTTGGGTGTTTTGTTGACACATCTTCCTGTAGTTATTGCTCCTCTTATCATATACACTAAATACTGTTTCTTAAATTCTTTTTCTTATCCTGTATTCCTCTGCCTATATAACACGCACACAGTTTTTCTGCGTTTAAATCATCATATTTTATCTTTTCGTTCGAGGCTCATCGAAGCTGTGATGCTTGTGGAATTTTGTTTTTGGTTATATTCCTTGGTTAAGCTTTTTTGACCAATAAAAAATGCAGTGGCACATAGTAAGTTAGCAGATTTTATCTTTCCATGTATTCTATCCAACACTTAAAAAGTGTTCCACGGTCTTTACAGAGAGATCTATGGCTGAACGGGTTGATAACATGCTGAAAAAATTGAATAAATGTGCTGAAATGGTACCCGAGGAAATATCGCCGCATCTTCTTAAAATGGGAAAAGTGTTTGAACAGGCACTGCAGCCTCTGTCAGGCGATATTGAATGGAGACGGGAGAGTAATGATGCATTGGAAAAACTGATTTCCCAAATCATAGATTTGGTGCAAGCGGTAGAAGATATCATTGATTCGTATTACTTACAGGGTCAAGTTATTTTCACAAGAAAGTCGGAAATCTATTACGAGATGCGTCAATTCTTGAACTAAGATACTCGTAGTGGAAAGGTTTTGCCGTTTGCCTTGGATCGAATAAGCGGTTTTATTGGGCAGTTTACAGGGCCATCTTTCCTAGATACGCTGAAGAATTTTTCTGACCAAGTTTGCAGTCACTTGAAGAGACTCCTTTGGCAGATTGCTCTGGAAGATGGCCATTCTGATTTCAATCTTGTGGTGCAGTTCAGGGACGAATTGGATGGATGGGTGAAGATAGTTGTTAGCTGTGTGGAGTCTGAGCGTACAAGCCTCGTAGGATGTAAGGGAGAGATCATTGAAGTTGTTGGGTGTCAAGCTATAATCTGATATATTATTCCTCTGTTTGATGATTCTAGGAATGAGTATTTTGAAAAAGGAAATTATTTATGACATGTAAAATGTTTATTCATTTCATTTGGTATTTATAACATGTAAAATTGAACAATTTCTTCTTCATCAAGAAGAAAAATGTCTTTCAAATTTTCTAATTATATTCTATAGTAAACAGATTGCCTAGTGAACTGTGAGTTGTGTTCAAGACATCTTTGTGTTCCAGTCAATCCATCAAGAAGCAAGACAAGTAGGAGATGCATCAGTCTGTGTGGAAATTATTACTGGAATAATCTAAATTAGTGATGTTTAGCTTGGAGTAAATTCCTCACTTAGTGTTTCACGTTGAAAAACTCTGCTGCAAATCACCCACTGCTTTTAGAGGCTTCGGTTTCCCAGTATTACAGGCTCTTCTTCGAGATTTTTAATTACCACCGGGATCAAATTGCAATGAAATAAAACCAATAAACTTTAAGCTAAAGACGGGATCACATTGAAGGAATTAATAAGATCTTTTGGGCCTGTATTAGTTGGGTCATTTAGCGCCATACTCATAGGATCCTTTAATAATTTTTAGTGGACCGAGTAAGGGTTGGGCTCTCTTAATTCAGTCCGACCCGATGACCCGCATCATATGAACGACGCTTTTTTCATCATCTGTGTCACAAGTCCTAAATCTTCTATTCCTCCAGAAAAACAATCTTTGATTCTTCTGCAGTTGTTTCGATTTTTTGACTTCACTAGCGATCTTGGCAATAAAGGTATTTAATTATTTCTAGCTTTATCTCCAAAAATTGTTTGGCAATTGAGAAGTTCTGCAGTTGTTTCGATTTTTTGACTTCACTAGCGATCTTGGCAATAAAGGTATTTAATTATTTCTAGCTTTATCTCCAAAAATTGTTTGGCAATTGAGAAGGCCATGAAAGAGGCTACGCTTCCTTCTCGAAAAGCAAGAGAGATTGGTTCTTTTGCAACAGATTTATGGACTCTTCAGAGAGGATTCTAACTTTTGTTTACACTTCTAGACTGACATTGGAAGGGAAGTACATTGTATGGAGCATGTGTCTACGGTTCTATCTCATACATTTTTATACGGAAATATTTTATCGTACATTGATAGAACTTGAATGTAGAAGCAATGAAGAGTTGTGGGTTATGTTGAATCAAGTCTTTAGTACTCTCTCAAGCACTGCTATATAAATCAAAAGTACGACATCCAAAATCAAAATCTCTTTGTTGATGAGAAATATTTATTACGTGATGAGAATTTATTGCTAAAATTTGACTTAACCTAACAAATCAGATGAATTTATAGGTGGTGACATCAATTAGCAAATAAGTGACTATGTGACGTGGTGGGTGGCTCATTTGAGTAACTAATTAAAGACTATCTTTAAGTAGATTTTAACTCTATTTGAAAGCAACCAAATGGTATTTTGGGAATCACAAACATAACTAATTACTTATTTAAGATTATAAGGGATATATTAGTTGCACGTTCAAGTATAAGAGATTGATAATTTTAAAACTTTACGATTATTTTTATCATCATTAAATTTAGCGACCAAAAATTCCGTAGAAAATCTAATAGTGAAGTAAAAAAAATTAGCAACCAAATTTTGGCAGAATTTTCCAATTTGATAGCACAGGGTAACTTTCTTTATGGCAACATCGTGAGCTGCATGCAACAAGCTAATATTGTGGGTACGTATATGTCTACATGGTTCAAGATTCTTGTGTCTTATTCAATATCAGAATTTTCTTTGAGAAGACAGTAAAATATCCTCCAAAAATTTTAACTCACACACAATTAGATGGGATCAAACTGTTTTACAAGCCAACAAACACTTCTTTGCAGTACACTGAAGAAAAGGCATGCCAACAAATAAGTAACAGACAATTGATCAACGGAGACATGGATGTCTTGGTCTCTAGTCTCTGGTATAGCCATTGATGATTTATATATAAGTTAGAGGAAAAACGTTTGAATTAACCTTCTGCCTCTAGTGCCCATAACCACTACAGCTGATTTGATCCTATCAGATTCCTTGCAAATCACTTTTCCTGGGTCTCCTTCCACAATCCGATTCCATGAGGACGACAAACCGTGCTTTCTTTTCATTACAGGTGCCATTTAGTATATTTATTAGTATTAGTAAAATCACAAACAATGAAGCCTAAACACATTTGAGAGAGTGAGGAATTCCAATGATTACCTGATACGGTTGTTTATTTGAAATTGCTTTATTCTACCGTCCTTCATTTTTGTAGCCTTTTAGCTTTTGAAATGCCAAATACCCTATTTCTGATTGAGTGCTTAATTATTGGTTCATTTTGGCTTTTCCGTTTGTTTGTCCGGGATGTGCAAGAACTAACATTTTTTTCGGTGATATTCTATCCAAATTTTATATTTGGAGGCCATATTATTTGTTTTCCTTTAAATTTAAAAGATTGCTTGTTCTTAATGCGTAGCTTAAAGTTTTTCTTTAATTCGTGCGTCTATGTAAATAATTTTGGTGGTTAGTTTTTATTTCACTTTGACTTTCTCTTGATGTAAACTTTATAATGTAGGTAGAAGGACTTTTTAGAAGCTTTAAAGAGTAAAAAAAAATTCAAGAAAGCAAGCTTGAGGACCAATTTCTAAATCATAAAGCTGATGGCCCAAGTAAAGGGAGGTGCAAGAAGAAATCTGTAGGAAGTCATGAAGGCTGCAAATAGAGAAGTGTCCAAAAGCTCAATAGGTTGGTGTATGGACGCCAAAAAAAACCCACTCAAAGTTTGGCTGGAGTGGATTAGGTCATTTTCCATCTCTAAAAAGAGGATATATACGCAGGGAACATATTAGAACAGAGACAATAGCTGCAGCCAAAGAAAAAGGAGGAAAATCCATGAGAGGGTTGACCTACATAGGAGGAAGAGAAGATTGGAAAGAATACTTGCTTTTAGACCATTCTTCAAGCTGAAAAATGCCTAGCGAGTTTGTATTTCTTTTCCTTGTTTCTTGCTTCTCTTGTAATGGATTGCTAAATTTCTTACCAAGGGATTTGGGATAAGTTGATTATAGTAAGGTATTAACTTCAATTGAGTTATTTTATGAACAATTTCCTTTATTGTTATAGCAATTGTTGTTTTTAATGCATTGAATATTTTGTCACTGTTCAATTGATCTCTTGACTCCGTGTTTATATTAGAAATAGTGAGATATATATATATATATATATGAGTGTGGTTTTGCAATTACCACCAATAAAGTTAATCTAGGAATAAATAGCTTAATTAGTGTGGGTTTAATCAATTTTCATAAAACTTAAATTAGGAATAGCAATAGGACAGGGCATGGAGAATAGGCCATGTCTCTATCCCGTTGGGATTGGAAAATGAGTAAAAATGTATTACATTTTGAGTATTTATAATATTAAATACAAAAAGTGTTTAAAATTATAATCTAAATTAATAAACAATCATAAATTTGAATAAATTCTTTTAAAATTATAGATATATTCTCTTGTTTTATATAAACAAATTATTTTTAAAAATTAAATTATTCAATTACTTTTACTTATTATATATTTTATTTTATATGTCAAGATATTTTAATAATTTGATATTTCGGAAACTTCTACCAAGTTGATCCCCATTCATGTCTTCACAACGGATCCCCACTAAATCAAGAAAATTTTCATCTCTGACTTCAACACTTAGGTTTAATATATTTGTGCTAAGGAATATAAGCAAATCAATTTTTTCATCTATTGTGCCAATTTTCCGTTCAACTTTGGGTTTAAAAAATTGGGTCTTACCTTATACCACCCCCAACTTTAACACCCACCACCCCCCTCTTTAATTTTTTTCTTTTCATTCCAAAAATGCCCTTTATCCCAATCGGCCCCCTCCATCTCTTATCTCTTCTCCCACAAGCCCTAGCACCCCCGCCGCACCTCCTCTCATTCTTCTCAAATTTTCTCTTGGCGTTGGACTGTGTTGGACTTCTTTGAGTGATTTTGCTGATTCTCGATTAATTTTGTATGCATTGGTGTTTTTTTTTAGATGAAATTTGGTGTGGAAATTGCAAAAAATGAAGGGTTATTATACAAGGTGTTTTATTCTGCAAACGCCTATGGATGGGCGTTTTGAACAACAAAACGCATGTGAAGGGGCATTTTTGGTTAAACGCTTTTGGAGAGGCGTGTTTAGTTTGTAAACGCCTATGGAGAGGCGTTTAGGGTTGTGTCTGCTTATTAAAAAATCTTTGGAATTACGTAACTTTGTGTAGGATTGACCATTCTCTGAACATGACCACTTGTTTTCATACGTCTTTTCGAGAGCCACGTAATGGAAACAAGAAACAATCGGTTCGGTCATGGGACGACATCGAAACACAGGGTTAAAGATTTGTTCAGGAGGAGTGAAAACTTCGAAGGGGCATAACTCTGCGCTCGAGTGTCAGATTGGAGCGATCCCGATGTCTATTCAACGTAACTTTTTGAGACGGAGGGGATGGCGAACCCCAAAGGGGGTTCAGTCGCTCCGATTTTCCAAAAAACCCTTTTTTTCTACTCCTTCCAACCACATATAATATTTTCTCGATTGGTTTCACGACTTTCATCTAATTTTTCTCTCAAACGTTTTTCGTCTCTTGTGCACGTATCTCGAAGAGACGTATAAAAACAAGTAGTCATGCTGTGGTAATGGATAATCCTATGTGGGGTTATGCAATTTCAAAGATTTTTAAAAACTTTAGACAATAGAAGAATGCAACATCAAGTGTGTGAGAACACATTGAATATCCAAAACGCTCCTTCATAGGTGTTTTTATATTGAAAACGCTTCTCCAGAGGTGTTCTCATCCTAACGCTTGTGCATAGGTGTTTTTCATATCATAACGCCTGTACAGGAGCGTATGTGGCATAAACGCTTGTGCATGGGCGTTTTCGAGCTAGGAACACCTGTGTAGGAGCATTTGTGGAACCATAACATTTTCCCTCATTCGAAATAAAAAATACAATATACAAACCTCGTATTATATGTGATTGAACTCCGAAATAACAAAACAGACCCAACAATCAGTTTTTCTACTCTTGTAAATTACAAAAACAACAAAGGAATGAGAAGAAATTGTTAGGTTTCCTTCTTCTGTTCTATAGCCATCACAGGGGTGGGGGAAGGACACAACCGGTATTCTTTCAGCATGCAAGGACATTATGGTCATTTCACGTGGATGGGGGTGGTGTTTGGTAAAATTGGGGGTGGCATTTGGTAATACCCTAAAAAACTAGGGAGAGAGACTAGATGTATATATTAAAAAGAAATGGAATCTTTTAGGAAGTAACGAGGAAACTTCCTTTGTCGTAATATAATATAGAAAATAATGATGATATTAATATAATACAGAACCACTAGCAAAGAAAACTATAAGATTGAAACACCTAACGTTTCCTCGAACCAATACCTAATATATTATATTATGAGGACAAAATCCTCTTTTCTACTATTTGTGCCAAATCTTACATTATTGTATTGATATTAGTTTAAAATTTAAATAATTTGATATAATATTATTTTATTAAATTCTAACAAATTTTATGCAATGACATAGTTTGGCACATGGCATAAGATTTTATTAAGTCTATAATAATAAAAACTTTTGCATGAATAAATCAATATAAATCAGATTGGTCGCTTATCAAGTCTATAAATATATTGGGTGTATCTTTTCCAATCCATGTTTAGTAAATTCAGTTTTTCAGAAAACTGTTGATTCTTTGCTCCGTTGAATCCTAAAATCCTGTTTTTCTACTCAAAGGATCCCATCAGATCTTTGAAGTTTCATCTTGGAACCAATTTATTCTGATGAAGAGTCTTCTTCCAACACTATCTTTCTGTTTTCATTTCACGGCTTTGCTATGATCTGCAGCAGCTCTAAATCACTGTAAGTTTTCAATAAAACCTTTCTTTAATATGAATATATGTATGTATGTATACACACACACACACACACATATATGCGATATTCATGTTGGATTCAAACATATGTTTCTTGTTAACAAGGTACCGTTTGGTCCCCCTCCCTCCATTTTCTAACTCCAAAAAGCATCGACAATATATACCAGATTCAAGAAATTTCTCAAATTAATCTAGGTAACGTAATGACCAGTTAAGCTAAAATATGTAGATCAAATTGCGATATATTTTGTTTATCAAAAATATTTAATCTTCTTCATTCTCTAACATTCAAGAATTTAGCTGTTTTATTTTAATATATGAGTGTATGTGTGCGCTAACGATGATGTTAGTAAATATAAGATTTTGAGTTCTATCACAATAATTTTTTATATAATTTAAAATGAAAAATAAAAGAGGAAATACCAAAGAGCAAAATTCGTTTATAATAGTATATATAATATAGAAATTAAAGTATGTTGAAAGAAAATTTAGCAAGAATGATGTTAGTATGCCTATATATATTTCTTTTTTTTTTTTCAATTGTGGTTGAATACATTGAACTCTAAAACGGATGAGGGATTTTATTCTTCTTGAAAGCAATAGTTGAAGTGCACGCATTGGTGGGATTGCTCTTAGGATAACTTAAGAAGAATCATCATTGGGTTCTATATTTATATTCATTATGTACAATCTCGATTGAGAGAGTCCTCAATAATCGGTTCTGTATAACAGAAAGAGATTTATAATATACGGTGTAGTGATGGATTACTACTAGAGTAATATGGGATTTAATTATGCCCAATTTCCGCCGCAAATTTTTAGGGCAACGGAACAGGATGAGGGTGGGAATATGATCCCTATTCCCAATTTTTGCGCAAATTTTTTTCTCATCCCATCCCCGCCCAGGATGGGGAAAAATAGTTCGCCACTTCTGATCCTTACGAGGAGTCGAGGATCCACGGGTCCTTGTGGACAATTTTTATAAAAATATTTTTATATAAAATTTAATATTTTAATTAAATAAAATTAATTTAATATAAAAATAATTTATAAAATTATAAAAATACTCTATCTTATATAAATATATATATATGTTAAATTTAAAGAGATTTTAATATTTTTATTAAGAAAAAACACCTTTTTACTCCCTCACACTTTAAGTTTTTTAATTTAAATCTTAAGAATTGAAATGTTTACTAAATTAAACACTCTATCACTGTCCACTAACTGATTTTAAATTACATGATACGTTAAGTACTGACATGGTTATTAATGGGTAACATGGCTGCCACAAGATCGTTCTAGCATCCAAAACTGGCTGGAATCTGGTCAGGACACATGTCCTGCCATGAAGCAAGTCCTTCCCTCTAAGGATTTCATCCCCAACCTTACCATTCACCACCTCATCAACCTTTTGATTCTGAAGTAGTTCGGATTTTCAACAAGAATCACTCTGTGATTGGTGTTCTAGAAATGGTGATTAGAGTTATGGGTTTGATTATGTGAGAAAACGAAGCCAAAAAATGAGTTCACGCTCCTATTTTTGACAACACTTGCGATTGCTTATCTTCGTTGGTTTCCATTCTACAAAATGGCGCCATAAGCTCGAAGATTGAAACACTGAGGCTTTTGGAATCATTAGCCGGAGACATAACTCAGATCAGAAAGCAAAATCAGTGCAGAACTACACGATGCCGTTTCGTCATGCTTTATTGCCCTTTTTGCAACTCAGTCAACCAAAATGTATCTCATCCGGTGCCATCCCTGTTGTTGAGTTAGAAATCCTAACGTTATCGCTACATTTCTCGAAAGCATTCTAGCACTTACTCATGATAATCTTTCTTTACAAACCCACCCATGGGAGCAGTCCAACAACTTGCATTCTTAAGGGGTATTTCATGAAATAGCTCGATGGCATCCTTAAATTCCCCATTTCTTATACACCTATCAATTATTGAGTTCCAAGACACCAAATTTTTAACACCCTATTGATTAAATACAAATCTAACTAAATTCACTCGACCATATTTTGCGTACATATCTATCAACGCAGTACCAACAATGACATCTTTCGTGTCCAAGCCCAAATTTTGGGTGTTTGCATGTATGGCAGTCCCAAATGACACACTATATGAGGGATAGTCAGCACAAGCAGAAAAGAAGCGTAACAAAAGTGATATTATTGGGTTCAATCCTAGCTTCTCTCATGCGAACAAATAGGGCAGTAGCTTCAAGTAATTAGCCATTTTGGTAATGGCGAGCTATGGATGATATCCATGCTACGGTTGGCTTGCAACTTCAAGTAATTGGCCATTTCGGCAATGGCAGGCTATGGCAGGAGAAGAGGTGAATTGAAATGACAAGAAACCTTGTGTTTTGGAGCAACTTTCGCCACGTCAGCCAAGTCCCTTGGCCACGTTAGTGCTTAACTTGTCATGTAGGTGAAAACTGTTAGTGGGCGGTGATGGAGGTGGACGGAAGGTTCAATTTAGTAAACGTTTGAAATTTCAAAGTTTAAATTAAAAAACTTAAAGTTTTAGAGAGTAATTGTTTGTGAGGTTAGTGTTAGGGGGTAAAAAGAGATTTTCTCTTTTATTAATTTGAAATCTCTATGGGACAGTGTGTAATCTCGTCCCCTCTCCATAGAAGAAATTTTCCCCCAAATCTCTGCCCCAAAGAAAATCGCTATCAAGTCCCGTCCATTTGGAGAAAATTATCATCTCTACTACATTTTAAAGATTATATAGATTATCGATGCATTAGTATTTGTTATTTGTGCTGACTTTTTAATGTGCCAATAGGTAACTAACTAATATAGCCCCTTCATACTATGTATATATATAACTAACTAATCTATCACATACCAAAATTCTTACCGTGAAGTGTACCACATTGCTTGCAACTATGCTCCTAACAGAAGAAATGGTTTGATATAATAGTACAACTCTTAAAAGTAAGGCTTTTGCACTTTTATATCTGAGATTTAACCCTCTCCCCAAACACTTGAGTGCACTTTGTTCATTTCTTATGCTCTTCCATCTAACTGTAATCATGTAAATTTCTGTTGTTGGTTATGTGCCTTTGTTGTGTTTTCTTGCATCATTTATAGCCACACTAAAAAATAGCTATTATGTGATTCTTGTACAGAAACAGAGTTGTAGTTTTTGACGACTCTGAATGGAAGGGCAACCCCGATGGTTCAGTGGCCATGGTATACTCCAACATTATAAATCTTGTCCAAGAGGTAGAAGATGTGACCGACTCATATTATGTCCTAATTCAAAGCAAAGAAGGGGTAAAATTGGTTCATCCAACAATGAGTTTCGGGAAATTTCAGTCAAGCTGCGAGAGTTCCTTCAAGACAAAACCTTTTATCACTGATTTTAGCATTTTTCCAGGATACTAAACAAAATTTCTCGGATTTATTAAAGAAGTTCTCGGACAAAGTGTGTAAGGAGTTCAATGAATTGAATATGGCTCTTCGGGGAAACTCTGAGCAACCTGGGTCCAAATCAGAGCAAAAGGATAACAGAATAGAAATAAGTAGAAATTCTGTACAACAAAGATGTGGGCAAAACCATGAAGAAAGAGAGGGAAGTACAAGACAAGAGATTACTAAACTTTCCCCATCAAAAAGTACCACAAGTTTGCCGTCACGGGGATTAGAAAATATATGGTTTGATACAGAGAAATTGCCTTCAGAGCATAATATTACTGTCGAGTCATCTGATGAATGTAAAAATGCATCATTTCACGTTGATCATGGCACCCCAAAGCTTGAAGAACTGGTGGGAAGAGACACGGAGGCGACGAAGCTTGTGCAATTTTGCACAGAAAAAAAATCCAATCTCTCGGTTATAGTGGTTACGCGAGTAGCAGGGATTGGGAAAGCCTATCTTGCAGAAGCTATTTACAAGAAAGTGAAAAGACAATTTAACTGCTGCGCTTGGGTTGACATGTTGGGAAAGTCAACTTTGAATGTTTTTCAAGATATGTTGAACTTGTTCAGCAAAACGCAGCCAGTGTCATGTCCACCAAGCAATGCAAGTACAATAGATGAGGCTTCTTTGAGAAAGACGTTCTCCTCGTTCTTGACTGAGAAGGTGTTTCTTCTGGTGTTGGATGATATTTCCTCGCAGGAAGATTGGACCTCAGTTAAGGAGGCATTGCCTCAGAATAACCGCAATGGAAGGGTGATAATGACGTCTCGCCTGTCAAAACTTTTCAGGTTGTACACATATCGAGCCGGGGGCACTCGATCCAGCAGATTCTTACAATCTGCTCTTGAAGCAGCACCAGCTCAGATCTGAGAAATCAATTCGGAGGAGATTTGCAACCAATTTAAAGGTATCCCAAGGGAATTTTAATCAATCCCTTAATTGATTTTGATAAGAAAAATACTTCTTAGATTTGTTAGATATGTCAAAAAATTTCTATTGCAAAATATATGTGTCATAATTTTTTATTGAA
The DNA here is from genome assembly GCA_022379115.2 of Bauhinia variegata. NCBI lineage: Eukaryota > Viridiplantae > Streptophyta > Magnoliopsida > Fabales > Fabaceae > Bauhinia > Bauhinia variegata. Next base: position 13,216,923 of record CM039435.1, on the reverse strand, counting down.
TTCTGAATGTTTTGGTTACCCTAACCAAACCAATGAGTATTTTAGTTACTCTAAATTTTTTAATAAGAAAAAATGTTACAAAGTCAACCATTATTTTAAATAAATAATTTTTTATCCTTTGCATTAGGAAAGAAAACTATAGTAGTGCAGATTTGCAAATCTAGCATATCATTGCATGCTTTTATTATGCAACAGTAGCAAAACCTATTCCTTTTCATTTTACAAAGTCAACTTGGCATGGGGAAAAGCAAATTGTATAGCTGTAGTTTGCAGTCTGCTTCACGTGTGGCATAAGCAAGCCAAGTGCAATCTAGCATACCTTCACATGCTTCATTATGCAACAGTAGCAGAATCTACTCCTTTTTATTTTACAAAGTCAACTTGGCATGGGAAAAGCAAAACTACAGAGCTACAATTTACAGTCTGCTTCACTTGTTGCAAAAGCAAGGTAGGTTCATAAAATATGCAAACAATACACTATGTCAGAAATTAAGCATTAATAGTAAAGCCAGTTGGCCCACATCTGTACAGCCAACAGTACACTGTTAGAAACCAAGCATAAACAGTAAAATGTGTTGCAGAAGCAAGTCAAGTTCATTAAATGATTATGCCTCCAACAGTCATATTTCTGAAGCCTATATAAGAAAGGAGGACCCTCAAAGTAAATGACAAGAAGAGAGATTACAAAAGTTCATTTACATATACTTTCAAAAGCTCTCAAGTTCTCATCTTCCTCTCTTTATTTTCGTGCACTATACTCTTACTTGGTATACATTTCTAGTGCGCTAAAGCATATTGGGAAATCTATTGTATGAGCAGCAAATTATATGCTACATTTCTTCATCTCTTTAAACTTCGTGTAAAGGCTGTAGTGCCTTGGTCTCTGTTTTGTAACCCTGAGAAAGGGATAGACATAGTCTTTAGAGACATATTCTAAGTTGTAGAAAGTTTTTTATACTCTTGGAAAATCAAGCATAAACAGTACTGCTGTATTACTGCGAAGCTGTAAAAGGTAGCTGAAATCCTGTAAACCAGATCAGATAGTGGAGATAATTCTCTCAAAGTGGACGTAGGTTTAGTTGAGACCGAATCTCTATAAATAGTTAAGTATTTTCTCTTCCTTATTCTCTTTACTTTCAGCATATTTTTACTTCTAGCATCATATTAAATATTTTGCTTTGTCACCCTCAAAACAATAAAGTTTTTGAAAGCAAGCTTATACTGTTTAAAACCAAGCTTATTACGTTGTGCTTGATTCTTGAAACAAACAGTCCATTTCGCAAAATTTTTAAGTGCCTTATTCACCCCCCTCTAAGATATATTTACTAGCACTTTCATCCCACTTGCAATCACAATTATTGGATCTATGCTTTCCCTGTAGAAGCCCTTGCCACCAGCAGAACTGCATCTAAAGCTATGCAATGTACGGTCTACTAATGAAAGAAACAAAGTTTACTCTTCCAATGAGACACAGAGAGGTAATTGACGTCATTTCGTTGTGCTATTCTACTCTGCAGCCGAGGCTAAAGAGCTTCTTCCTTTATGGTGCACTATTCCCTTCTCCTAGTAAAATCCCTTGTAGAAAGTTGATTCGATTAGGGATTGCTGAGGGATTTATAGATGAAAAGAAAGACATGACAATGGAAGAAGAAGGTGAACTTTAGTTGGAAGAGCTCTTGGATCGAAACATGTTGCATATGTCAAAGAAGGGCATTGATGGAAAACCAAAATTTTGCAGGGTACTAAGACCCTTTCAGGAATTTGTCAATAAAAGAGCACAACTAGATAGGTTCTGTAGTACAGCTGAATTCGGAAAAACATTACCACGGGAGAGTAGTCTTCATCTTTCCTTGACAGCTAGAGAAAGCAACAGTAACACGAAGATTGACAAGACCTATCAAACTCAACTTCGTTCGGTACTTCTATTGAAGGGAGAAAATCTACAAATTTTCAGATGAAATATTTTTTGCTTTCCAGATTCAAACTTTTAAGCCTTTTGGATCTAGAAGGTGTTCCCATTAAGATCTTGCCCGACTCAGTGGGGAATCTTTGTCTTTTGCACTATCTAGGTCTAAGGCGTACAAAGCTTATTGAATTACCGAGCTCCATTGGTAGACTGATAAGACTAGAGACCTTGGATATCAGGGATACATTCATTAGAGATTTGCCACAGGACTTGGAGCGACTGAATAAGCTAAAGCATCTTCTTCTGGCGTCCTCATTTGATCACAAAGTGGTGAACCTCATATTGGAAAAAATAAAGGAAAGGAAATTTGTTTTGTATTATTGAAAAAATATGAGAAAAGCAATTACAAGAAAAACTTTATATAGGTAGGGGAGGGTACAACTATTTGCACCTAACCATTAACATGTCCACATTCATTTCATACTCCTAATATTATATATTCTAATACCCGCCCCTCAAGCTGTACTTTGGAAACTTCAAAGTGCAGCTTGAATGTATGAAGACCATGCTTAGGAGTCCTCCAGGATCAAAAATATAACAAACCAAAACAATCACTTGAACATTCATCAAGACTTTCACTTCAGCAATAAACTCTTTAGATGCTTTCATGTCCATCTTCTTTATGGCAACATTCTTTCCTCTCAGCTCTCCATAGCAGACAACTCCAAAACCACCTCGACAAATCTTATTAGCTACACTGAATTTATTTGTGGCATTGGCTAGTTCTTCATATAAGAATTCCACTGATTTGTCCACCATAATGCTTGTGATGCCAGTAGCACCACCACCAGCAACGGGACCACCAGAACCAAAGGTTTCATATTCAACATTGCTAGAGGTTGTATCCTTCATATCTTGAGCAGAGAGCATTTCTCCATATCCTCTGTTCTTTCTCCAGGGAGGTCTCCATATCCAGCCAACACTCCATATATTAGTAGAAGAACTATGCTCAAACATCTTCCATATATTAAGAAGAAGTGCAGCTCCTTTGTCTAGAGCATCACTGACATTGCAAACATCCTCTCCAAGGTACTCAGGCTTGCAAAGTTCTATAACATGTCTTGTATTAGGTCTCTCCAGAAACAAGTAACTTCTTTCAATGACCTCAGCCTTGACAGATTTCATAAAATCAATCTCCAATTGCCAGTGAATGTCCTTAGAGAACTTGCTAGTGAAATGGACTCTGAAGGGTGTCAAGTAAGAAGCCAAAGTAGCCCTGCGTGTATTAGAGATGGCACTAAGAATGTTGAAGCCACCAACACATGAAGTCATGCACTGAACATTTTTCTGAGGAATAACATCAAACGCATGGTGTGCACTATTTTCCTTGACATCAAATAACTCATGAACATCATAATCCAAACCATTAATCTTATGAGCACAAAGAGACTCATCCATTGGATGTTGCTTGAAAACTGAACCAGAATAAACCCGAGGAAAAATAATGGAACTAAAGAATGAACATATCTGCGTTGCTGTAATGTAGCAAAATGTAGAAGTTTCAAGAATTAAATCACTCACCACCAGTGGCAACGAAAGAGAGAATTCAAGTTCTTCTTTAAAGACCTCCGTGTCTGATTCCGTAACCTTAGCCTCTTCTTCGAGTTTCTCATCGTCGGAGATATCGTTGAAAATAACATATTCTGCAATTGGTAGGATTGATCCACCACTCACAGAATTTTCTTTGCTTCTGTTGAATTCTGAAAGAATAAGATCATCAGAATCAGCTTCTTCTTCAAGTTCATCTTCAAACATGTTTTCAAATATCTCTGTAACTGCTTTTGTAGCATCTTCTTCAAATTTGCCTTCAACAGACATGATCTGTTCATGACTAACCGTGGCAGAGGATGAAGATAATGAAGGAGGAGAGGAATCTATTGAGGCGAAACTGCTATAAAATTGATAGTGTTGCTCATAATACCAGCAGTAATCTTGATAGTAGTGATAGTAACTAATATCAAGATCTGGATCGTAAGGTCTATAGTAAAATGGAGGAAGGGAATAGTCAAAAATTTCTGTGGTAGCCATGGCAGAGGATGAAGATAATTGCGGAGGAGGAGAGGAATCTGTTGAAGCCATGGAAATATTCTGAAGCTCTATGTTTAAATCTACCGAGGAAGAAGATGAAGTGAGGATCGGTGATCTAGTTCCATAAGATCCAAATTTAATTTCTAAATCTGGAATTTCAAGATCACTAGGAAGTTGAATGGATGGTGAAGCAGGAGATTGGAATTCTGAAGGAGACTCTACATTGACTAGTTGCAATTCATGATCTTCCAGGCCGAACGAGCCAAACAGAATCAGTGAATGCATAAAGGAGAAAGAACTTGGTTCAGTTATGGCAGCACGTGGAAGCGAGAGCAAATAGCTCTCTGATACCATATTGGAAAAAATAAAGGAAAGGAAATTTGTTTTGTATTATTGAAAAAATATGAGAAAAGCAATTACAAGAAAAACTTTATATAGGTAGGGGAGGGTACAACTATTTGCACCTAACCATTAACATGTCCACATTCATTTCATACTCCTAATATTATATATTCTAATACTGCCTGTAGATATTGCAAGCTTTAAAGACCTGCAAACCCTAGCAGGAGTGAAGCTAACAAAAAGAATTGGAGAGAATCTCAAGGAACTTCAACAAGTACAAAAATTATCTGTGGGTAAAGTTAAGAGCAACTTGCTAAACCAGCTTGCCATTTCGATTAATATAATGGAAAGTTTACGTTCCTTAACAATAAAGTGTGATCTGGGAGAGCAAATTCTTGCTAGATCGTTTACATCCTTAATAGAGATACGGACGCTACGAATTGAAGGTGAGGTTCTAGATATGCCCGGGTGGATTAAGAATCTGAAATCTTTGACACCTTTAGAACTGAGGGATTGTGTTCTTAAGCATGACCCATTTGTAGCACTTGCAAATATGTCCAACTTGGTCTGTCGCTCAGTACAAAATGCTTATGTTGGAGAAAGCATTCGATTTCCGAAGGATTGCTTTCCTCGTCTGAAGAAGCTATCCATTGCAGACTTCCAAGCACTAAGTCAATGGCACATGGATGATGGTGCGCTGGAAAACCTGGAGAAGTTTACTATTGGAAGCTGCCCCAAACTTACCTCCCTTCCCCCACACTTCAAAAAGTTGGCTCATTTCCGTGTGATGCAAGTAAGAAAGATGCCACAAACATTTGTGATGGAAGCAAAGCAACTAGGAGAAAACAATGAAAAAATCTCTGTGGTTGTTCATGGTTCATACGAAGCTCAATTTCATTCCACAACTATCATAATCAGAAGGAATGGCAAAACAACCATGAGTACTCGAAGGTATGCAAGTTGTACGAAATATAAACATGTTCCCTTTACAATTAATTCATGTCATTTCTCACTCACTGCGTTTTCTTTTCTTTTAATAGAAGCCAGATTTCTGCATGTCAAGGAACAGAAAAAATGGCAGTTGAAAATCAAGCGGTGGAGATTGATTTAAGTAATCGTTTGTATAAGTTTGAACTTTTCTATTCAATACTTTGGTATTGCTGTGTGTCTTTCCATGATATATTATGTATTGATTTGAGATTTGGAGTTATGTAACAGCTGAAAGCATCTTTAAGTGGGACATCAAGAGAGGGGATTGTATCATGAACAAAATTATTAGATAAATAACTATGCATCTATCTATATATTTATTCATCTACGTCTAACGTTCCATCTATCTATCTATATCTCCATCTATCTTTTTCTTTACACTGAAAAACGTACATATTAGGACTAGGCTATGCAAACAAGTGCCGTGACTACCATGAAAGAAACCCCCCAAAAAAGAAAAACTGACAAGATACTAGTTTTGCCCATTCAAAGGTGCAGTGATATTAGATTTTTGCTTCTTAATTTATGGAATGAAGACAGAAGTGCAGCTTGAGTTGGATTTAAAGTTGAAGGCAATGTGAAAGCATAACGACACTGTAATTCCTTGACAAACATATTCTATCAAAACAAATATTAACTTTTCACATCACGCATATTAAAAGCTTGAAAAATAATTTCCTTAGTGTGTGTGTGTGTATATATATATATATATATATATATACATCTCCATATATCTTTTGCTACACATACTAGATAGAACCTTGGAGTCTTTCAATCAAAAGTTCTATTGTACAATATGAATCATGATATGATATCACGGACGGCTTTGGAACAAAAGAATTTGGACTTTGAACCTGTTATGTTCTCCCAAAGAAAGAGAAGAGAGAATACCGTCAAAACTTCGGAATAAAACTTCCATTAAAAAAAAAAAAAAAAATTTTGTAATAAAACTGTAAAATAATTGAGTATGAATTTAAGGTAATATTTTGACCTAGAGTCAATACGCAGTGTAACTAACACCCAAGTTGAAAGTAAAGAACAGCCAGTATGTAATGCAAACACAGAGATTACTTCCACCCAGTATTTGGTCACAGGATAACTTCTGCAATTTTGCTAGCTCTGTTAGTTGAGAGAGAAGAAAGCGGAAAAGCATCTATTGTTATTACTGAGTCTGAATATATACAGATTATAAGAGATGGGCCATAACAAATTATGCATTCCGACTAACTACAGACTAACTATGCTTAACTAAGTTTAAATTGTCAACACTTACACACCACTATAAAGTTAAACCACCTCGCAGCGGGGCAAGCTGAGCTGACACTGCTTAGCTTGTATAGCAATTCATGAAACTTGTTGGGCAGGAGAGGTTTGGTAAAGAAATACTATAAACATATATACAAATGACATAGATACTATCACAGTGAAGAGGAATAGGAGTCGGTATAGACACTGAGAAATCCTTCAACATATCGTACAACCAAGTAACTTCCCATGTAGAAGCAGACATTCTTCAAGTACTTCAAGACTTGAAAAGCAGCACTTAGATGAACTAATGCAGGTTTATCCATAAAACGGCACAGAAATTGTATAGCATAACTAATGTTTGGTCTGGTAAGAGAGATACATGAGCTTTCCAACTAATTTTCTGTACACCAGTTGCTCAGACAACAAATTCTCAGAAGTATGAACAAGATGCGCGTAGGGATCAATAGGAACAGAAAAAGGTTTACAACCTAGTAAGCCATGCTCAGTCAATAAATCCAAGGAGAACTTTCATTGAGAAAGAGAAATTGATGTAAATTAGGTAGTAAAATATTAGAGTTTCTATTAGGCTTTTACTTAGAGCTTCTCTTCATATTGATAATTGCATTTTATATCTATATTTTGTAATTCCTTTTCTTAGTATTTTTGGTTCTATTAATATATATTTGGCTCTAATTTAAGTTAATTTTCTATTTCTGTAAATAGAGAATAATTTGGAGAAATAAAGCAAAAGAAAAAAAGAAGAAGATATTTCCATATTTTAGAGAGTCGTATTGCAGTTAATGAAAATATTTGGACCTTAAGTTTTCTTGATGTAATTATATTTCTTAGTTTACTAAACTTTCTTATTTTATGTAATTAGGGTTTCTAAATTTATGAGGTTTTCTAATTTCATTAGAGTTCTTCTAGAGGGGAGATTTTGTAAAGAGGAGAAGAGAAGAGAAGAGGAGGCACAAAGACAACTTTATGGGTTTAATTTATTTTTCTTAATCATCCTTTTCTTTTATGTTCTAATTTTCTTTTCTAGGGTTACGATGTAATCAAAGCTTGAAGTGTTGGATACTTATATGAATTAATTCAGTTTTATTATATTCAAATGAGTTCTATTTCTTTGTTCTTTAACTTCTTATTGATCTAGCCAAAACTTACAATGTTAAATGCTTATATGAATTAATTTAGTTTTATTATATTCAATTGATTATATTTCCTTATTCTTTAACTTGATTTGGTCAATTATTAGGGAAATTTGTGAGTTTTTATAAATTGGGAAAAAATTATATAACTTAGACCACTGAAAATAGTTTCATAAAGAAGCTTAAGACAAAGATATTTTAAGACCCTATGTAATCATAAAAAGAAAATTTATAAACGTTAATATAACTTAGATTACTATAACTTATATAGGAATATGATTGAATTAGTAGTTTAAATTAGGTTAATTTGACCTTGGGAAATGATTGTTGGCACATTAGGAATCCTAGTCTGTAATTGATATAATTAGTCTAAAAGGGAATTCATAAATCTTAATGCAGTAAGGATATGATTGAATTAGTAATTTAAAGGCTTGTTGACACATTAGGAATCTTGGTTGGAAATTGATATAATTAATTTGAATTAAGAAAATAAGTTATTCAATATTGAAGGTTAAGGTGAATTTGAAACCCTAAAGCTTTTATATATTAAGTGTTTTTCTTTTATGAATGTTTTGCTTTCTTTCTTTATATTTCTTTTAATATGAGTTATTGCTTTTGATTACCCAAATAATATTTTAAAGTATAGTATTTTGATAATTAGAAATAATATATTGTTTGCACTTTATTTCAATATATATATTTTATAAATATCACATATCATTTTTTTATTTTATTATTGGACTTTTATTTTATGTTGAGAATATCTTATTCTAGTACTAGGAGTAGTATATATTTAGTTGGTTTGTTTGTTTATTTTGCTTATAAGTAACCATCTTTTGTAAACATTCAAAATTTTTTGACGGGATGAGATATGATATTATTTTTATATTGCATTTGAGCTTAAGTGAAAGAAATACTTTATCCTATAAAAATATTTTAGGTCTATTTTCATTAATGTAATCACCTTAAAAAGTACCTTACGATTTTTGTTACATCTTTTTTTTTTTTTTTTGCTTTACAACAATTTAGCATCAAAGTTGAATTTTGGTCCCTCCATTACCTAAAAGGCCACTTTAAGACCTCTATCAGATTTAGAATGTCAAGAACCCGTAGACCCGCTGTCAACGCATAAGTTACCACGAACTGCAAAATACTGGCTCAAAAGTTCAAGTCGCATCCGCTTCTTCTAAGTTCACCCACCTCGGTCCACTTTTTCGCTGAAACCACCGCCATGTTGCTGTTTGCCATTGTCAGATTGGCCAGGGGCCGAAAAAAATCTCCACAATTATCCCACGGACACTTCTTCACACGCTTAAAGTTCTTTTTCGGTGTGGTCTTTATGCAACACAAGGCTCCACGTACCACCATCATTTCACACCGTTGCCACATCAGCGTTAAACACATAATCACTATTCACAAACACATCAGCAATTAATATCATCGCCACATCATCACTTCCAACCAACTAGATGAGGCCACGTCACATTAAAGGACAGGTCTTTACCTATTTTTTTACTCTTATATAAATATTTTTAATCATAATACTTACTAAAGTTGCATAAATTACTTTTTTTTATGAATTTTACAATAAAACGTCATTTATTATATTTTATATAATTTAAATAATTTTTTTTTTATTTATACAACTCTAAATTTTTTTTTTCTCATAAATTTTTTCTCTCTTATAAAAAATATAATTTTTATTTCTTGTACATCATTCTATATTCATGAAGCAATCATTTTTCTCTCTTTTATGTCATTTTCTTTTAACGGTGATTTTTATTATGTACCATTGCACAAAACTCATAAAACAAAAATACCCTGTAGAGATGCTCTTGTGAGTTGGTTTGTAAAGTTAAAGCTTTTTGACTGGATCCCTTCCGTGCAGATGGATAGCAGGACAGGTATGGAAAGAGGAAAAGAAGAAAGAACATACATAGTTGTTCTTTGTATTATTAATTTGTGTGACTTAAAATGTAAAGCACTGCCATGTAAAGTTCCTTGCTCTAAATTGGACAATGATATGGTGGCAATGGCTGCATTTTAGGTGGGTTATAGTTCCTCATCATAGGATCTAGAGAGAGGTGAAGAAAGCTTTGATTATATAGATGAAGGGGAACGGAGCGTGGTTCATGGTTGCACATTAACCGCAAGATGTTGTCTTTTAAATAAATTTTCTTCCCTTCATGAATTGGAAGGGAGAGAGAAAAAAAATTAATCATATTATTAATCCATGTAATTTTACATAAATTTTCAAAAAGTTTACATAATTTAAAATATTTAAAAATTATCTCTAAACTTTTTAAATATTTATAAATTAATTCATGTTAAGTTCTACCAACTAACTTTCGTTATCTACTTGTGTAACTAATAGAATGTCTTGTTAGTAGTAATAGTACTGTGAAATGACATAAGATTTAATCATTCTACTGCTCCTTGTAGTTTTACAAAATTAGAAAAAAAAAATTCAAAAAGTGCTTATACATTAAAAACATTCAAATTTCGTCTCTAAACTATATGAATGGTAATAACAGGAAACTTGGTTTAGGCCATGAGCTCATCGATGGTCAATAACTCGCCTTGGTCTTGCGAGCTCACCAGGCAACCTAAAGGAACTATCAAACCATCAGCCCAAATACCACTTATTAGCACATAATTTTTGGGCACGACAGTACATTCTAACTGATAGAGTCCATCAGCCAGAAAAGCTTAACTGATATGTATGTTTCTTTCTCTTTTTTTTAATTTATTTATATATTCTTCACATGTCTTAAATCTTTTAAATATAAAATTTTATTTATACTCCATCAATTAACTCCCGGTATTTATATATGTAGCTAATAGATTGCCTTGTTAGCATTCCATTATCAAATAAGGGAGGTTAACTGATAAAAGTTAAATGACAACTAATTTATAAACATTTGTATAGTCTAAGAATGGATATAATATGATTAAATCTCAAGTTTATGTGCCATCAAAACATTTTGTTCCACTTATACATATAACGGAAGTAAACAAAGAAACAGATGGAAACAGTCAATACCAAAAGTTAGGGAAAGAAAAAGAAGGGGAAATAATTAATAAAGATGTTTTCCAATTCACATCAGAGAAATTTTTACATAATCCACTTGCCTTCTAGCTAAACCAGGATAAAACAAGTGCTGCTAACAAAAATTGACTTGAGATCACACCTGAGCAATTGGTCTAATGCACATCAACAAAGTTGTAAAGTTGAATGAAAACTTATAATGTACCATTTGAACAATTTTTTTGGCCTTAAAGATTAGAATGAAAACTTATACAAGTTGAGAATGACGTTGAGCCCAATAAAGAAATTGATAGGAGATACAAAAGAACAGCACCCTCAAATCATTCTACGTCAAACACCACGAGGATTTCCTCTACAAGAACAAGATCAGCATTTAAGTTCAACATTTATTTACAATTTCTTCAAAAAGAGATACCAATTGCAAGCTCAACAATGCCTAAATCGAGTTAAGTAGTTTGATAATTGACAACATTTATTTACGGTTTCTTCGAAAAGAGATACCCGCTGCAAGCTCAACAATGCCTAAATCGAGTTAAGTAGTTTGGTAATTGACAGAAACCTTTTTGCAATGACATACTAAAAAGATAATATGACTGTTTGGAAGAATCAAATATCCTTCAAGCTCCACGCTGAAGATAGATGTCTGCTTGCACATGTGTATTGGAGTGATATCAACAATTATATTCTTCGTAACCTGAAGAGGAATATGTTCTTCCCAAGATAATATGTATCTCTAGAAGTACGACCACTGCAAATAAGGATTTTGCTTACAATTGAACAAAGAGAGTGTGTGACTTTCGAGAACGACTGGAATGTAAACAGTACTCATGAGCTGCAAATAAGGTTCATTGATATTAATATAGACTAATCAGAAACAAATGCTCTTACATATTACATAACAAAATCAACTCAATAAAGTTTATAACTTGTTGTGAACACAACAGGTATTGTCCCTTAGGTGGGCGAGGTTGGTCTCGAACCCAAGACCTAGGGGTTTTGTTCCCTGAAGAGGGACGCCTCTCGAGCTCAAGTGGTAAGAGGCATCCCTCTTCAGGGAACAAAACCCCTAGGTCCTGGGTTCGAGACCAACCTCGCCTATCTAAGGGACAATACCTGTTGTGTTCGCTCAAATGGTAAGAGGCATCCCACTGGCCTAGCGGCACCCGCTTACCAGCTGGGAACAAAACCCTTAGGTCCTGGGTTGGAGACTAACCTCGCCCACCTAAGGGACAATATCTGTTGTGTTCACAACAGAACTAATAGTAGACCCGATTTCCCAAGATGTTGACAAAAATATAAAAAGTTGAAAAAAGAAAATGGAGAATACAGAAAGATTTTGATTTTTGTTTACAGGTACGTGATATGAAAAGTAAAAAATGAAACAATTAAAATTAGATTTTATTGATTGGTATTTTCTTCAATTGGCATTGAAGAGACACGTGACGACGAGTCATATGACCCAATATTAATTTCTATTGAACTTTTATGCAGCATTTTGCATATAAAAAACTAAATTTCTATTAAAATTGTTGAAAAAAAAACATGTGATACACACACTAAAGAATGAATTGAATCAAAACTTAAAATGTACTACCATATTCCAAAATAGCATACCAATAAAGCTACTTTTTTGTACCACATATATAATTAAGTAACATACCACTTTCTTGAATTTGTATCACGTTTCTCGTAACTCTAGGCTAAGTTCAAAATTAGTAGATACAGTATGCAATTCAGTTAAATTTGTAATTTCATCAATAAGGAATAGAGACACAACGATTCAATTTCAAACGTGCCTAAAGGTTGGTTCTCCTTCACAATGCCAATTTTACCAGTGAAACACCATCACTCCAGACTCTTTCAAGATGTTGTTTTCAATGTATTGGAAAAGGCATTGAAACCCAGAAAAATGAAGGGTGCTGCAATAAGGCCATGGTGTAAAGAGACAAGGAACGTAGTGCAACTAAGTTAAACTAGCCCAAGATCGAAAACCTTGGTAAAGAAAAATAAACCAAAAAAGAGAATAAAACTCCAATATGGATAAGGGAAGACTTGTATTACTAACTTTGCTTTCTTGACAACTGATGGATTACAGTCATTTATAGGACTTTAAAGAAAATATATTCATCTCCCTAATTAACTCCTAATCCATAAAAACTAAGAACGTGAAAGATAATACATGAAAACGAAAATTCTTAGACATGAACCTCACAATTAACTAGAAACTACACTTTAAATTATGAACTACCCAATAAACTGGAAGCATAGAAAATATAATAATTATGGGTAGTCAAGCTTCTTGAAATCTAAGAAATAATTAAGTTGCTTGTTGAGAAATGAAGAGTCACCGAAAAATTACTTTAATTTCATCTCTCCCCCTTAAAGTGATATTTTGGAAATAATTCCAAGCTTAGATCGCAGCATTTCAAAAGATCTTGTGGATAAATATGCCAGCAACAATATCTTGACTCCTCACCTCAAAAGCAGTGATGAATCTTTCCAAAACTTTCTTTTATTAAATTTCACCTCAATGTGTTTTGTCCTTGCAAGATAAATTGGATTGGTGGCAAGCTGTATAGTACTTTGATTATCTCCATAAAGACTAGTTGGAGCATGGATCCAATATATATATAAAGTTTGCAAAATTAAAAATAGAGCATACCACCATTAAAAGTATGAATATATATTATAATTACTTTAAACAATCATCTAATTATTTATATTACTTTACACATTTGCTCTCTAAACTTCCCAAAACTCTTTTAGAATTTGGTTGAAGAGAAGAGACTCTAAAATTTGATCTGTATAAAATATAATTACTAAAATTGCAGTACAAACATATACTACTAATGCAATTAGCAAAGTATTTCAAGGTTGTCATATAAACAGAACTAGTTACTAATTACCAAAATGCTCTAATCTAAATATTATTTATGGGATCGAAAACAACCACTAAAATTACAAGAGATATAAAACATGAAACAAAACATGATTAATATATAAAAGCTCCAGGGCTTTCGATTTTACCTCCACCTTTTGTATTAAATAATTTATTTTCCTTAATTTATTAATTATGTCAATTGCCAATTAGGATTCCTAATGTGTTAGTAAGTCCTTTTCAAAGTCAAATTAACTAACTTAAATAATTAATTTAATCATATCCCTTGTAAATTATAGTAATCTAAGTTGCATTAAATTTTCTTTTCATAGTTGCATAGGATCTTAAAATATCCCTATCCTAAGCTACTTTATAAGATTATTTCTCATGGTCTAAGCATCTAAACATGTTTCCTTTGCAGTTAATTTATGTCATTTCTCATTGATAGAAGCCACATTTCTGTATCTCAAGGAACTGAAAATATGGCAGTCAAAAATCAAGCAGAAGAGATTGATTTAATACTAATCATTTGTATAATTTTGAAATTCTTATTTAATGTTTTAATATTTGAAAGAATATAGCATATATCTAAAGAATAATCCCTTTGTATTGCTACTAAATAGCGTGTCTAAATACTTGGAAATGCATGTTATAATATGCATGATTTGAGCTTTGGAGTTATGTAACAGCTGAAAGCATATTTAACTGGGACATCAAAATGTTGGGAAACAGGATAAGAAGATATCAGAAAACGAACTCAATAACTGTATGGACTCGATATAAAGGATAACTGAATAATTTTATAGGCTAAACTCACAAGAAAAAGCCGGAACCAAACATACTCTAATAACACAAAATCAAGAAATTAACAAAAAATAATATCACACTAACAGTCTAGAGAATCTGATCACTAAAATATCTCACTCCATCAATAGCTAAACTTTAGCTCCAAGTTAAATCACATATTACGCAAAATCCTCCATGTAAACTTTGAATCAACCTTCAACACTCCTCCTTGATTCCAAGTTGCATACACCAGGCTTTACTTAAAAAAGTGAACTCTTAATTCATCAAGCTGGATTCTTTATTGCTTCCCTCCGCACTTAATGTTTGCAAGAATTCACCCTAGTCAAACTACTTGACAAGCTACTGTAGTTGCAGCTATATACTTAGCTTCAAATGTTAACAAAGCTATTTATGCTTACTTCTTAGAACTCCACAAAACTATAACTTTTCTCAGATTAAACATATAAGCAATAATGCTCTTGTGATCTTCTAAACATCTAGCGTAATCATTGTTTGTATATCCAGCCAATTTGAACTCAACAGTTCTACCAATTTGTTTTTATATCTAGTCAACAATTCCTGCAATATAACTCAGCACCCTTTTTGCAGCTCCTAAGTGATGTTTTGAAGGTTTGTGCATGAACCTAGATATTAACTTCAACAGCAAAAGCTATACTCGGCCCTATATGAGTTAGATAAATAAGGCCCCCAATTAACCTTCCAAAATACTTTTCATTTGCCCTTTCTATGCCAACATGTTGAAAGGATTCCTTCTTCACATTGCTTCACTTTAAAGCCAAGAAAGTACTACAGCTTTCTTAAATCTATCATCTCAAACTTTTTTCTTCATCCAAGCTTTAAATTCATTAATCAAAGATGTAGAAGAACTCATGAAAATCAAGTCATCAACATAAGATAAATGATAAGAAAATCATCACCCTATCGCTAATTGGGTTCATTCATACTTCTTTCAAACCTATTTTCATGAAAGTAAGAGCCTATCTTATTGTATCAAGCTCTTCGAGCTTGCTTCAACCCAAAAAAAAATTTCATAACTTGTACACTTTTTTTTCTTTGCCTTCAGCTTTAAATCCCTTTGGTTGTTGAACATAGATTTCTTCTTGCGATTCTCCATTCAAGAAAGCTAATTTAACATCAAATTAATACACTAGTGTTACAAGGTCCCTTCGGGCACGTGACGTGAAACGGCAGACTCCCACAAAAATGAAAATGAATTAAGTTTACAGGTTTATTATTATGAAAATAACGTGTGATACAATGAAATGCATGTAATGGAGTCATCACCAATTGATTTCTGTCAATTTCAACAAATGAAATGGTACAATTGGACACCAAAAATTTTGGTATGCACATTGAGTTTTTGATTCAGGGGTTGATTACATATGTATAGGAAGGTATTAGTACCATGTAACGTCTGTTCTTCGAACAGTTACCTATTGATATTATTATTATCTTTAGAATGAATTAAGATAGTCCGTATGCTTTGTTTAAACTTTGTTATTTTATTATTATTAAACATTGTTAGTGCTTCTAAAAAAATCTTAAAGTTACCTCAAGATTATTGGCCAAGGATAATAATCAACGTTTTAATCCTTCCCAATTTCTGTCATAAACTTGTAATTTATTTTGCTAACACCAAATTGCAAGGTGTCAAATAAATAAATAATGGTTTTGGGTTACAGGGAAAATGATTTATTTCATTGAAATAATATATAATATACCTTCATGCATAAAAAAAAGATTTTATTTTTTTAATAAAAAAAGTCTTGAAGCCTAGCAACGACCTCTAACAAACCAAAAGATATTCTCTTCACCTACGAAATATCAAAATATCACCATCATCATGGTGAATTTTAATAAAGCCCTTATTGGCAATCATTCCATATCATGAAAAGGTTTAAAGAAATTAAACTAGAAAATGAATGCAGAGGGATTGATGGTTAAAGCAAAAAATAACGGTTAAAGTTGAGACAGATAATTTGAAAACTGTATTTGAGAAACAATTTTGAGTATTGGTTGTGGTTTCATTAACAGGGACTTTTATAAGTCCCGCCAGAGCTTCTAGTAAAACTAAGAAATCCTTTAAATTTTTTCTTTTATAATCATTATTATCAATGAGTTTTTGTTTAATTAATACAGTCATTTAATGATTATTAACATGAGACAGGATAGAAAAACCAATTAATTTATTGTATGATTACTTTTTTGTTACTTGGGCTTTTCATGGTTTTGTTCTGCTTTGACCGGTCTTTTATTGGCCGAGTCATGACTGAATTGCTTTGAGAGCCGCCAGTTCATCATGTGAGAGTTGTTCACTATTCGACTGACCAAATACTAGAGACATTTCTACACAATTTATTATCTTCATCGACTAAATTTTCTTAAACTTTCTTGATTAGTTTTAACTCCAGTCTAATGAAATCGTTTTACAAGGCTAAAATCTGAACGATTCCCCCTCCCTCCGTATGCTTGATTAATTCTATCAAAAATTGAGAATTTTTATATATCAGGAACTTGTCCTCCCAAACATTTTATTCCTGGCCCTTAATTAAGGCTGCATGCAATCATACAGTTTACTTATCATCGGGTTTTATTTACGTATCAACTGGGCTATGTTGGAGATTAATACTGATTTTTTAAAACAGTCCTTGAAATTTATATAAATGAAATTAACTCAATACTAATCTTAGGAAATTAGAGTTTATTTGGTAAATGTTTTTGAGTAAAATACATGTATAAATAGTTATGAACCGGTACTGTTATCAATATGCCACACATGCTCTATAAGAAGCCACCATTTATGAATACTGGTAACAATTGATAATCCCAGAAAATGCCATCACTCACAAGATGGAAGTTCATCGCACTCTTGAACAAAAACACCGTGTGTGGTCTTACAAAGACGCGCACACATACACGTGCATTTACTGCGAATACTGTAATCACACCACAATTGAAACTTCTGGACCTGCAAAAGGAACAATAAATCTGGTAAGTATGGGGTTAAAAATGGTATATATCAGAATGCGGCAGTGCCAATGCTGTTATGGTTGTATACCTCTACTGCTCTTGATCTGAATCCTCATTCATGTTGTCCTGCCCTTCTTGTGGAGCCACACCTGTTGCATCCTCATTGTTATTCTGCCCTTCTTGTGGAGCCATAGCTATTTGGTTACCGGGGACAAAAAATATCTTTCCAGTTTTTTGAACGACGTACTCATAACTGATGCCTAAATGAATCATACAGAGGCAAATGATGGTGAAAAGTTCTCTTCCTTTACCAAGTTGCATGGCATGACTTTGGCCCTTATACTGAGAAGCAGCAAAACACAACATCTCAAGCCAGAGTTGACACACTAATCTTCCAGTATCATCATTTCTTTTGGATGTGAGATATTTTGACACCTCTATTCCATCTAGTACCACCGAACTTTTATATTTTACTCTCTCTGTCTCAGAAAACCTAGTATACTGGGCCCACATTGTTTCATACGGATCATTGTCCTGGAAAGACTGGAAAAACCTCACCGTTGCGGCTCGGGTATCTCGGTAGCTCCTCAATTCAGGTGTCAACACCGGCCATAATAGGGAAGGGTGCGCCACAAGCAGGTGCAACATGTAATCAGACAGGATCTTGGATGCTTCCAGATAACGCATGTTTTGTTCAGGAACATTTCTATGTTCTGGCGATGGTCCCTCTTCTGGATGATTTGTCTTCTTGGCATAATATAATTCTGTAGCCACATGGTAAATTAGAAGACGGTCTTCAAAACTTCCTTCACTGCTTTCAATCAAAATGTCTTTTCCCACGGGAGAACTAGTAGGGCCTCCTGTTATTAGATTTTGGATTATGTCATAGCCTGCAGGGTTGAGTTGTTTGGCTTCTGCAGGCATCCCACCCCTTTCTTGTTCACGTGTTCTTATTGATCTCACTTCTTCAAAAAGGGGGTCTCTCAGCTCATTATTCAACAAATCATTTTTACTGTACCTGTAGTTGTCACTAAACTCTTTGAAATCAAATCGCTGGAGAAAGGACTCGACAAATTTAGAAGATTTCCCGTCTCTTATGCTGTATGATAGTAAGTTGAACTGCCCAACTTTAGTGCAAGGTGTTAGATAATTCTGACAGGTTGTAATCATTGATACAAGCTTTCTCCATATCCATCCATCTGGATGTGCAACCATCACGAGTGTATCAATTGACAAGAGAGAGACAACAAAACTTCCACATTCCAACACTACCGCCTTTAGCTGCAAAGTAATCGTTATAGCCTTATAAATCTTCACAGGTTTCTGCCTTTCGACACGGACAAACAAAATACCTGCAGTGATAATCGAAAAAAAGCTCATGAATCTAAGTAGCCAACTTGCTATACACCATAACTTGTCAATCACAACATCCTTGCCGTAGAACATGTTATAGGCAAAACTGAGCTCCATTTCCAGAAACTGAATGGAATTTTCGGTGGTTAAGCCCTCGAGTACATTCTCATTCACATCTGTTGTGTGATCAATGTAAATATCTATGTGACTTTGAAAGCATTTATGGGCCTCAAGGAATGTGTCTTCAGTCCCTGATCTTGCCGCCCACCTTCTATATCCGTTCTACAGACATGGAAACAGCGTGGGCTATCATGTGAGTTTTTCCTAGCTGATCGCCTTCATCTGCTAATGCTCCCACAGTTGATTGCTATAACACGCTCACAAGATTTGGAATTACCAGCAAAAAGCAAGAGTAGGACACAATAACTGATTCGTTCTTCTATCCATGAAAGCCAGAAAATGATAATTGTTTTCCCCGCATAGTATAAGAACTTGAGCGAATGAATCCCCCAATACTGATCGTCCTCCGAAGTAAAGGCAGTAATTGCATTGTGACCGCCAAGATGCTATAGAATAAAAGTTGCCCAAAGGACCAGTAAGTTGATTTTGTAATCCACACTGTCCTGGCAACCTGGCTTTGGCTTTGGAGTCATACTGGTTTGGAAGATATTTCCTAGAGAGACTGATGCAATAAAATCACCCGCTAGATGTACGCCATACCAGACGTTTCTTCTTATAGATCCTATGGGAATTCCCTTGCGGAAGAAAATCCATAAGAAGAGAATGAGTTGTGCCAATATGCTCACGGAGATCATACCTCGAAGTAAGACAACCGTATAAATCTTCTTTATGTCTTCTATATCCATGGATTGCGGCTGCATGAAATGCATTTAAAAAATGTCAACTAGTAGAAGTCTAGGCAATCGCTAAGTTATTCAAATAAGTTTAGAATGAGTGGTCTCATTCATTTTGACTAATTAGGATGAGTTGAACAAGGAATGAATGATAAATTTCTTTCATGTATATTTATTATAATTATAAGTATTGAAAAATCAATTATTCCACTTTTATCTTTCATTCATTATTAGTTAAAAATCATAAAATAATATTATACAATAAGTGCTTATTTATTTTCACCAATCACAATTAATAAAACATAAAATGAATAATGTTACAAAATGAGTGAAATAAAATAGGACACCAAATGAAATAATAAATTTCACTTTTGTAAAGATAAAATATATTTTCTCTTGATCCAAGAAAATTCAAATAATAATGTATCTTCCATTAAATGTTATAATTAATTATTAACTTTATTTATGTTTTTATTTTTATTATTTATATAACTTTTATATATTCGTTCTCTTTCACAAATTTTAAATCTTAAAGGCATAAACTTTAAACTCCAAAATATAAACACTAAATTTTAAAACATAAACCTTTAAAATATAAACTCAAATTTTAAAATATGAATTCTAAACCTTAAAACATAAACCCTCAACTTTAAACTTTAAACCCTAACACTAAAACAAAAATCTTAAAATATAAACTCTAGACATAAATTTTTTTCCCTAAAATATGAATCCTAAATTTAAGGTTTATATTAGCACGTAGAGATTCATAAAAGAAAATGAACATATGGGTATAAAAATTACATGAAAAAAATAAAAAATACAAATAAAACTAGTAATTAATAATAATATTTAATATAAGATATGTCATCATTTAAATATTTTATAATTAATAAGCCCATGTTTAACGCTTTATCCTCAGCTCTAAGAGCTAATGTTAACAAAACTCAAATAATATTGCACAATTAGTGGTTTCATTCATTTTAAGTAGTCATAATAAATGGGACATTGAATGAGATAGCAAAGTGGGATAACATAAAATAATATTATATAATAAGTGATCTCATTTTGATAAAATTTATTATTCTATTTCGATGTCTCATTTTTTATCTCATTCATTTTAATTGATCAAAAAATTTTAAATAATATTCTCACTGATTATATATCGTCATAACAAATGAGACAAGATAATAAGTTTATTTCTTAATGTGTATTATAATTATATCTAATTAAAAATTAGCTATTATATTTTGATATCTCATTTTATGTCTTATTCATTATGAATTAGTGAAAAATCATGAAATAGATGTCATATAATAAGTGGACTTATTTTAATCATTTACAATTAGTGATGCATGAAATAAACCTCTAAATACAATAAATTTGTTTTCGCTACATATATTGTAATTATATTTGATGACTCATATTTATTCATTAAAATATTGTGTCATTATCACATTACTCTCTTTCTCACTGTTCTCTATTTGGTCTTTACCTTTCCTTCCGTCATAGAACTTCCCATTCATTGGTGGAAAATAAAAATAAAAGGAAAATGATGGTGTGATCGTGACGTGATTTTTTAATTTTTAATGAAGAAACGTTTCATTAGACATAATTATAAAAGATAAACAGGAAGATTATTCTGATATAGACACATAAATATTTTTTAACGAAGAAATAAAAGTATTCTTTGTCGTCCCTTCTTTTGAAATATTGTTTATTTTTATTTTTATTTTTCGGAAAAGCTATTTTACTGTATAATAAAAAAATAATTCCCCAAATAAAGCTACTGAATCAGTTTAGACATGATTAATAATTGATTAACCATTAGTAAATTTTTATTCATAAATTTGAAAAAATAATCATTAAAAGTTTAGAAAATATCTTCACGCACGCCCAAAAGAAGATTCAAAACTAACTAAATCCATCGAATCAAAAAAAGAAAAATTAAATCCACATCTCTGATGGAGTTTGAGTTCAATATATGCACAAAATCGCCATAAAAAAAAATAAAAAATGAAGCTTTATTTCATTTATAATAACTGGAATGCAATCCATTTGGAAATCAAGCAAAATAATATATGATCATGTCACGGTTCTATATGGACAAATGCATTATCGTGTTAATTCCATGTATTTAAAATCTCAATTGAATGATTGATAAAAAAACTAAAAGTATATAGAAAAAAGTTGTTTTTAGTGTTTAAAACATGGTTGTGACATTTTTTGTAATTTTATTGAAGTCTTTTATTTTATTTTGATAAAAAATGACTAGTGGTTTAATAAATTTTATTGAAGATGCTTTTTCATACTTAGTAAATATGTAAACAAGTAAAATGAAACGAAAATGAAAATGAAAATCGAAAAAGTTTTGCAAAAATATTTTTGAAAAATAAAAATCTGAAAGGGAAAACACATTTAAAAAATCAAAACCAGAAATAAAAATTTGATAAACTAAATATCCATTTAGTTTGTCAAAATCTTCGCATTTCAAAACTAAATTTACTAGTTGGTGAGATCCACCAGAATTGCCCAGTCCCTCCCACATTTTTATGGCTGTAGTATGGCAATGACTTTTCACTTACGTGGAGATAATAATATGAAACTGAAATTTATGGATGGTAATTAGTCGTGAATTTGTAATGCATTGCTATTAGATCAGTGAAGAACGTTCTATTAAAATTAAATAACCTATAAAACATCTATGTAATAATTTTCTACAATAATTTCTCACTGATTAATATTAATATAAAGGATATTTTTTTAAAAAAAAAATATGATACAATATACCATGATTCAATTAAAAAAAATTGATTTTTTTTAATTTTAAAAATAAGGCTTTGTTATTTTTTGATAGAAAAATATCATCTCAACGAATTCGCACAATATTGCGTCAATACAAACAAATTTCCGTGGTTCTTTTATTAAGACAATGCTTAACTTACTCCTAATCCCATCTGTATATTTATTTATACCAAATGATTTCTATTTATTCAAGGAAAACGTCGTGTCATGATCACATAACCCTTTTAGTATAAAATTTTACCCAAACTCAACGAGTCCCATCATTTTTATTCGGTTGAAAATGAGGATGGAGCAAGCAAAATAGGTATGAGATGGTGATGGAGAATTAAAAATTTTAATGGATAATTTTACATATCTAAATTTTAATGGATGATATTTATTGTTTTTTTATTCTGCAAAAGATTGAGACTGAATCAAAGCTCAGCAACTTCTTAGTTATTATAATTCTAATTATTGTTTGAGATTTCTCTCATTGTTATTATTCAAGACTTAATATTGTTGTTTTAATTTATCTAATTATAGGTCCATGGATTAGGTTAAATCTTTAACTTCGTGGCTGGGGAGGGGGAGGAGCCCCACTGGCATCCCCACTGTTATTCCCTTTCTCCTGGCTGTTTTTTTTTCTTTACCCTTCACTTTCCTGCTACCGGACAACTTCCCATCCATTGCGTTTCAACAGCTGGGTTTCCTCTGCTTAACAGATTCTTGAAAAGTATAAAAATATCTTTCTTTTTTTTAAAAAAAAAAAAAAACTCTTGATTTCTAGATAATTAATTTAAGAATATTTTTCAAATCTTACTTTCTTTTTATGTTGGAAATATATTCTTCAAATCTGGAGAAGGAGGAAAAGATTTCTGAGTTAGAATAGTTGTATATAACAGAACACGAGACATGAAGGGCTGAGACGATCTATGGACAGAATCGGCCCAAATTCAGTCTGTGTGAAAATAGTAACCAGCAAACCGTCGCTTGAGAATTGACGAGAAAAGTAGAAAATGGCGTACCTGATATTGCTGTTCTTCAAAACAGGCAGAATAAGCAGAATCAATGTTGCTTGCTGTCCTTGGCGTCCTAGTCCTAAGCCTTGCTCCAAGGAAGACCTCAAAAGCATTATACGAACTTGACACAGATAACTGAGCAAGTTAGATGGAAAGCATAAGCTTGCGAGCAATTTGGAAGGGAATGAAGCAACATGTAATTAATTTATAAAGCAATATTTTTGGTGATTCAGGAAAGAATTTGCATCTGTTGTGTTGACTTCAACAAGAATATCGTAGATATATATATATATATATATATATATATATATATTAAAGAAAGGTTTATTGAAAAATAGCACACTCACAGTGATTTAGAGCTGCTTGTCACGGGGCCATTACCCTCTTCCCAAAAAGATGTCTTAATGGGGTGTGCAGTGCCCACGTTTATAAGGCCCAAGACCCCCCCCCTTTGCCTATTTGATGTGGGACTTCTTCTTGTCTTGTGACATACTCCCCCACCCAATCTTGTGACGCTCTCGTCACAGGTGGGGCCCCCTGCCTACCCCATTCTCATCGGGGCGCTTGGCACGGACATCAGAGTCAAGTTTGGGTCGACTCTAATACCACTTGTCACGGGGCTATTACCCTCTCCCCAAAAAAATGTCTTAATGGGGTGTGCAGTGCCCACGTTTATAAGGCCCAAGACCCCCCCCCCCCTTTTGCCTATCTGATGTGGGACTTCCTCTTGTCCTGTGACATGCTGCAGCTCATAGGACAGCCGAGAAATGAAAACAGGAAGATGGTGTTGGAAGAAGACTCTTCATCAGAATAAATTGGCTCCGAGCTGAAACTTCAAAGATCTGATGGGATCCTTTCTGTAGAAAATACGCGAAAAACAGGATTTTAGGATTCACTGAAGCAATGATTCAGCAGAATTCTGGAAAACTGAATTTGCAGGGCAAGGATCGGAATGGATACTCCTAATATAATTATAGACTTGATAGGTTATTAAATTAATTTATTAGTCGAAACGTTTTCATTGTTATATCACGTATAATGCGTTATATATTGGGAGCAAAAATTTTTGTCCTATTGTATCTGTTAAATTCTGTGCCATTGTATTAAAATTAATTATAATTTAATAAAATAATATTATAATTAAATTATTTAAATTTTTAAACAATATTAATATAATCTCCTTGATACACCACAATTTTCATAAAGTGATTATAGTTCCATAGCATATTCGTAATTTTATCTAAAAATAAGCTTAAGTTAAATTATAAATATTAAGATTTTTTTAATTGAAACTTCAATTTTCAGAGGCATTGCTAGATGAATTTTATGTTTCTATGTTTAATTTGGTGATTATTAACTTTCCTATAGTTTCAACCTTAATCCAAATTGTGTTTGTATCCGTGAATTTATTCAGTCAATTAAAAAATGAATGGCTTATGATTGTTAGTTAACATTTTTATTATTATTTTTATTATTAAGAGTTGGTTCTCTCTTAAACTTGTGCTAAATAGTATATGGTATAACTTTGTTTATGGTATATTATTTTTATGTGAAAACTTTCAAATCACAATTAATTATTGTTTCATGTATATCATGGTTAGACTCATTTCCAAGACATATACTAATCCAGCCAGTTACATTGTTATTTGGCCCAAATTAGTCATTTATTACTCTATTAGTCTATTTTTTTGTTTTTAGGGTTTTAACATATAAATTAAGAAATTATTAATTAATATGATAATTAACTATAATATCTTTATTTAATTCATTCAGTTTATAATGTAATTAAAAAAAGAATAAATGACTTACTTTTAATTTTATATATATATATATATATATTAATAAATTTTTTAAATGCTAAAATTACAATAGTTTTGGGAGAAATAAAAAATTTCTAGAACAACAAAAGTACAGGGAGTAATTACCAAATTAAATTTGAATTAGTCCTAACGTAACTCTAGATACCTAATAGTTTCCCACATACAAAATTCAAGTAAAACACTAAAGAAATTGCCATAAAAAAAGTTGATTTCTTTAAAGCTATTATAAAAAAAAGGCGTTTGCGCTTGAACTCTTTCAATTGCATTCCACTTGGACATATATTAGTGCAGAAATGATATTGATTGTTAGGGAACTTAAAGTGTTTCACTGTGCATAGACTTTTTACATAAACTTTTTACATAAAATATAAAAAGTATTGTATCTGTATATTTGTTTATAGTAAAACATTGAATTTATAAATATAAGAATGTCAAATTGTAATTTTATAAGCCAAAAAAGACAACTACTACGTACCGCCCCGATGTTGTAGGGATGCCGCATTCATCCCCATAATGATTTTGAAGCCGCGGAAGTAAAAAACAAAAGAAAAATTAAAAAAAAAAATGGGACGAAAGTCATCCGCTTTGTCACGTAATATTGTAATAAATAATTTAATATCTAAACTTTCATTTAATCTAACAAAATAAATTTTAAGAAATATAAAATATTAAATTAAATATTATTATTAATTAATTTTTTAAAATTAACAAGATAAATTTACTTCAACTATATTAAACAGTAAAAAATAAACGACAAATAATTTACTTACAGGCGAAGTAGCTCTAGAGACAAGGATGGGAAACGATATAGCTGGCATTTGTTGACACGATGATGATAAAGTGACCCATCTCACCATTTGATCATGCCTTACATCAACTATTGAAAAGTTGTGCATACACCACTTTTCGGTATATCATGTGTATATAGTTTTAGTATATTTATAATGATAGAATTATATATAAAATAAAAATATTCAAAAACATGTGTAAAAATGATTATATATATATATATATATATATATATATATATATAAGTATAGGTGTAACGCATCTCATTAATTATTTCAAGGAGAAATTTGTTGTAAGGTCTTACTAATTAAAAAATTGTTAAAATTAATTTTGATTTATTAATTTTTAAAAATTATCATAACACTTTAACTTTATCTTTATCTTTATTTAAAATTAAACTTTAACTTCATCTCTATTTAAAATTAAACTTTAACTTTATCTTTATTCAAAATTAAACTTTATTTTAATCGTAGCATCGGAATTAAAAAGAGTCAATAATAATAATAGACAAATATAAAAAGAAATTGACGTCGATGGCTGAGCAAGTCAGAGAAGATCAATGGAAAGCAAAAGCTTGCGAGCACTTTGGAAGGGAATGAAACCGCGTGTAATTAATTTATAGCATCCCCGCATGATTTAGAAATATTTTTGGTGATTCTCCAAAGAATTTGTCGTTGTTTCTGTTGACTTAATAATTTAATAGTCAATATAAAGGCATGATTACGAATTAGCCTGGTAATTAAGAACCCTCTCTTGTCCGCTAACAACATGCATTAAAGACAAAAAGAACCAGATGAGTATTTTTTTTAGTATTTAACTACCTGTAAATGTTATACACAAATTTATTACTAAATTTTTTAATTTATTAATTAATTCATTTTGATTTAACTGAAAAAGTCAAATGGAAGATTTTTACAGTTCCTCTAAATTTCTTTTCAAGTTATTTTTAAAGTTTCTCAAATTGAGGATTTAAAAAAAAAAAAAAACTCTACTATATTTCCTTATCCAAATACATATATATATAATATTATATTATATTATATTATATTTATTTAAATATATATTATATTTATATATATAATATTTTTTATAATTATAAGAATTAAATAATATTTTAAGTAAAGATAAAATTATTTATAAGTATTATAAACCTCTTATTGTTTTCCTCTTACACAATCTATGCTCTTACATAACCGGAGGACTCCTTCTTTCCTTTCATTACACGTAAATATGATACTAGATAATATAAGTAAAATAATATAATATACAGAGTTGAATTATAATATAATATTTTATATTATTATTGTTTATTGCTCATTACATTTACTCAAGTAAAATTCTATTACCATAAGATATCTAAATTCATGTTGTGCTAAGATTGGAGTCCTAGCAATCACAACAAATTTAGATAACACTGGCATGTCATGTTGCAACAATGATAATGAGTATAGATAAGGATTACTCCAACCTTTTGGATAGGAATAGTAATGCTAATGTAAATAATATTAAAAATAAAATAATATAACTAAATAATTTTAATTTAAAATGATATCCAATATGAAAACAATATTAAATGTTAATACTCAAATTAAATAAAAATATCTATGTTTGTTGCGTGACTGTTTTGAAATAAACAAAAAAAAAAAAAATCAACAAAACAAATGTCAAATTTATTTAAATTAAAAATTTAATAAGTGCAGAAATTATGGTTGAAAAAGTTATTAATTTTCAGCAAATGTAGATTATTGATTTAAAATTCACTTTTTTACTTTTTTAAAAAATTATCTTAAATATATAATAAAATCTATACTATTAAATGTAAAATTAATAGCTCAAAATTTATGTCAGTGACTCTTTTACCATAAAATTGCTGAATCTGGCTCCATTTGGGAATATGGCATCAACTTTTCAGTGAAAATTGTGTGTTGGTATTGTGATTTTTGAGTAAAATGATATATTTGTAAATATTTATAAAACTTAGATATATATATATATATATATATATATATATATATATATATATATATATAACATGCCAATGTGGTTGGGTTTTGTTGGTTTGAAAATTTTTTAAAGCAATAAATAGAACCAAACTAATAGTCTTGTCGACCGAGTTGATTTAGTTTTACTGAGTTGAGTTTAGACTTGGATATCCCTAAATCCATCCTAGACCTCTTTCTTCCCAAAATTCTAAACTAAATGGTACTAGTGACGTTGCTGACCCACTTAGAGGATATGAAGAAGGAGATACGCGAGTTGAGGGAGCAAAGACAACATGATGTGCAAGAAATACAAAGGTTGAATGTGGAGAGAGTTGAAACATATGTTCTAACGTGGGTGGAAGACACAACACAGTTATGGGGCCCGTATCGTCCAAATGCTAAACTGAAGGTAGTCCCAACTGAGGTAATAGTTGTAAGTAACATCCGTAAGCCTATTTGACCAGTGACATGTAAGCAACCCAAACATCCTTTCACTAAGGAAATCATGGCTTTCCAGTTACCATGTCATTTTAAGCAACCTTAGATCTATGTGATGGGTCAACAAATCCAGTAAAACATGTATGTAGTTATGAGAATGTGATGTTGATTTCTAGAGTTAAGGATAAGATAAAGTGCAAGATTTTTCCAACATCGTTGAGGAAAGCAACGTTGCAGTGGTTCAATAACTTACCCCCAAGGTTTATAGCTGGCTTTGATCAGTTGACAAACTAGTCCATCGCAGGTTTCTCTATGAGCATAGCCCCACAAAAGACTTATGCGGTGTTATTCACTTTACGACAAGGGGAAGGTGAGTCTTTAAGATCCTATATACAACTGTTCACGACATTGTCATTACAGATTAAAGATCTGAAATATGAGGTAGCCATGCACACTTTGATGGCGGGTCTGCAGCTGGGAAGGTTCAGGGAAAACATTACCTTAAACCCTCTGAAATCTCTCTAAGACTTACTACAGCAGGCAGGAAAATACATGAATCTTGAGTAGGTGGAGAGAACTGTGCCAAGAGTAAGCAAAAAGCAAAAAGGAGGAAGAGATAGAGAAAATAGATCCCGACCTTGTTCTAGCAGGTTCACCCCACTCAACAAAAGCAGGACCCACGTACTATACGAGATCTGTCATGCCAGCTTGGCCAACTTCCCCCTTTGATGAAACCCAGGCTAGGAGCAAACCCAAGAGTGTATTGCAAGTATCACCGAGGAACGGGGCATGATATAGAGGAGTGTTTGGTGTTGAAAGAGTTAATTGAGAATCTTCTTAAAATGGGGAATTTGAAGTAGTTTAAGTCACAACAAAGTTTGGGAGGAGCACCGGGGGAAGCAATTTCCACATAAGAGGCAAGATAAATCGAAAAAAGGCAGGCAAGCAACAAGAAAATGATGGCAAAGGAACACCATAAAGAGTAATAAATACTATTTTTAGCGGATTTACATCGACAGGGGTGACAGCGGGAGAGCATAAGAAGCATTATAGAGAAGGAAAGAGACACTATCACCAAGTAAATGAGGTAGGTCGGAACCAAAAAGTTAGACATGAAAGACCAGACCCTCCCATTACTAGGGGTGGGCATGAGCTGGGACATCTCGATGTTCTGACCCTGCCCGAAGAGTTTAGGACATAATAGAGACGGGACAAATTGAGACTCGGGACAGAATCGGGACAAATTTTTAATGTCCCGGTGATTTTTGGGACAGGATCAGGGCAAGCTTAATTTCATGCCGGGTCCTGTCCCGGCCCAGCCCGATCTATCATATTTTGTTAGTGTTCCGGCCCGTCCATGCCCAATGTAAGTGTCCCAACCCCTTCCCCATCCCGACCTCTCCTTATTCTCATATTTTGTATACTCCAATCTCCAACACCCATGGCGTCTGGCGAAGGTAGAATGGCACGTGCGCCTGCCTAACCCTAAAAGCCCAATTACATTCTTCAACATCACCATCGGTAACATTCTTGCCGGTAGAATCAAGATGGAGCTCTTCGCTGATATTGCCCCTACAATCGTCGAGAATTTTCAGGTGCTTTTGTTTTTGTTTTTTCTATTATGGGTTCTCATTATTATGTTTGTTTTCTCAAAAAGTGGAAAGAAAAAGGAATTTCTTCATTTTTTGAATAAATGAGCTGTTATAGACCTTTGAAATTGAAACGATGATTATGATCATTCAAACTGTTGAATTTTTTTTAAAAAAAATAAAATTAAGAAAGCTCATGGAGTGGCCTACATGATTATTTCCGAAGAGAAATTTTTTGCATAGCGTTTGCTCATGGAAGCTACTTCTAAATTTTTTGGTGCTTTAATATATTCTGTTATCTATGTTCTTTGTATTATTATTTTTGCTGGGTATTTGTTGTCTATGTTTGTGACTGCATAGCTCATGCTCCTTTTTGGCAATTTCCTTCTTATTGATTGATTCTTCTTCTTTTGTTTGGCAGGCAGTTCTGCACAGGAGAGTACAAGTAGGAAAACAATCTCTAACATTTGTTATATTTGTGTATGTTATTTATTTACTTTGGGGGCAGCTAAGGAAGGTTTATGTAAGTCCTGTTGAGGTGTTTTGCATTGCTTTTTGATGCTTTCATCTTATAGGCTCTATTTGTTTTGATTGAAATGGTTTCCAAAAGTCTAAAGTGGATTTTGGTTGTCAAGATAATGATGATAACTTTCGGACAACATTGGTGATGTGAAAGAAATTGATATTTTTGTTGTTTGTTCAATTTAGCATATTATTGATATTGATATTAATCTTTTTCATGAATTGTTATTCATATTATTGGTCAGTGACTATGATCTTTTGTGAGTTCATTTTCCCATTCCTCTTCCTCATTGAAGTGGGTTGAGTGTTATTTCTACTAATATTAATTTCTGAATTCAGGCATGTGGGCATGGTTTAGAATCTCATTCTTGGTAAGACAGGTTAAACCACTACACTTATGATTTGATTGCACTTGCAGGAAAGCTGGACTACCTGTTGGTTATAAAGGCTGCCAATTTCATAGGGTAATCAAGGGATTTATGATTCAGGCTAGTGACTTCACGAAGGTAGTATTCTGATTAGATCAACTCAGACTTCATCTGATTAGATCTTGTGTGTTCTCCCTATTTAAAGGAGACGTGCATGAAACATATGATAAGTTTCTCTCTCTTTGTTTACATGTCATGTACTTGCTTTGCATGAAGATTCAGCTGCCTTAAGACTTGCTTAGATTTAGATCTCTTTGAAAGCATACTTTTAATGCTTGAGTTGGCTGTAAAGAATACAAAGACTTGACAGATTTGAATGGTTCATTGGAAAATGAATTCGTGGAAGTGCCAACACTATCATTGGTTGAGATCGGTGAAGAAAATGGATCATTTTGTCATCAATATAACATGCTGTCAAGTTTTTATTCTTAGTACTGGGTTTTAACAAAATGGTGGAATGGCAGAAGCTGTTAAGTTATTCTATGGGGTAGGATAATCAAAGTGAGACATTTTTGATTGAGTGTCATTTAATGTTGATGATTGGAGTGTTAAATATCTTTACTGCCATTTTAAATGTTTAATCAATGGAAGAAGATTCTGTCCATTTGTGCAATACTTCCCCAATCTGAATTTTCAATTGTGTACGAAATATATATTCATGACATGTTTTTGGCATGGTAATAATCATTTAATTGTTTCGATAAATTTATTCACTACTAACTGATATACTGTTGATGATAAATTTCTGAGAGCTTTAGAAATCTTACCTGGAATTTAGTTTCATAATTTTAGGAAGGCCCGAACCCTCTTCATCTATTGCGCGAGCAAATAATGGACATAATACAAATGGTTGTCAGGTAAATTAACGATACTCAGTTCCTTTTCTCTTGCCCTTTTTCTCTATAGCCTCAGAATGTCAAATTCACAAAGCTTCTTTTTTTACTGATTAATTTCTCTTTTCTTGTCTATAGTTCTTTATCACCTGCGCAAAATGTAACTGGCTTGACAAGAATAGCGTTGTTTTTGGGGTATGTTAAAAATATTTATTTCTTTCTGCTTGTTGCAAGTTCTGCTGTTGTTAACTGGGGTCATCCGGGTTTGTTGCCATCAATTTATTTCTAGCACAAATATCCTAGTAATCAGTAAATTTTTTTGCTTATTGATTTTGTACTGTCATGGAATCTTTAACACTTAAAACAGCTTTGGTGGACGTAAGTTTGAGCATGCATTGAAGCATGGAGCAAGACATAGTCTATTTGTTGTCATCTGGGATGGTTTGTGGACAGCATCAGGAAAAATGGTGAGTTGATCTCATTTGGTTTTTCACTGACTTGTTTTGGAATTTGGTCAACTTGTTGGTAGCCATACTTTAATGATTTAATCCTTGTGTTGTCTTGGATACTCCGTAACCTCATTATAGTAAGTGTTTCTGCATTGCATTCTTATGTTTACCAGGAAATTGAGAATGGTGGTTTGGAGGTGTAAAGGTCAGGGAGAGGTATATTTAGATTCGAGACAAACCAAGTGACAAAACAGGACAGGACACATTCGGGACAAGTCGAGACAGGACTCAAGACATAACCGAGACGGAACCAGCACAAGCATATTGACAATCGGGACGGGACTACGACAGGAATTCTTGTCCCAGGGTATTTTTGAGACGGGACCGGGACAGCCCAAATCCCGACCCGTCCCGGCCTGTGCCCACCCCTACCCATTACATTTACCAATGAAGACTACAAGGAGATACAACACGATCATGATGACCTGTTAGTGGTAGACGCCATGATAGCAAACTTCCTGGTGAAGAAAATATTAGTTGATTAAAGGAGTTTAGTTGACATACTATTTTTGAAGACATTTAGGTAAATGACGATTGAAAGGGAAAATTGGAGATTTACGGTGGGACCTGATAGTTTTTTTGGGATAGAGACTCTAATAGAGGGTGCAATAAGACTGCGAGCAACTTTCGGGGAAGGGCCTAACCAAGTGACTAAAACAGTGAAATTTCTGGTGGTAGAATGCCCTTCCCTATACAATGTGATATTGGGAAGGCCAACCCTCAACCAGTTAAGGGCAGTAGTCTTTACCTGACACTTACCAATCAAGTATCCAACATTACAAGGCAGAGTGGGAGTAATAAGGGGAGATCAAATGGTAGTACGGGAGTTGTATTAGAAGGGCTTGACAATTACGGCAGTCAAAGGCAGATGGGCAGAGAATAAATACATCAAAGACTCAGGTCCTTCGAAGGAAGAGGTATAAATTGTGGAGGTCGATGTCATAGCTAACTTCGGGCAGGAGAGACCTATGCCGTTGGGAGAGTTCAAGGAAGTTTAGCTGGGCAGACTAAACCAAACAGTTCAGATATCAACCCATTTGAGGGAGGAGCAGCAAGAACAACTAGGGCAGTTGCTAAAAGACAATGCAACAGCTTTTGCTTGGACCACTGCCAACATGTCAGGTATTGATTCTTCCATTATAACTCAAACTCTACACTAAACCTGGAACTAAACCTATAGCTCAAAAGAAAAGGTTGTTTGGCCTAGAGAGACCAGTGACCATTAGGGGGGAGGTGCATAAGTTACTGAATGTGGGGTTCATTAGGGAGGTAGAGCATTCGTCATGGATTTCGAATGTGGTCATGATAAAGAAACCAAACGGAAAATGGAGAATGTATATAGATTTCTCCAACTTAAATAAAGCATGTCCAAATGATCCATACTTCTTTCCAAATATAGATCGGTTAGTAGATGAGGCTGCCAAACATTTACTCTCAAGTTTTATGTTTGCTTATTCAAGATACAACTAAATAAGGATAGACCCCAGGGATGAGGATAAAACTACTTTTGTCACAGAAGAAGGATGTTATTGTTATAAAGTAATGCCCTTTAGATTGAAAAACATTGGGGTAACTTATCAACACTTGATGGATAAAATGTTTAAGGAGCAAGTTGGGAAGAACTTGGTGATATATGTGGATGATATATTAACAAAGTCTATGAGTTTTAGCTAGCATATAGAGGACTTGGGGGAGACATTCACCGCTCTGAGGAGATTTGGAATGAAGATTAATCCAAAAATATGTACTTTCAGGCCCTCGGCCAGGAAATTGTTGACTTTCATGCTGACACAGAGGGGGACAGAGACTAACCGGAGAAATGCCAAGCTATACGTGAAATGAGTTCACAGAAGAATGTGGGGGAAGTAAGAAGATTGTTTGGAAAAATCACAACGTTAACTCGGTTTATCTCCAAAGCGGCACAACGATCTTTACTTTTCTTATCAGTAATAAGGAAGGTGAAAAAATTTCAAATAGACGACCGAATATCAAAAAGCATTTGAAGAACTTAAACAATATCTGGTGACACTGCTAATCTTAGCTATGCCCCACCCCGGGGATACACTATACATTTACTTATTTGCTTGTAACTAGGCCATCAGCTCCGTGTTAGTCAAAGAACAACAGGGCACACAAGTGCCTATATATTTCATTAACAAAGTCCTTAGCGGCCCTGAACTTAGATGCCAACATATTGAGAAACTGGCCTATGCCTTAATCTATGCAGAGCGCCGTTTGCGACCATATTTTCAAGGGCACCAGGTGAGAGTAAGAACGATTTAACCCCTCAAGCAAATATTACAAAAACTAGCCCTGTTGGGGAGAATGTTAGCATGGTCAATAGAATTGTCAGAGCATGGAATAATTTTCGAGCCAAGAGGACTTATAAAAGCACAGGCCTTAGCAGACTTTGTAGCAGAACTGACCCCGCCACAACATGGGCTACGAAGTCAAAGAAAATCTAGACCCTGTACGTCGATGGGTCGACCAACAATAGAGGCTCAGGGGCAAGAATCATTGTAGAAGGACCCGAGGGCATTACAATAGAATGTGTACTTAAATTTGAATTCCCGACCTCCAACAACGAGATAGAATATGAAGCCATCATAACTAGTCTAAGGTGGCGAAAGATATGGGTGCTATAAGGATCAAAGTTCAGTTAGACTCTCAATTAGTAACAAGTCAGATAGGGGGACAATATCAGGCTAGAGAAGGGTGTATGTAGAAGTATTTAGAATTGGTTAAGAGCATAATCAATGAACTCGAAGAAGTAAAAGTGGAACACATCCAGAGAGAGCATAATGCAAGAGCTGACCTACTGTTTATGCTTACCAGCTCTAAACCATCATAGGGGAACAGGACCCTAGTTCAAGAAATGTTGTCAAAACCAAGCATAGAAAAGAAAGTAGAACTGCAATAGTGACTGAAGAAAGTATAGACGACTGGAGAAGCCTAATCAAAAAATACCTGTGTAATGGAGATCTCCCACCTGACTAAAGCGAAGCTAGAAAAATAGCTCGGCTAGCTACCTTCTATTATGTATATGAGGCGAAATTGTACAGAAGCGGTTTGTCTCAACCGCTACTTAAGTGTGTCAGTCCTAACCAAGCATAATACATATTGTGAGAGTTACATGAGGGCATATGTGGTCACCATCCAGAGGCCTAAAGCCTGATGTCAAGAGCCATGAGGTCGGGATATTTCTGGCCAACAATGAAAGATGATGCTAGCAGGATTGTCAGATCATGTTAGAAATGTCAAAAATCTGCAACCAATATACTCGCTCTGGCAACAAAATTATACAATATGATCGAGCCATGGCCATTTTTCAAATGGGGTATAGACATTTTAAGGCCTTTCCTACTAGCAACAGGCAAAGATGCTTCATAGTAGTGGCTATAGATTACTTTTTTAAATGGGTAGAAACACAGGCTTTAGTCGCCATCACAACAAATCACATGCAAAAATTATTCACCAGTCACATCTTGTGTAGGTCATACGACAAACATCGGGTCATCATAACATATTTAAGAACATAAGTAATTAATTGACCAAGTCTATCATGAACACCGACTAATCATTTTCCCCTTTGTACATGCAAGTTCGGTGTCCCTCATACAATAATAGCTGATAACGGACAACAATTTACCAACCGACATTTCCAAGACTTTTGTACCAACTTAGGTATTCGGTTGACTTTTGCATCAGTGAAACATCTATAAGCAAATGGACAAGTAGAGGCAGTCAACAAAACTATTTTGCAAGGTTTGAAGAGGAGGTTGGATGAGAAGAAAGGGATGTGGGCCGAAGAGTTACTATGGGTCTTATGGTCGTACAGAACTATCATCCATACCACAACCATGCATACACCTTTCAACCTGACATACGGAGTGGAGGCAATGCTACTAGTAGAAGTTGGAGAACCGACGCTCCGAAGAAGAGTTTTCAATGACGAAAACAATATTGTGATAGAAAATTTGATTTATTGGAAGAAACAAGGTTAAAGGCATATGATAGACTGGTTAAGGCGGATAAGATATTAGCCCGAGATTACAATAAATGTATACGACCTAGAGAATTTCTACAAAATGATCTAGTATTATGGTTTGTATCCAGAGCCTTGGTGAGGGCAAGTTAGCACCAACGTGAGAGGGCCAGTACGTCATAACAGAGGTACTGGGGAAAGGAACCTACAGACTAGTTACAGTTCAAGGTCGCGAAATACTCAACACTTAGCATGTGACTCGACTACAAAAGTATTACCTTGAACTTTAGATAACTTCTTTGTAAAAACGAATTGTATCACCGGCCCAAGTTGATAAATATAGTATTATGAAAATTCATTGTTACTCATTACAATAGTTTGTTAAGTGTTATGTTGGGGAAAAGTTATAGAATGAAAAGGCACGATCAAGAAAGCTACCCAGTTAATATGGAGCGATGAAAACAAATTAAGCAAGACAAATTAAATCTGAATGATCAAACTTAGAGTAGAATATTGTATTATGAAATACCTCGGGTTTACATTTAAAAAAATTAAAAAATAAATAATAAATAATATAGAAGAGTCTAAATCACACTGTTGGTCCTCCCTCATCTCCCGACCCAAATTTTAGATCTGAAACGTCCAAGGAAAGGTTCGGATCCTCTTTATTCTCAGGGTTTATGATTAAGCTGTCTCGGCCCATTTTTAAGTAACTCGTCATCGACTATAGAACATCCTTGGAAGGTGCCCCGAGGTGTAAGGAGACTTAATCCAAATAGTTTTCGAACTCTTCCTTTGTCGCATTCAGAAAGGTGTGGTTCACTCTATGCATTTCACGAACCAACCTCGGGAGGCTAACGCTTGGTTTTTCTGTTCTTTGTAGCATTGGGCAAGATCGGTTTTATTGACGAACAATTGCCTCAAGCTTGGCAATCTTTGTATTAGAGGTCGCCTTGCTGGTAGAATTTCATTCTCCCAAAAACTTAATTCTATTTAATTTGCCCACCAAGGATGATTGACAAGTGCTCAGATCTTCCTCTAGTGTCTCGATATCCGTTAAGGCCTTTTGCAGCTTCTCTTCAGATGATCAAGCGAGGGGCCTCAGCACCAGCACCTCTCCATAGGCAGAAGATATTTCTCTTTCTAATTCTTATATCTGCAACTTGAGCTCAGCTCATTTTGAAACAACCATAGATGCCTTTTACTCGGTTGACTTAATTTGGCCCTCGACAGAGGCTGCTACTTCCTTGGTTGTTTTAAGCTTAGTCTCTAGCACAACAATTTGTTTCTCGACAAGTAGCTTTCTCCTCCACCGCCTTTTTCGTGGCACACATCTCGTCCCCATGGGTGCTAGCCCTTTGGTCGGACTCAAGGAGGTCATGCACTATTTGGATTATCCCCAAGTTGCGATTGATGGACCGAGCTTGCTCGTTAATAAGGAAAACTTACTCCGTAAAGTTATGAGCAACTTGACTCAGCATTGCGACCAAGCCAATGTGCTCGAACTCCACAAGCAAGCCCTCTAGGTCAAGTTGGGCATCAAAACTACCCTGAAAACAAAAGAAGTGTTTATAAAAGAAGTATTAGCAACCCCAATATCAACACTAGTTGGGGGAAACCCTTCTAGGTCAATAAGGTTTTCCAATGAAGAGGGCTGAGGAATATCCTTTGACTGTAGTCTCTTTGTGGTCGTCGCTTTTCCCATTCTCAATTTAAAAGAAGCACTGGTCTTCCTTTTCTTAGGTAGCACGCTAGTCTCGCACTTGATACGATCCAATAGTTTCTTCAAATTAGGCATAGTTTTTTTATCTGTGACGATAGACAACCAACATTAGTAGAGCTTTTTTTTTTTTTAAAAAAAAAAAAGGTGTACACACAATATAAAGGGTGGCATAAACCCTGGCCTCCAACTCCTTAACCAAGTAAAGGGCGATAGGTCCCAGATCGGTAGTGGAAACCTCTTCGACCCTCCCAAAATTCTTCCTCCACTTCAACGAAAACTTTG
The DNA here is from genome assembly GCA_022379115.2 of Bauhinia variegata. Taxonomy (NCBI): domain Eukaryota; kingdom Viridiplantae; phylum Streptophyta; class Magnoliopsida; order Fabales; family Fabaceae; genus Bauhinia; species Bauhinia variegata. The sequence continues at coordinate 13,178,587 of CM039435.1, read as the reverse complement.
CCTTTCCTTTTTCGTCAATAAAGAAAGGGTGACTGGAAGAAGACTCCACCACATGGAAGAACCATGGCTTAAATTATTTAGCGAATTCTTCCGCAGGGAAAATTAGAGACTTTCTTCTCTTAGCAAAAAAAATACAGATAACTGACCTCATGTTTCTTTAGATTTCTCAAAGAGTAGAAATAAAAGAAAATGTAAGATCGGGGAGGTTTATTTAGCTCGGTGCATATTTTTTGAAAAGCGTGGAGCGTTGCCCACATATTTGGGTGAAGTTAGGTTGGAGCTATTTGGAGAGTCTTAAGAATTTTCATTTCAAAATTATTCAAAGGAAGAGATACCCCGCACCTATACGTATAGTAAAGGTTCTTAGTAAAGAACCTATCCCCGTACCGGCCTTCGTTAATCCCAACCTCGGGAGGACAAGTTACTATATCAAAACCACAAACTAGCTTCGAAGAGTTGCATAGGGAGTTCCTAAAGGGACCTATGTTACTCTCGGTTAAGCATGAGCTAGTGGATGTAATTTCCTAGGTCACCCACCAAGCTTCTCTCAAATCATGACTAATAGGGGGCATCGTCCAACCTAAGGTCGTCAATGTTAACGAAATCTGGGGCATAGGTAACCCCAACATCGTCAAGTTCTTATGCCATTCGAGGTACTGCAATGGTCACATGTGAGGAATTATCACCGGAGGTGGCGCTACTCAGGGGGAACCCCTTAGGCACTTCGGAGCCCAATTCACTTACCGCAGCCATACCCAAAAACTACAAACAATTAACAATAAACCTTCCTACAACTAGTTCTTAAAATAAAACAACAAGCTAACAAGATAATGGAGATGATCAAACCTGGGGAGAAACGGGACAAGCGATGGGGACAGAAAACCTACGGTGGTTAAAAAGGCAAAGAAAACGTTGAGATGGAAACACTTGCAGAAGCGCAAGGAGGAGAAATGGGAACAGTAAAGAAGAAGATAGTGGGCCAATGGGGACCACTTATATAGCCAAAGGGAAGAGCAACTGTACAGATTCAAAAAGACAACGGTATAATTGAGAAATGCTTCGAAAGCTGGGATACATACAATCAAGAAAGGCTTCGAAAGGCGAGATATGTGTCGATAACGACAAGATAATGATAGCTAATAAATGTGTGTGAGACAGAATTAATAAATAATAAGCACGTTGGGGCATAAAGGCGCTGTATGATGCTGTCATCAAAGAAGCATGATAAGGCTGGTTGATCTCCTTAGAAAACACAACATATCATAATAGAGCCAGTGAATAGACGTCCTCATTAATATGGCTCGAGTGTTAGATCCAGAATAGCTCGACTGTGTGAACAACAAAGCTCGGATACTCGAATAGTATAGCTCGGGCATTCGACTTGTCAAACACTTGACTTGGGGGGCAAGTGATGTGGACGCTTCCTTGGCTTATTAGGCCACGGGTGCAGGCCTGAAGGCAGGCCCAGCTCCATATCCAATACCAGTATAAAAGACCCCTCAAAAACCCTAGGAACCAAGAAGAAAATACCAAAACAAACACTAATCTTTCGCCACCACCTAGTGGTTCTTCCTTGAACCTCACAAGTCCTCACAAATCCCACGAATCCTTAATCGACCCTCATAACAAAAACATTTAAACAAGGGGAAAACCAAGTTGCCCACACCAATAAAACAAGGGGAAGACCAAAGGTGCTTGGTCTTCTAACTTTGAACATGTCATAGCCTCCAGAGGGAGGGAATGTCGACTAAAAGCGTGGATGGACCTCTGGGGAGGGTAGTGGGATAGGTTGGATGTGAGAGAAAGACAGTGTTGTTTTTTGAGATTGAATTTGTAACGTTTGTATGCTTATACGTTAACTTAGTGTAAAATTATAAGGAGAAAATCAAACCATTACTTCTTAATAACCAGATAGGTCATACATATAGTATTACATTAGTTTAAAATTATAAGACAATATTTAAAAAGTAATATAAAGTATTTATTTGATTTTTAATAATTAAAGACATTTTTAAAAAATATTTTTCTTAAAATATTATTTTAATAATGTTGATATATTTAATTAAAAATAAAAATATTAAATAAAAACACCATAAAAATATATTTATTTTAAAGTATTTAATTATATTCCTTAAAAATATAAAATAAATAATGATTTCTTATAATTTTAAATAAAAAATCTCTTTTCTTAAGTTCTTTATTTAGTATTAACCACCTGTATAATTTTTTGATATGACATTTTTATTATTTGATATTAATTAATTTTTTATTTCCAAAATTTTTTTTATTTCTCATAAAAAGAGTTATATTTCTTAAATTGGCATTTAATGTTTCCTAATCAAACTCTTTATTTAATTTTTTAACATTTTTTTCCCATAATATAAACTGCTCTTCTCATTAGAAATACACTATTACTGTAGTATCTACGACTTTCTCTCAAAACAATTATACATATAAATACAATTTCGGCCATCTTAAATCGATAGCTTTAAGAAAAATATGAACATAAAAGTAGACGCTGAATGATTTGGATGAGCTTTTCATTTATTTTGATAATTTTCTCTATAACTTTGAATTTTAAAAAATAGAAACTATCAACTTGAGTAATGAGAAAATTTCCTTTGTGGTAGTATTAAAAAAAAGGAAAAAGAGAGTAATTCTATGTTGACAATTATTTTTTATTTATAATTATATCTTTACATCACAAATCAAAGAATATGTACATAGAGGTATGCGAAGAATTGTCGACTTAGAGCTTCCCTAATGGGTTAGAGGCAATTAAGGAGTTGGACAACCACGTGTATCGTGGTTTGTACATATGATAATTTTTTATTAAATAATAAACATTTAACTAAATGTGTATGTATAATAAAAATAATAAAAAAATAAAAATAATAGAAAAAAATATTATTTATAAAAAAATAATTTATAAAATTTATTTAAAAAATTTATAGAATTATATAAATAAAAAATTATATAAATTATATAAAATAATATATTATCATAAAATTTATAAAATTAATATAAATAATTAAAATATAAAATTTATTAAAAACTATTACTAAATAAACTCTCAATACTAATACTGTTACTAAATATACTCTTAATACTTTTCATATAATAACACAAAACAAAAACAGGAATACAGCTCAGCCTATTCTAATCCGAAAGCCACCTCGCCAAAAGTTGAAAGATGATTTGACGTAATGTAGACCCCCCAGCGCACAAAACAAGGATGATGTTATATATAGACTAACACGGAACACTCTTTTTTCCAAAAGTTAAGTGGTATAAAGTAATAGAAAGAAAGAATGAAAAAGAAAATGAGTTAAAAAATAAAAAAATATTTTTTAAAATTATTTAATATATAATATTTTTTATTTAATTTTTATAAAAAATAAAATATATATTTTTATATAAATATAAAAATTTTTATTTTAAAACTTAAAAAATACTTTAATTTCTCTTATAGTTAATAGTTACACTAATTTTTTAAAAAATTATATTAGTATTGTGTAATTTAATATATCACTTTATTATATATAATAATCATTTAAATTTAAATTATTATACAAATTAACACCTACGAAGATAATAGAATTATGTAATAATAACAAATTTAGTTGCCAACATTATCAGGATTAACAAAAAATTAACATAAAAAATCACATTGATATCTATAAAAAAATAACAATATTTCCAAAAAAAATCTCCCCCTTACTTGAATAAAAAAACTATAAAATTATTTAATAAAAAACAAATAACTCAATGTTAAAGGAAAATAAAAATTAGATTTTTTTTTGAAAGATCAAATTTTTTTTAATTTCTTTCTCTTGTTTTCTTTCTAATTTTAAAAAAAAATTACATCCTTAATTTTAAAAAAAAATAATATAATAAAAATTAAACTTTATTTTACTTTAAAGTTAACAGATAATATAAAATAATAAAAAATTAAGTCCGCTCCTTTTCTTTTTTCTTCTTTCCAACATACCAACCAAACAGACCTTTATGGGAGGGCATAGAGGTCTCCCTTTCCGCCTCCAAACTCACACATTAAACCAGGGAAATATATGAGACGTTTTACTAATAGAGTATTATTCATTAGCGTATTGAACGTTTTATTCGTGCGATGGCAGATGACTTTCCAATTCTTTAAATATAAGGTTGTCGTGTCCAACCTTCCTTAGTAAATTCAGTTTGTCTTTAAAACTGCTAATGCTTTGGCTCCGTTGAATCCCCAAGATCTGTTATTACTTGTGTATTCTCCTCATCAAAGGATCCCATCACATCCTAAGGCAAGAGAATCTTGTTTAAGGTTTCATCTCAAGATTAATATCCTGAGTCAGAATCATGGCGGCTTCATTTCACAGCTTTTCCTTTCTGCAGTAGCTCTAAATCACTGTAAGTGCTATTTTTTCAACATGCCTTTCTTTTACTATAAATACATAACTCTTGTGATTTATGTTGGATTCAAACATGCATTTCTTGTTTGGAAAACCAAATAGTTTTATTATCTCGATTGAAGACCTTGTATGAATCTTAACTCCAACCAATCAATGGTGAAGCCATGACTTTTTTTTTTTTTTTTAATGAAGCAACAATATCCGGAATTATATTATACATCGACTATTTGGTTTGAGCCGGGAAGATTTTAAGGTGATGACAAACAAAGATCTGAGAAGCCCACATCGAACAAAAGTAACAAATGATGTTCTCAAAATTCATGAAATTACGATATTATTAGTGAAAACACTTTGCCCTTCGTATGTTCTCAAAAACTACAAAACATTTAAAAGTTATTTTCTTATTTTGATTTTTGAAAACACTTTTCAATTCTTTTACTTTTTTAAAACAATTGATATAAAACACACCACAAAAGTTTTGGTTTTATTGTTTCCTGAAACAAAATAACAATTTTAAAAATAGAGTCAAACAAGCCCTTACAGCATCTCTTGCCCCTGTCTGAGGCCTATGACTCCAACTAGGCATTGGACAATATATGGCAAAATATGAGTATATAAGATTTAAAACAAATGCTTGATTGGGAGTGTGAGCTTTATTGTCATTATATATAATTATATTTGACTTAGATTGAATTAATTAATGTTTAATGTGATACTAAATATTAGTGATACATATCAAAATAGTTTGTATGATTAAAATGTTAGGTTCAATAATCTTTTTAATCCTTGACATATATGACCGGTTAAGATATAAAATGTAGATCAAATTGCAATATATTTCGTTTATTAAATATATTTTAGTTGTACATATTCTTCAGGTCATGATTTCCTCACTTTCTATAATTTAGCTGTTTTATTTTAATATATAAAAGCTAGCAAAGGTGTTGGTAAATATAATTTTTTTTATAGAAAGTAAATATAAGTTGTTGAATTCTTTCTCAATAATTGAAGTTATATACAGTATTTGTATGAGCTGGAAAATTGTTACAGTATTTGTGTGAGCCGGAAAATTGGGCGGCTTGCTCTTCCTTTCCTTGCCACCATGAAAGCTTCTTTTATTTTTTCTTTGCTTAACCACAATGATTTTTATTATTGTAATGGTTTTGGTTCTTTTGAAGTTTCAAGATTGTTGACTTTAGAAACAAATAGAGCTAGTTAATAATTTACTTATCATCGAGAAAAATAAATGAGACAAATGAGATAGAATAAGTCTAAAATAAAATGGGACATATCAATATAAGTAAGTAACGAGGTTATATAATAGTATAAAATATAGAAAACAAGGATATTTTAATATATGAAAGAAACCTATATATATATATATATTAATTGTGAGGAATTTGTTTGATAGATAGACTATTTATGTTATATTCTAAAAATTTTATCTTTTATTATTATTTTTAATTTTAAAAACAATTATCTTCTCATCTAAATTTTTTAAATAGTTATCTTTTTTAATTTATTTGTATTTTAAAAGTAGTTATCATATATAACCAAGTTTTTATTTTTTATTTTCTTAAAGTAATTATCTATTAGAATAATATTTTTTAAAAAATACATTTTGAAATTAGTTTTTATTTTTTAATATACCTTATAATAAACAAAATTACTCTATTGGAATGATAAATACAAATAAATCATATCTTATAAAAAAAATATATTCAATTTTTTTGAACTACCTATTTTTTTGCTTTTTTTTTTTTTTTCATTGTTCCAACTACAAAATCAAATAAAAATGTGTTATAAAATAAACATAACTCACCCGTACCAAAACGTGAGATTCATAGCTAGTATATACTAAAGTACAAACGTTCCTCAATTTGTTATTTTTGCAGTCAGTTTTTTGCCAAAATTTTAATTGTAAATTTTTAAATTATCCCATTTTATATTATATATTAAAGCACAAAATATTGCTACAAGAGTTTATTTTTATTTTTATATATTTTGACTCTACTGCTAAACCCTTGTGATTTTTATTGCACAAGATACTTTTACAGTTTCATAAACTTCTAATATTGCTCTTAATTTTTCTGCTAAACCCTTATGCTCTACAGAGATATCTTCTTCCAGAACCCTATTTAGGAATTGACTTCATGTCTAGTCCATAGATCTTCCATTTCTCTTAGGCCGCTAGAGCAATTAAAAATCTAATTATAACGTCTAGTTGGACTACCGATACGAATTTTTCTATATTGACATCATCAGAACAGATTTTTTTTTTTTTAACAAACTCTTAAAAAAAGTTTTTACAAAATAAGCTAAAAAAAACTTTTCAAAGGATATCCTAAGGTGGAATTGTAGTTATACGAACGAGATTATGCTTTTCCAAGTGTTTTGAGTTTTAAGTTTTTTAGGATAATTTTAAAATATAATCAATGGGCTCTATATAAGGTCTATGACTTAGAGATTGTACGTGACAATCTGAATTAAGAGTTGTACAAAATAGGTTTTGTACAACAGAAAGGATTTGCTTCCTTACCAATACAAAGAAATACTCCAGCTCTTTTTGGACCCATTGGCGTCTTTCTACTAACTTCTATCTTATGCATTAACAGAGAGAATAAATTATTGCTTCTTCTGACAGGATCATATATAATTGTCCTCTGTTCTTATGTTCTTCTGTATTAATGTAATTGTCTTGGAGGCCTTATCTTAGAGTAGGCCTTATGCCTATATAGACATTGGACCGCCCATTAAGATTTGCTTGATTTCATAACAACAATAAATAGTAACTCCTATATTATTCTACAGAAGCAGGAGGGACAGTCTAAAAGTAGCCCATAAAGAATTATGGCTGAACGGCTGCAAATCCTTGTCGGAAAATTGGATAAATGTGTCAAAGAAGGATCTGATGAAGAAGTATCACAATGTCTGGGTAAAATGAAGAGTGCATTGGATAATGTGCTGGATCCCTTGTCTGGTGACACTGAATGGAAGCGTGACTCTGATGATTCTGCGGCCGAATTATACTCCAGCATCATAGATCTCGTCGAAGAGGTAGAAGTTGTCATAGACTCATATTCTCGCGTAATGCCAGAGCGAAAATATGGGAAAACTGCTTCCTCCAAAATTGAGTTTTGGGAAATTTTAGCCAATATGCATCAGTTCCTCTATAAAGAACAACAAATCTTATCAAGAATTCTCTTATTTTTCCAGGGTATGACGGCACATTTCCCCGATTTATTAAAGAAGTTCTCTGAGAAAGTGTGTAATGAGTTGGAGGAACTGAAGATGGATCCTTACGGAAACGCCAGGTCCGAAGCTAAGCAAATGGATAACAGAGTGGAAGTAAGTAGAAAATCTGCAAAACCAAGACGTGAGCAAGACCATATAGCTAGGAAGAGAAGTTCAAGAAAACAAGTAGCTAAACTTTCCCAATCAAATGCAAGTAAGGTTGACATCGAGAAATTGCCCTCAGAGCGTAATAATATTACTGTCAAATTATCTGACGAATGGTGGGAAGAGCTTCAAAGACTGGTAGGAAGAGAAAACAAGCTGAATGAGCTGAATGAGTTTTTTGGTGTTCAAAAGAAATCTCATTCCTTGGCTGTTGCGGTCACTGGAGTTGCAGGGATTGGGAAAACCTCTCTTGTTGGAGCTGTTTACAAGAAAGTGAAAAGGCAGTTTGACTGCTACGCTTGGGTTGACATGTTTGGAAAGTCAACCTCGGATGCTGTCCGAGACATGTTGACCTTGTTCTCCAAAAAGCAGCCAGTGTCCTGTCCACCATGCTATGCAAGTACAATGGACGAGGGTTCTTTGAGAAAGACGCTCTCCTCGTTCTTGACTGAGAAGAAGTTTCTTCTGGTGTTGGATGATATTACCTCAGAGGCTGATTGGACCTCTTTTAAAACAGCATTGCCTCAGAATAACTGCAATGGAAAGGTGGTAATGACGTCTCGCAAATTAGACTTTTCAGGTTGTAGAAATATCAAGCTGGAAGGACTCAACGTAGAAGATTCTTGCAACCTGCTTTTCACTGAAGAAGAGACTTCCAAGTTAAGCTCTTCTGAGAAATCAGTTGCTGAGAAGATTTCCAAACTATGTGAAGGTAACCCACTTGCAATCATAGTTGTCCGTTCCATGCTTTCAGCAGAGAAGCCCTCTACATTAGAGGAACTGCAAGAAAAGCTAAACAATGTAAGTAAAAGAAAGTCTACTAACAGAAAAAACAAAGCCAGCTCTACCAATAAAAAGGAAAGAGGAGATATTGTAAACGATGTCATCTCATTATGCTATTCTACTCTGCAGCCAATGCTAAAGAGCTGCTTCCTTTATGGTGCATTATTTCCTCCTCGTAGTAAAATCCTTTGCAGAAAGCTGATTCGATTGTGGATAGCTGAGGGATTTATAGATGAAAAGAATGACATGACAATGGAAGAAGCAGGTGAACTTCGGTTGCAAGAGCTCTTGGGGCGAAACATGTTTCAGATGGCAAAGATGGGCACAGATGGAAAACCAAAATTTTGCCGGGTGCTAAGACCCTTGCAGGAATTTGCCAAAACAAGAGCACAAGATGATAGGTTCTGCAGTACATTTGAAATCGGAGCAAGCTTACCATCGGAGAAGACTAAGAGGAGTCTTCGTGTTTCTTTCACAGCCAGAGATTGCAACAGTAACGCCACTATTGACAAGACCTATCAATCTCAACTTCGTTCCTTACTTTTGTTGAAGGGAGAAAATGTACAAGCTTCTCAGATGAAATATTTTTCACTTTCTAGATTCAAACTGTTAACTGTTTTGGATCTTGAAGGTGTTCCCATTAAGATATTGCCTGCTTCAGTGGGAAACCTTTGCCTTCTGCATTATCTAGGTCTAAGGCGCACACAGCTCATAGAATTACCGAGGTCCATCCGTGGACTGATAAGACTGGAGACCTTGGATATCAGGGATACTTTCATGAGAGATTTGCCAAAAGACTTGGAGCAACTCAACAAGCTAAGGCATCTTCTTCTGGCGTCGTGGTTTGATGATAACGTGGTGAACGTGCCTACAGATATTGCAAGCTTTAAAGACCTGCAAACCCTAGCAGGAGTGAAGCTAACAGAAGGAATTGCAAAGCAGCTTAAGGAACTTCCTCAACTACAGAAATTATCCGTGGGTAAGGTTAAGAGGAACCTGATAACCCAGCTTGCCGATTCCATTGAAAACATGGAAAGTCTACATTCCTTAACAATAAAGTGTGATTTGGGAGAGCAAATTCACGCTGGATTGTCTGGATCCCTTACTAAGATAATGACATTGCGAGTTGAAGGAGAAGTTTTAGATTTGTACAGCTGGGTTAAGAATCTGAAGGGCTTGACACATATAAAATTGAAGGATTGTGTTCTTACGCATGACCCATTTGTAGAACTTGGAAATATGATCAACTTGGTTAGTCTCTCAGTACAAAATGCTTATGTTGGAGAAAGCATTCGATTTCCGAAGGATTGCTTTCCTAGTCTGAAGAAGCTATCCATTGCACACTTCCAAGCACTAAGTCAATGGCACGTAGATGATGGTGCACTGAAAAACCTGGAGAAGTTGATTATTGAAAGATGCCCCAAACTTACCCACCTTCCTCAGTACTTCAGTGAGTTGAACAATTTCCGTGTGATGCAAGTAATAAAGATGCCAAAAGCATTTGGGGAGGAAGCAAAACAACTAGGTGAAAAAATAGAAAAACTTTCCGTGGTTGTTCTCGGTTTGCCTGAAGCTCAATTTCGTTCCACAAAGATCACCATTTGGAATAATTAGCACAAACCACCATGAATATTTGAGGGTATGCAAATTGTATATATGAAGCATAGGCGATTCTAATAATGAGCATATCAGAGGTTATCAAAAAGCTGCTGGCGAAGGTAAGTAACCTTTTGTATTAATTTGAAATTATTAACGTTTTAATATTTGTTAGAATGTAACATATGTCCGATGAATAAGCCCTTTGTAATATTTCTATCAAATAGACCTATATAACAGCAGAAAGCATACCTAAAAACTACCTGGGTGTGAGGACAAGACATTAAGAGATCAGGGGATTGTCTTATAAACAGTATCATCAGATAAATCACTGTCTATCTATCTATGTGTCCATTTATTCATCTATATACCCTCTATCTTGTCAATATCTTCTATTTATCTTTACACCAAAAAAAAAAATGTGTTATTAAAACTTAGATTATGTAACCATTTGACGCAGCTCAAAGTATGAGAAAATTGTAGTTTTATTATAGAACAATGAGAAATTTTGTGAGAATTAGTCTTTCTCCTGAAAACATTAGAGAGAATAAGTCTCTTGGACAATCTCATTACTCAAACAAATGTTATTAGAGAAACTATTCAGAAATTTAGAAATTATGAGTGAAGATCTAGTGAAAAAGTTGGTGAGATTCTGTGTAAGAAAATGCCATGAAAATTTTAAACTGCAAGGAAACTTTTATCGGAAAGGAAAAAAGAATCTTCTCAAAAAGAAATTTTCGGGAGATAATTTTAAAAAGGAGAAAAAATTTTAATTTAATTATTTTATAAGAGTGCATACTAAAATTTCAATGTAATTTTTTTTTTTACCAATAAAATAAATCTATTTACATCGTAAGTTGATGAGTGGTCTAATAAGTTGATGTCATTTAGTTATTAGCATCTTTTGTCGAAGCAATCTTGAACACACACTTTGCATTAACCATTTGCAACATTTTGCTAATTGTTTTCCAACAAAACATTGCAAAGAGTTGCAACAGAACGTGTGTGTACAATGGCCTAGACTTGAGATGTTAATAGCATATAACTCAATCTTAAATAAATGCATGTGCCACCAAAGTTTGTTCATTGTGTCTCAAGAAATCTACTTTTTTAAGGTAATGATTCAGCCGAAGAGATTGTTTTACCAGACTCATTGTCAGCTTATAATGCAACTGCTGAAATCAATGGAATTTACTATAGGGGTAAAAGAATCTTACATTTAGTTTTTTAGGAGGTATACTTATCAAACAACTAAATAATTGTTAACTTCTTTATATTCAATATTTGATCTATGAACGCACCAAAAAAATCATACACCAAATGTGAACATTATATTTTGTCATAATATTTATATTTTAGTTTTTATTTTATTTTATTTTCTTATATCCTTTTTTTTCAAAAAAAATTATTATTATTTTGAAATGTTTGCATTATATATTAAAAATAAGTAAGGAAAAAGAAAAAGCATATAAAAAAAAAGAAAAAAAGAAAAAGAAAAAAGAAAGAAAAGAGAAGAAAGAAGTTAACAGCGTAAAGAAAGGAAAGAAAAGGGAAAAGAAATAAGAAGAGAAAGGGAAGGGGACGGGGAAGAAACACGCCTGGGCGTGTAGAAGAAAAGGGCTAATAACGGAGTGAATAGCAGCGCACAGGGAGGTGGAGCAGGGCGTTGCAGCGTGACAGAAGGGAAGGACAGCGACAGTGGAAGGCAGGTAGAACCGAAGCGGAATTAGAGGAGAAGCGAACGAAGAGCGGTTAGATAAGATTGGGAAAGGAGAAAATGAAAAAAAAAGAAAAAAGAAAAAGGAAAGCGAAGCAGAATTGAGAGATCAAGCCAGACGAGGAGAGAAAACAGAGAAGGAGAGCGATAGAGTAAGCGAGAGAGAAGTTCTTTGAGAGAAAAGGCAGAGCAATAATAGGGCTCGAGAGAATGAGGAGAGTTAAGAAATCAAGAGGAGAAGTTGATTGAAGAGAAGTCAATTGAAGCTGTTTGGAGAGTAATAGAGCTTTCAATTTGGATTCTTTGGTACATCTCTTTTGCTCTCCTTGTGATTATTCGCTTTGCTTGGGTTATTGATCTCAGTGGTGAGCTATGGAGGTTTTTGGGTGATTGCTGCATAAATTCATATTGTTATTCTGTTACTTTCTAATCGGTGATTTGGTCTTTCTGTTGCTTGCCTATTGTTGGTATTGGAGTTCATTTTATATCTGGGTTTCTCTGATTGTTGCCTGCATTTCATGAAGATGGAAATGGTTTTGAAATTCTTGTTTCTTTCTCCCATGTTTCAGATGCAGTTTTGGGGTGTTGTGATATTTTAGAATTCCTTGTCCACTTGTGAACTATGACGATGCTTGTGGTTGTAGACTTAGTGTTCATTCTCGTAGAGTGAATAGGCTTTGATTTTGATTGGCATTTGCTAGAAAAATATTTTGTATTGTGTATTCTCTGCATTTGATTTTTATTCTTAGGAAAAGCGGGGATGAACACTTGTGTTGAATATGTTCTGCATATGTTTAATTTCAAAGGCTCTATTTTGCTTATTCTTTGGTGTTCCGGTTCATTTTGATCTGCTGAATCTGCTTTCTGTACATGTTTTTGGATTGTGTGTATCACGATGAGTTCATGGTTAATGAACATTTGAGATTGTTGGCTCATTTGTTATCTCTAATATGTGATTGCTGAGTGTTTTTTTTGAGCTGTGGGTCTTGAGCTAGAGAGGGGGAATGTGATTTAAGTTGTTTGGTTCAAGTAGATTTTTGTATAAGATGTGACCTTACTGCTGTAAGAAATCTTGCTGAATCTGTTAAGCCATGAAAGTAGATTGTTGGAGTTGTCTCTGCCATGTTGAATATGTTTGAGAATATTTGGCATAAGAAATACTTGGTTTGCTGTATTTCTGGTGAAGAGGTCTAAGGGTATTCTTTGGGGCTTTAATCTGTGCCTTGGTTGGTTTTCTCTGCTTGAATCTGCATAGGGATATATGTCAAATGAAATCTAACACTCTGCCTTTAGACTTTGCTCATAAATGATGGTGCTGAATTCATAATAGCTGGATAGGTTTTAGAGGAGTTTTCAGTCTTGACTTATGTTTCTTTTAAACATGACAAGCGTGCCTTCTTTCTGTTCTTGGGAATTGCTGGGTTGAACTCAAGTGATGCATGAATTTGATGGTGCGTGTCTTCTGTTCTACTTTCTTTTATTATCCTTATTTCTTGTATGTTTCCTGGTTTAATCTTAAAATTTGCATCTGCATTTGCTATTTTCCATAAGATGTAGGTTGATTTTATTAGTGGCTTGGGTATACATGGTCTTCGGTTCTCTTGGTATGGGCTATTATTGAGTCATCAGTCATGAGATTTCATCTGTTTGTGGTTCTGTTATTGAGTTACTACTCTGGGAGCTGTGATGGCCATTAGTCTTGATTCCATATGCTGTATGGCTTTGATACATACTGTTTTTGAGGCCTTTGTTTGGATAAATGCATAGGTGCTTCTCCATTTCCCAATCAAGTGTTGTTCATTTTTGAATGGTGTGCATAAAGGTTTCTCAAAGATTAAAATGGATGTACATTTGGTGCAGCATGATTAGGATACAGGGTCATTTGAAGAAAAATTGTCTTTGGGATTAATAGACTTAGAACTTGTGTTCACTTGAATTCCTAAAATTCTATTGCATGCTTTGTTTTATTGTCAATTGCCTAACTTTGGTTGTCATTTGCATGTCTAGATCCTGCCACAACCAAACATATTATGCATACTTACTGAGCATTTGAGTACGCATTGAATTCTGCAATTCAATTTCTATTCGTGGTTCTAAATTCTGCTGAATTCCTGGATGTTATTGCTGTTCCAAGGATTAATTTTTATTCTTACGACTTCTTTTCCTTTTTAAAAAAAAAAAATTTCTGATGTCAAAATAAAAAGACTTATGAAAATTCTGGGTTGCTTTTGAACCAATGCTTTTTGTTTTTTATTTCGTCTTTTGCTTGGTTAGCTGGAAGATTGCATGAAATTGTGGATGATTGTTTAATAAACTGATGCTAGTAAAGTGTCCATGAGGTTTTATAGTATGTTCATATTATATGACTTGCATTCTCATCTCTTTTGATTTGCCTGGACTAAGTCACTTGAATCATGTTTGTCATTGGGTTTGTATTACTTTTCAAAAGTCATTGTACAATCTGTTTTCCAAGGGACTATAGCCAAGGCTTGATCAAACTTAGTTAGCCTTTGATTGATGTTGGTTTATGCTTTATGAAGTGTCATTCAAATTTTGAAGTCATGTTTTCTGGTGAGCCACTCCATTTGGTTTCTTCTTGGCTTGTTTAAATTTATGTATATTTAGTGGTTTTTCGTCGTGTGCACCAAACAGCTACCTTGGAAATGTGGTTTTTGGTTAATTAGGATTACATCGGTGCGTGATTATGGTCCTTATCCCAAGGGTGTAAATAGAAATTATGCGGGTGGGAAAAGAAAAGAGTTGAGTAGAAGAGAGGGGTGAAAGTAGGAATTGTGGGGGTGTGAAAAGAGAAGAGTGGGCGAGGAAGCCGAGGATAGCGTTTTGAAAAAAAAAAAAAAAGGGGGGAAATTTATTTCTTGTTATATTTCCCATGTAATTTTTGATGTATCCCGAATTATAAATAGTATGTATATATATTAGAGTGCATTAGAATATTTAAGGTCCTATAAATGGTAGATAGTCTAGTCTTTTATAAGATTGAGTTTGCACTATCCAACTTAGGTGAGGATAAACGTTATTTGGAGGAATAGTTTATCTATCCTAAAAGATAGAAGGACTCTAAGTTTATTTAGAGAATTCATGTATATATATTTATTTTCTCGTTATTTTTATAAAAAATTATAATGTTATTTTAGCACTAAATAAAATATAATTTTAGATTATATCGTTATTTTATATAATTAATTTGGATAATCATTTTTTATGGATGTTGTGGGGTACCTAATACCTTCATCACGCATGACTGGTTTTCAAACTCACATTTGGTTTGTATTTTGTTGCCTTTCTAATAAAAAAATTAAACTAAATAGAGTTTTTAATTGTATTTTAATTTTTAAACAATTGGTAATGATTTTAAAAATAAAATAAAATATTTTAAAAAAATTAAATATCATTTCATTCAAGTATTTTTATGTTGTGACACCAAATATTGAGCAAGGAAGACAATAATGATGACAACTTAAGAGTTTGTTTAGTTTGCTTTTGTGTAATTTTTGATTGATTAGATTGGTTTTTAAAAAATATAAAAAAAGAGTTTTCTTAATAAAAACATATAGTGAGATAATTTTAAAAAATATAAATAGGTCATAATTTTAATAAAAAATCTTTATAAGCTGATAAAATTATTTTTTACTTTTACAACTTAAATTTCTTTTTTAAATAACAAATTAATCAAATAGACCCTAATAATTTCAGTCCTTTAGCGATCTCAACTTTGTAACCATGATAAGAAATTATAAGCTGCTACTATATATCACCCTTATGAGCTTGTTTCTTTTGATCAGTTTAAGTATTTCTGTGATGAATGGAGGCGAATCCTCTCCACAACAGTTCTACAAAGTACCACTTCCTCTCCCCGTCATTGTTATTTTTGTAAATTATCTATGGAATTGAAGATTGAAGGTTTAGAATATAGTTTTAAAAATTAGAGCAAATATTGACACGGAAAGACCATCGGTTCATTAATTTGTCGGGGTTGAATTGAAAATTTTAAAATAAAATTATGATGTATAAGATACAATTTTATATAATATAAATATAAACTCCATTAATATATATATAAAAAATTCATATATAACTTACCAAAATTAAAATAATTCAAATATATAATATTGATCTTAGATTGTTTTAAAAATAATCAAATGTATTATTTAAATTTATACATTTTATTTTATAAACAAACTTAATTTATCATATTAAAAGATGATTTTAGAAATTAATTTAAAATTACATGCTAAATTCTGTTGTTAGTCCTATTTTTTTTTTCTTGTACTTGTTCACATTTGTTCCTATTTAAGCTTTTTTCAAATATGTGTATTATGAATATTTGTTAAATATAAAAAATATTTAATATATTTCTGAAGATATGGTGTAGCTTGATTGGCAAGGACCAAGGAGAAAAAACCTTATACTAAGAGTTTAAATCCTTCAATGCCACTTTTTTTATTTGAAAATAATTTTACAATGTTGGACATATAAAACTACTTTCTTGTATTATCAAAAAACAAAAAAAATCCATTCTTTTGACAATCAAAACAATTTTGCAAATTCAAGACTATAATCATCAATGATCAATCTCTGTAATATTAAACCACGTGGATCAAAATCCTGTAACAGAATTTTAACCCTTGTGTCTTCGTAAGAACGAGATAAAACCCAAAAAGAAAAAAGAACATAAAGTGAAGCACCCAAACTATGAACATGCTCATGAGGATATTCTCTGTATTTCCAACTAAGCTATATTTTAGATAATTACATAGAAGACCATTCACCCAAAAGTGTAAACATGTTTCCTTTGCAATTAGATCATACCATTTCTAACTGCTTTCTTTTTCTTTTGATAGAAAAACATTTATGCATGTCAAGGAAATAAAAATATGGCAGTAAAAGGTAAGGCATAGGCGATTCTATTAATGAGCAGATCAGAGATTATCAAAAAGCTGATGGCGGAGGTAAGTAACCTTTTGTATTAATTTGAAATTATTTAACGTTTTAATATTTGTTAGAATGTAATATATGTCCGATGAATTAGCCCTTAGTAATATTTCTATCAAATAGACCTATATAGCAGCAGAAAGCATATCTAAAAACTGTCTGGGTGTGAGGACAAGACATCAAGAGATCAGGGAATTGTATCATGAACAGTATCATCAGATAAATCACTGTCTATTTATCTATACGCTATTTATTCATCTATATACCCTCTATCTTATCAATATCTTCTATTTATCTTTACACCTAAAATACACTTGTTATTAGAACTTAGATTATGTAACCATTTGACGCAGCTCAAAGTGCGAGAAAATTGTTGTTTTCTCGTAGAATTAACCGAAATAATTTCTAAAAATTTTTGTGAGAATTAGTTTTTCTCCCGAAAATATTATAGAGAAAAAAACTCTCTTAGGACATCTCATTACTCAAACAAATGTTATTAGAGAAACTATTCAGAAATTTAGAAATTCTTTGAGAAGATCTAGTGAAAAAGTTAGTGAGACTCTGTAAAAGATAATGTCATGAAAATTTTAAACTGCAAGAAAACTTTTATCGGAAAGGAAAAGAGAATCTTCTCACAAAGAACTTCCAGGGAATAATTTCAAAATGGGAAAAAGGAACTTAATTTAATTATTTTATAAGCGTACATATAAAAATTCAATGTAAATTTTTTTTTTTACCAATAAAATAAATCTATTTACATCATAAGTTGATGACTGGTCTAATAAGTTGATGTCAGTTGCTTAATCATCATCTAATTTAAAAAAAATAAAAATGTGGGCATTATAGAGCAAAGAATAAACATTGATAGCACCAACACTTGATATTGATCTATTAGTTATTAGCATCTTTTGTCGAAGCAATCTTGAACATACACTTTGCATTAACCATTTGCAACATTTCGCTCAAAGTTTTCCAACAAAACATTGCAAAGAGTTGCAACAGAATGTGTGTGTACAATGGCCTAGACTTGAGATGCCAATATCATATAACTCAATCTTAAATAAATGCATGTGCTATCAAAGTTTATTCACTGTGTCTCAAGAAATCTACTTTTTTAAGGTAATGATTCAGCAGAAGATATTGTTTTACTAGACTCATTGTCAGCTTATAATGCAACTGTTGAAATCAGTAGGATTTACTATATGGGTAAAAGAATCTTACATTTGGTTTTTTAGCATGTATACTTATCAAACAACTAAATAATTGTCAACTTCTTTGCATTCAATATTTGATCTAAGAATTTTGGAATGGGCTATAGTGCACCACAAAAATCATACACCAAATATTGAGTAGGGAAGACTAAGATGATGACAAGTTAAGAGTTTGTTTAAGTTGTTTTTGTATAATTTTTGATTGTTTAGATTATTTGTTTAAAAAATAAAAAAAAAAAAGTGTTTTTAATAAAAACATGTAATGAAATGGTTTGTTTTTTTTTTTTTAAAAAAAAAGAAGATAAATAGGTCATAATTTTGATTAAAAAAAATCTCTATAAGCCAACAAAATTATTTTTACTTTTGCGCCTTAAAGTTTTTAAAAAATAAATTAATCAAATTGACCCTAATAATTTCAGTCCTTTAACTATCTCAACTTTGTAACCGTGATTTAAAGAAATTTTAAGATTCTACTATATATCACCCTCATGAGCTTTTTTCTTTTGATCAGTTTAAGTATTTCTGTGATGAACGGAGGCAGATCCTCTCCAATCTAGGCGGGAAAATGAGCTGAAGTTTCAAGCTCCTCAGCCCTAGGATCTACATCAACGGCTAGATCTTGTTATGGACTTATATATATTATTTAAAAAAAAAAGAAAAAAAAAAAAACTGAAACTTCCGTTTCCACTTCTCACGGTGAGGTGGAAGAGAGAGGAGGTGGGGTGGAGGAAAGAGAAAAAAAGAGAGTTGTAAGGTTAAGTGTCGATGAATGCATTGTTTTTGAGACTCACGAAAATTTTTTTATATTTTTTTTTAAAAAAAATAAAATTTTATAAAATAAAAAGATAATTATGGGATTCAATTAAAAATTTTTTTAAAATTGTATGTGTAGAAAATTATATAAATATAAAATAATGTGTTATTATAAAATTTATTAAAATAATATAAATAATTAAAATATAAAATAATTGTAAGTATCGTAACTAAAAATAGTCTAAAAAAGTCTTTTAGCCCACGTTCTTCTTCTATCCGAACCTTATTTTCTCCGTCCAGAACATGCGAGCTTCCATTCTCCATCGTTCGAAACGCCAGTCCACGAGAGATCGGCGTTGCAACAGGTCGATCCACTCGATGTCGTCCCAGCGAGAGAGGTTTTGATCGATGTCGTCCATGGCGCTATTTCTGCCTTCTGGGTCACAACTCCTCTCAAATTGCAGCGGACAAACATCGGCCATGTGGGATTGCTGGTTCGATTTCATAGGTATTTCTATCCCTTTTTTTTTTTTTTTCTGATTTCATAAAGATTTCTGGATTAACTTCTTCTTGGACTGATTCTGTGGGTGTGGATGATTACTGGTTCTCTTGTGTATGTTCTAGTTTTTGTTCTGTTTCCCTAATATTTTACTACCCATTTTACATTAATTTCTCTTTCTCAACTAAAGATCTCCTCGGATTTATTGACTCAGTATGGCTTATTAGGTTGTAAACCTTGTTCTGTTCTCATTGATCCCCCCTTGCATCTTGTTCATGTATCTCTCTTACCAGACCAAACATTAGTTATGCTATACAATTACTGTCCCGTTTTATGGATAAACCTGCATTAGTTCATCTGAATGCTGCTTTTCAAGTCTTGAAGTACTTGAAGAATGTCTGCTGCTACATGGGAAGTTAGTTGGTTGTACAATATGTTGAAGGATATCTCACTGTCTATACCGACTCCTATTCCTCTTAACTTTGATAGTATCTCTGTCATTCATATATATGTTTATAGTATTTCTTTACCAAACCTCTCTTGCCCAACAGGTTTCATGAATTGCTATTCAAACTAAGCATAGTTGTTGTGTCTGCTTAGCTTGCCCCTCTTCGAGGGTGGTCTAACTTTATAGTGGCGTGTGTGTGTTGATAATGTAAACTTAGTCAGGCATAGTTAATTTGTAGTTAGTCAGAATGTATAATTTGTTATGGCCCATCTCTTATAATCTGTATATATTCAGACTCAGTAAAAACTATGGATACTTTTCAACTTTCTTCTCTCTCAACTAACAGAGCTTGCAAAATTGCTGAAGTTATCCTGTGACTAAATACTGGTTGGAAGTAATCTCTGTGTTCGCATTACATACTGGTCGCACTTTACTTTCAACTTGGGTGTTAGTTACACTGCGTAATGACTCTAGGTCAAAATATTACCTTAAATTCATAGTCAATTATTTTTCAGTTTTATTACGAAGTTTTTGGTTTATTGATGGAGGATTTATTCCAAACTTCTGATGGTATTCTCTCTTCTCTTTCTTTGGGAGAACATAACAGGTTCAAAGTTCAAATTCTTTTGTTCCAAAGCCGTCCCTGATATCATATCATGATTCATATTGTACAATAGAATTTTTCATTAAAAGCCTCCAAGGTTCTATCTAGTATGTGTAGCATATATATATATATATATATATATATATATATATATATATATATATATATATATATATACTAAAGACATTTTACTTTTCAAGGTTTTAATATGCGCGATATTAAAAGTTAATAGTTGCTTTGATGTTAGTGGTTATAACTTGTGAGAACATGTCTGTCAAGAAACTACAGCGCCGTTATGCTTTCACATTGCCTTCAACTTTAAATTCAACTCAAGCTGCACTTTTGTCTTCATTCCATAAATTAAGATGCAAAAATCTAATATCACTGCACTTTTGAATGGGCAAAACTAGTATCTAGTCTGTTTTTCTTTTTTTGGGGTGTTTTCTTACATGGTAGTCACCGCACTTGTTTGCATAGCCTAGTGCTAATATATATGTTTCAGTGTAAAGAAAAAGATGGATGGAGATATCTATAGATAGATGGGAACGTTAGAACGTGGATGAATAAATATATAGATAGATACATAATTATTTATCTAATGATTCTGTTCATGATACAATCCCCTCTCTTGATGTCACACTTAAAGATGCTTTCAGCTGTTACATAACTCCAAATCTCAAATCAATACATATTATAACATCCATTTCCAAGCATGTAGACACACAGCAATACCAAAGTGATTGTTCTGTGGATATATGTTATATCCTTACAACTATTAAAGCATTGAATAGAAAAGTTCAAACTTACACAAACGATTACTTAAATCAATCTCCACTGCTTGACTTTCAACTGACATTTTTTCTGTTCCTTGACATGCAGAAATCTGGCTTCTATTAAAAGAAAAAAAAAAATGCAGTGAGTAAGAAATGCCATGAATTAATTGCAAAGGAACATGTTTATATTTCGTACAACTTGCATACCTTCGAATACTCATGGTTATTTTGCCATTCCTTCTTGATTGTGATAGTTATGGAATGAAATTGAGCTTCATATGAACCAAGAACAACCACAGAAATATTTTCATTGTTTTCTCCTAGTTGCTTTGCTTCCTTCACAAATGCTTGTGACATCTTTCTTACTTGCATCACACGGAAATGAGCCAACTTTTTGAAGTGTGGGGGAAGGAAGGTAAGTTTGGGGCAGCTTCCAATAGTAAACTTCTCCAGGTTTTCTAGCGCACCATCATCCATGTACCATTGACTTAGTGCTTGGAAGTCTGCAATGGATAGCTTCTTCAGACTAGGAAAGCAATCCTTCGGAAATTGAATGCTTTCCCCAACATAAGCATTTTGTACTGAGAGACAGACCAAGTTGGACATATTTGCAAGTGCTACAAATGGGTCATGCTTAAGAACACAATCCCTCAGTTCTAAAAGTGTCAAGGATTTCAGATTCTTAATCCAGCCGAGCATATCTAGAACCTCACCTTCAATTCGCAGCGTCCGTATCTCTATTAAGGATGTAAACGATCTAGCAAGAATTTGCTCTCCCAAATCACACTTTATTGTTAAGGAACGTAAACTTTCCATTCTATTAATCGAAACGGCAAGCTGGTTTAGCAAGTTGCTCTTAACCTTACCCACAGATAATTTCTGTAGTTGTTGAAGTTCCTTGAGATTCTCTCCAATTCTTTTTGTTAGCTTCACTCCTGCTAGGGTTTGCAGGTCTTTAAAGCTTGCAATATCTACAGGCAGGTTCACCACTTTATGATCAAATGAGGACGCCAGAAGAAGATGCCTTAGCTTATTCAGTCGCTCCAAGTCCTGTGGCAAATCTCTAATGAATGTATCCCTGATATCCAAGGTCTCTAGTCTTATCAGTCTACCAATGGAGCTCGGTAATTCAATGAGCTTTGTACGCCTTAGACCTAGATAGTGCAGAAGACAAAGATTCCCCACTGAGTCGGGCACGATCTTAATGGGAACACCTTCTAGATCCAAAAGGCTCAAAAGTTTGAATCTAGAAAGCAAAAAATATTTCATCTGAGAATCTTGTAGATTTTCTCCCTTCAACAGAAGTAACGAACGAAGTTGAGTTTGATAGGTCTTGTCGATCTTCGTGTTACTGTTGCTTTCTCCAGCTGTCAAAGAAAGACGAAGACTACTCTCCTGTGGTAATGTTTTCCCGAATTCCGCTGTACTACAGAACCTATCTAGCTGTGCTCTTTTATTGGCAAATTCCTGAAAGGGTCTTAGTACCCTGAAAGATTTTGGTTTTCCATCAATGCCCTTCTTTGACATATGAAACATGTTTCGATCCAAGATTTCTTCCAACTGAAGTTGACCTGCTTCTTCCATTGTCATGTCTTTCTTTTCATCTATAAATCCCTCAGCAATCCATAATCGAATCAACTTTCTACAAGGGATTTTACTAGGAGAAGGGAATAGTGCACCATAAAGGAAGCAGCTCTTTAGCCTTGGCTGCAGAGTAGAATAGCACAGCGAAATGACGTCCTTTAACTCTCTTTGTGTCTCATTGGAAGAGTAAACTTTGTTTCTTTCATTAGTAGACCGTACATTGCACAGCTTTAGATGCAGTTCTGCTGGTGGCAAGGGCTTCTGCAGGGAAAGCGTGGATCCGATAATTGTGATTGCAAGTGGGATACCTCCACATTGCTTGCAAATCTCCTCCGTGATTGATTTCTCATCAGATCTGAGCTGGTGCTGCTTGAAGAGCAGATTGTAAGAATCTGCTGGATTGAGTGCTCCCAGCTCGATATGTGTACAACCTGAAAAGTTTGACAGGCGAGACGTCATTATCACCCTTCCATTGCGGTTATTCTGAGGCAATGCCTCCTTAACTGAGGTCCAATCTTCCTGCGAGGAAATATCATCCAACACCAGAAGAAACTCCTTCTCGGTCAAGAACGAGGAGAGCGTCTTTATCAAAGAAGCCTCATCCATTGTACTTGCATTGCTTGGCGGACATGACACTGGCTGCGTTTTGCTGAACGAGTTCAACATGTCTCTGAAAACATTCGAAGTTGACTTTCCAAACATGTCAACCCAAGCGTAGCAGTCAAACTGTCTTTTCACTTTCTTGTAAACAGCTTCTGCAAGATAGGTTTTCCCAATCCCTGCTACTCCCGTAACCACTATAGCCGAGAGATCGGATTTCTTTTCTGTGCAAAATTGCACAAGCTTCGTCGTCTCCATGTCTCTTCCCACCAGTTCTTCAAGCATTGGGGTGCCATGATCAACGTGAAATGATGCGTTTTTACATTCATCAGATGACTCGACAGTAACATTATGCTCTGAAGGCAATTTCTCTGTATCAACCCTTATATTTTCTGATCCCCGTGACGGCAAACTTGTGCTACTTTTTGATGGGGAAAATTTAGCAGTTTCTTGTCTTGTACTTCCCTCTCTTTCTTCATGGTTTTGCCCACGTCTTTGTTGTGCAGAATTTCTACTTATTTCCATTCTGTTATCCTTTTGCTCTGGTTTGGACCCAGGTTGCTCAGACTTTCCCCGAAGAGCCAAGTTCAATTCATTGAACTCCTTACACACTTTGTCCGAGAACTTCTTTAATAAATCCAGGAAATTTTGTTTGGTATCCCGGACAAATACTAAAATCTGTGATAAAAGTTTTAGTTCTTCCTGGAGGAACTCTCGCATCTTGGCCGAAATTTCCCGCAACTCATCGTTGGATGAACCAATTTTATCACTTCTTTGCTTTGACATTAGGAAATAATATGAGTCGGTCACATCTTCTACCGCTTGGACAAGATTTATAATGTTGGAGTATTCCTTGGCCGCTGAACCATCGGAGTTGCCCTTCCATTCAGTGTCGTCAAAAAACGAATCTGGCACCGTCTCAAATGCTATCTGCATTTTCTGCAGACACTGATACTTCTTCATCATCTACTTCTTTCAGACAGCCATTCAATTTTCTGAGAAGGGTTGGCAACCGTTCAGCCATTGTTATTTTTGGGAAGCTTATTAAACTACGACTCTGCTTCTGTACGAGAATCACATAACTGCTATTTAGTGTGGCAATAAATCAAGCAAGATAACAAAACAGACGCACACAACCAACAACAGAAATTTACATGGTTACAATAACATGGAAGAGCATAAGAAATGAACAAAGCGCCGGAGAATGATTTTCTTGTTCGAAGGTTGAAGCCATTGGTTGTTTACGAGCATATTTTGTTATTATTATTATTATTTGGCTATGTTAAGTTTTTAATATTAACTCAAGTATTTTAGAAGAAGATTTAATATCAAATATTAATGTATTAAAGTTTTATCTTTAAAAATTATATTATTGTATTAAATCTTCTTTATGTTAGGAGCATAGTTACAAAAAGTGTAGTACACATTGATTCGTGGGAGGAATTTTGGTATGTGGTAAATTAGTTAGTTATATATATACATAGTACCAAGGGGGTATATTAGTTAGTTAGTTACCTATTGGTACGTTAAAAAGTTGGCCCAAATAACATATACTAATGCATCTGTAATCTACATAATCTTTAAAATGTAGTAGGGATGACAATTTCTTCTAAATGGGCGGGGATTCAGGGGGATTCTTCATTCGGGACAGAGATTTGGGGGAAATTTTCTCCTACGGGGATAAAGAATAGAGATTGCACACTCCACCTTGGAAAGATCTCTAAATTAATAAAAATACTAAAATACTCTTAAAGTTTAACATAAAATATATGTAAGATAAAATATTTTTTATAATTTTATAAATTTTTTATATTAAATTAATTTTATTTAATTAAAATATTAATTTTTATATAAAAATACTTTTATAAAAATTGTCCAGGGAATCTGCGGGTCCCCAACTCTCTACAAGAATCATAGGATATGAGAACATTTATTTATTTATTTATTTTTTATGTTATGGGCAGGAATGGAATGGGAAAACAATTCGTAGCAGAAATTGAGGATGAGGACTATACTCTTGTCCTATCTCGCCTTGTTGTCATTCCTAGAATGTAATAAATTAATACTAATAAATTCCTTAAAAACTTAGCTCAAGAGTTTTGGTGGAAAAGGAGAGAGAATTAAGGAGAAAAGAGGAAGCAGAATAAAGTTTATCCTCTCCTTATTTAGGAGTTTATAAAGAGAGAGAGAAATAAGAAGTTTATAATATATATAAACAATTTTAGTTTTACTTAAAATATTAAATAATAAATATTTTTAAATATGTTAATATAAAAAATAAATTTTTTCCTAATAGCGTGTCAGAGTTTTTCTTTTTCTTTTTTATTTTTTTGACTTGGTTTGTTGTTACTTTTCTGGTTTGATGGAGAATCAGAGGATTTTATGATCTGGATCAAATTAAGAGCAATATTGATCTTCTAGAACTGATGAGGAAGATGGAGGCATTAGAGATTAAAAATGTAATTTTAACAAGATTATATTAGTAAATATGTTAATATTCCTTGTAAATACTCCTTAATTTTGGGAACTAAAAATAGTTTTAAGAGGATTTTAAAAAAATTATAAAAAAAATCTTATAAAATTTTGTCCTCTTAAATTTATACTCCTAGCTAAAGACCTAAAACTAAGTTGAAAACGTCGCCTGAAAGTACTCTAGGTTAGTTTGTTGTGTGAAGCCTATTCATGGGCAAGTCTTGTATTTCTTATTAATCCAAGCATTCAATAAAAATTATCTAGTTATTCAATTATTGTTAGTCCTTATCTTATTACAGCATATCTTAATTCATGTTTTGAGCTCTTGTTCCTTGGCCTCCCCAACAAACAAGAGTATCAAAGCCCTGGTCTGATTGATCAGGGCATATGCTGGCTTCCAGTGGCAACCAACAACAGTGTTGTGAGTATTTCTCCACCAACAATTCAATTATTCTAGTTGAAGAGATCATCTATGTGGAAAAACCACAAGAGGCTTTGAATAAATGTGAAGAAGACAAAGTACTAGGATTGAAGAAAGCTACTTACATTAAGAGTAAACCTAATCTCTGCTTTAAGACAAATGGTAACTCAAACTCTCCTAGTCTCTCTTTACGCTAACGATCTCAACTCTACAAGAAATAATGAAGAGATGATCAAAGAATTCTAAGAAGACTTAACGAAGATGTTCAAGATGACGGACTTGGGTTGATGCACTACTTCTTGGGCATCCAGATATATAATACAAGATGAAGAAGGAATATTCACATCATAGCTAGAAAAAACAAACGTAGATTTTTTTATAGAGAAATTGAAGATGTAAAATTGCATGGCAGTTGTTGTTCTACTTACAATGAAAAACTCCGGAATGAGACAAGTGTGACAACGAAGAAGGTTCAAGTTTCGTAAGTCTCATTGAAGCCTCCTACATAATCAAATACAAGACCAATTATTAGGTATGCAACAAGTTTGCTATCAAATATTTATGCAAGTTCCAACTGAAAAACATTATGGATATGCAAATAGAATATTAATATACCTGCGAAGCACAAGGAACTTTGGGATACAATATAAACCGGTTAATGATACAAGATCTCTTGGTTATAAGAATGAGTAAAAAAGAAATATAAAATATAAAAGATTATAGTCGTTTCACAAATTCTCTCTAAGTCCCACACTTTTGGAGAGGGTAGAGAGATTTAACTCTAACTTTCCCTCTCATTCCCTCCCAAGGCTATATTTGCGAGTTTTGAGGAAAAAGAAGGGGAAGGAATTAGAAAGAAAATGAAGAGTTTATCCTCTATTATGTTTGAGAGCAGAGAAATGGAAGTTTATGACTTCTATAGACAATTTTATCCAGTGTCACCAAACAAAAAATCAGGCGCCTTGTCAAATGTTGTCTGCATTT
Source organism: Bauhinia variegata (assembly GCA_022379115.2). Taxonomy (NCBI): domain Eukaryota; kingdom Viridiplantae; phylum Streptophyta; class Magnoliopsida; order Fabales; family Fabaceae; genus Bauhinia; species Bauhinia variegata. The sequence continues at coordinate 13,151,387 of CM039435.1, read as the reverse complement.
TACGCAGACATTGTGATATACTTCTTTATCAGATATTTCGCTGACACAGCCATTCAATTTTCCGACAAGGGTTTGCAGGCGTTAAGCCATAGTTATTTCTGGGCTACTTATAATACTTTGATGCTGTGTCTGTAGAAGAATAACACAGTTACTATTTGGTGTTATGAAATCAAGCAAGATAATAAAAAAGACGAGCACAACATCAGAAATTTACGTGGTTAGAGTTACATAGAAGAACATAAGAACAGAAACTCACACCGTATCAGGGACGGATCTACCTGCAATTCAAATGGGAAGATTTTGGAGTAAGAAAGCACAAGGAGGTGCAACGGTATAGACGATTACTTGATTCATGACAATGCTAACCAGACAATAGGCTAATTATTTAGCGAGCTCCAAGTTTAACAAACAAGCCAAGCCGCATCCATTGTTGCTTTGAAAAAATTTTATCTTATAAAAATGGAACTCGTCGCTATTCTTTTTTCAGCATAAATCAAAGCAGAAAAAGATATATATAAAAATTAGGAAGAGGACAACATTCTTTAAATGTATGTGTTATTGTAATTACTTTTAAAGTTAACTTTGATATTATCAGTTGTTATATAATAGTTGAAAAAGCTTTTTCTACTATGAGTATTATTAAAAATCAAATACAAAATTGAATGGAGGATCAATAGTTGAATAATCAAAGAGTAACATTTTTTATGATGAATGAAAAAAATTATTCAACAATCCTAAAATATGATAATACTTAGATCAAATTTATATTAAATATTTCTATTAATAAAAATATATCATATAATTATATAATTAATTATTAATTAAAAGAAATGTAAAAAATTATTAAATAAAATCTAAAAATATAATTCAATGTCAAATGGTTATGTAGAGCCCTTTGGACATTTGGGAGGAGGAGTCAGTATATTAAAGATGAGAGGTGGCATAATTAAATCTCATGTTGCCCTGGTAGCAATCCATCAGTGCACCATATATCTTTATTGTACATAACCGATTCTTGAAGACTCTCTTAGTGGAGATTGTACGTAGAGAATATAAATATAGAGCCCAATGATCAAACTTAAATTATTGTAAGAGCAACCCCACCAATACGTGCAGCTAGAAACTATTACTTTCAAGAAATCTCATGTTGCCCTGGTAGCAATCCATCACTGCACGGCATATTATAGATCTCTTTCTATTGTTCAGAACTGATTCTTTATGACTCTTTCAATGGAGATTGTATGTAAAGGATATAAATATAGAGCCCAATGATCATACTTCTTAAATTATCCTAAGAGCAATCCCACCGATACGTGCAGCTAGAAACGATTGCTTTCAAGAAATCTCATGTTGCCCTAGTAGCAATACATCATTGCACCGTATATTATAGATCTCTTTCTATTGTACTGAATTGATTCTTGATGACTTTCTCAATAGAGATTGTATGTAGAGAATATAAATATCGAGCTCAATGATCATACATCTTAAATTATCCTAAGAGAAACTCCACCAATATGTGCAGCTCGAAACGATGGCTCTCAAGAAATATCATGTTGCCCTGGTAGTAATCTATCGCTACACCGTATATTATAAATCTCTTTCTATTGTGCAGAACTGATTCTCGGTGACTTTCCGAAGGGAGATTGTATGTAGAAAATATAAATATAGAGCCCAATGATCATATTTCTTAAATTGTCCTAATAGCAATCCCACTGATTTGCTTTTAAGAAGAGCAAAATTCCTCGTCCGTTTTATATACATACATACATACACACACACACACACACACACACACACACACACACACACACACACACACACACACACACATATATATATATATATATATATATATATATATATATATATATATATATATATATATATATATATATATATATGATTCATGTTACTAACAAGAAACATATGTTTGAATCCAACATGAATATATATATATATATATAGTAAAGAAAGGTTTTATTGAAAAATAGCACTTACAGTGATTTAGAGCTGTTGCAGATCATAGGAAAGCTGTGAAATGAAAACAGGAAGATGGTGTTGGAAGAAGACTCTTCGTCAGAATAAATTGGTTCCAAGCTGAAATTTCAAAGGTCTGATGGGATCCTTTGAGTAGAAAATACGCGAAAAACAGAATTTAGGATTCAACGGAGCAAAGAATCAACAGTTTTCTGAAAAACTGAATTTGCTAAACATGAATGGGAAAGGATACAGCCAATATATTTATAGACTTGATAGGTTATTAAACTAATTTATTAGTCGAAACGTTTTCTTTGTTATATCACGTATAATACGTTATATGCTAGGAACAATTTTTTTTTCCTATTGTATCTGTTAAACTACGTGCTATTGTATTAAAATTAATTATAATTTAATAAAATAATATTATAATTAAATTATTTAAATTTTTAATCGATATTAATATAATAACATAAAGTTTAACACGTTTAATAATATTAAAAAAATTGTAGTTATACAATTATAATATGTGACTTATTGCTTCAAGCAAGCGTTAGGTTTTCTTTGTTGGTGGTTCTATATTATATTAATGTCATCATTGTCTTCTATATTATATTAAGACAGAGGAGTCTGGTTTCAGTCTCTATTTTTATAAACCGCAAGTTGAGGGAAGTTTAAGAAAATAAATGAAAAGTTCTTTCAACCATACATTTCCCTTTCAATACTTTTTGCCTAACTTATCCCAAATGAAAAAATGGGTTGTTTAACCCCAACTTATTTTCCCCTTACTACAAAAATCATTACCTGAAACTTGTATCTCTGGTTTTATTGATTCTTAATAAATTATCTCATTTAATTATTTGGATTTATGAATTACATTCACTGTTTATCGTTCCTATTCTTTCTCGTCCCTGTCCTTTGGCCCACGTATAGACAAATACTATGTGGATGTTTTATCTTCATTAAAAATAAATAAAAATTAATTTTGTTTTCTTTTAAACATATAAGAATATCCATAATTCCATATATAAGTTATTCTAAAAAAATCACTTATTTCACAAAAAAAAAAAAAAATCTCCGTGTAAAAATAACACTTCTTATAATGAGATGGTTATTGATTGACATGTTGGCTATATTTGCTAACCACAAATTTAGGATACAATATCTAAATCGGAAATTATACATGTAGGATACTATATGTAGGAAAGCACCCGTAATATCGCAACCCATAGCCTAACGCTATACTTTTTTAACAATTTTTTTTTTGGGTGAAAATTGCTAAGTACATCTACTTATATACACTTTTCTTACACAAATTTATTCTGTAGATATTTGTAAGGATAAACTGTAAACAGGAAATAAAATAGATACATAAGTTAAGAAAAAGGAGGTTTTAAAAGTAGATATACATAATACTACTCTTTTTTCCTAAGTTTTTACCAATGATAGCTAGGATTAGCTGTTCTAATGCTGTGGCGTGTGGAAAGGAGAAAGAAAATGTAGTAACTGAAAATATTTTCCGTTTCTTTATTTCACTTTCCCTCGAATTTAAAAGAAAAATTTAAGCTTCCAAATAATAAAAAGTGGTATATGGGGACATGAGTTTTACTTTAACTTTAAACTACCAAATAATGCAAAAAGAGAAAAAGTAAAGTGTATTCTTTTTTTTTTTTCAACATATCAAACGGATCATTAGAAAATTGGATAGAATAGGACAAGATAAACTTGTATTGATAAAAGTATGGCTTAATATGTTTGTATGCTAATCTATTATGTATGTTGTCTTCTTTCAATAGATTTGCTTGTCAAATAATTAAAAAATAAACTCACACTTTCATCATATTTTCAGTATGAAAGATTCATTAAACTGGATTCATGTACACAAATTCACATTGATCAAACAGTAATTGTAGTGAACACAGAAAGCCAAGAGCGTAATTAAGTAGATTAGATATAAAGTCAACTCCTGCGTGCTTCATAAGGCATGGAAGGTTAACTAGCTAGAAAACATCCTAGAGAGAAACTGCATTTGCTTGAGAAGAGGAGTTAAGGGTTTCATGAGCTTCTTGCATGGGTGGTTGTAAATTCCTTCATAAGTTGTCACCACGATGCTCGTGTCTTTGGACAGCCTTTGCACCTGTTTCTTCACATTGCACGTAAGGTTTCTGGACTATATTGGCTGAGGTTTTGCCATTACGTGTACTTTTTAAACTTGAGGACATTAGGGCATGCTGCCAAGTGAAAAGCCATCAACAATCTCCTTGACACACCAAGTGATTATAGTTCTATAGCATACTAATCCAGCCAGTTACATAGTTATTTGGCTCAAATTAGTCATTTATTGCTCTATTAGACTTTTTTTTTTTTGTTTAGGGTTTTAACATATAAATTAAGAAATTATTAATTAATTTGATAATTAACTATAATATCTTTATTTAATTCATTCAGTTTATAATGTAATTAAAAAAATAAATGACTTACTTTTAATTATATATATATATATATATATATATATATATATAAAAGTTTAATAAAGTTTCTAAATGCTAAAATCACAATAGTTTTGGGAGAAATAAAAAACTTCTAAAACAACAAAAGTAAAGGGAGTAATTACCAAATTGAATTTGAATTAGTTCTAATGCAACTTTTGATACCTAATAGTTCCCCGCATACAAAAAGTCAAGTAAAACACTAAAAAGATTACAGTGAAAAAAAATTGCGATTGCGCTTGAACTCTTTTAAGGATTTAATTATAATCCCCTCCTTTATCATTTCTTCCCTCATTAAATTTATTTTTTTTGAAAATACAATTTAGCCCTCAAGCCGCACCCTCTTTAAAACCCTAGCCCCCTCTTCCAACCCCCCCCGGCGCCGCACATCACTCTCTTCTTTTCTCTTATGTTTTCGTCGCAAGTTACTCTTGAGATTTTTTAGATTTTGAAGACAAATTTTAAGGTATGGGCTCTCTAAGGCCATTTTTCTCTTCACACTATTGTAAATAGCCATTTAGCCTTCCACTTTATCCCATGAACCCCTTTTGATAATTAAATGGCTGTGTACAGGCACTAGAAGGACCAAACAACTGTGCAGAGCTGTTAAGATTGCCCAATAGCTCTCAACAGTAGTTTTGCTCTCCCATTGTCTATACAACTTGACCTCAATTATTTATTAAATTATCTATTTTAATTATCTGTTAAATTATTTACTTAATTATCTATTTAATTAACTGTTAAATTATCTATTTATCTATTGATGTAAAAAAAGTTGTAAAGAGCCGAAAGAAAAAAATTAGTTCTACACAATCGTTTGAGTAATCCAATAACTCTATAAAACCATTTTTTTCTTTGAACGAATCTACAGCTGTTTTGCATCACGTGTGAGTGAGGCAGGCCAAGGGTATTTGAGTCATTTTAAGGAAAGGACAGATTGGTAAAGAAAGAGGGCCTTAATTAACTCCCCTCTTTTAATTGCATTCCACTTGAGCATGGGATATGAAAATAAAGACATAAAATCATGTTAAATATAATATAATAGAATCTTAATTTAAAGTTAAAGTATTTTTTTTGTTTTTGGTACATAGGTTGAGTTTGTTTTGGATATACATTAGAGCAGAAAATGATATTAGGTGTTAGGGAAATTAAAGTGTTTTACTGTGCATAGACTTTTTACATAAAATATAAAAAGTATTGTACCTTTAGATTTGTTTATAGTAAAACATTGAATTTATAAATGTAAGAATGTCAAATTGTAATTTATAAGCCAAAAAAGACAACTACTATCTACTGCCATGATGTTGTAGGGATGCTCCATTCATACGTTGTAATGATTTTGAAGCCGTGGAAGTAAAAAATAATTAAAAAAAAAGGGCACAAAGTCATCCGTGTTGTCATGGAACTAGGAAATTGTTTTGTGATTTCGGGGATACGCGTGAACGGGAATTAAGATACTCTTTATCTTTAATCAAGACACCTATTTTTAAAATATGATACAGTTTTATAAAATTATTTAACAAAACGTTTATACAAAATAGCTTTAGAGAACTATTTTAGTGAATTTTTTTTTTCAATAACTCTCTAAGATATATATATATATATATATATATATATATATATATATAATTACTAAGAAAGCTTAAAAGTTATATATAGTTTTAGAAAAAATTAATAATTTTAAAAATTAATAAATTTTTATAAAACAAATAGAAAATATTCAAAATTAAATAGTAATAAATCAATACTAATTTACTGTTAACGTTAATTTCATTAAAAATTTTATATATAAAAAAGAATAAAAATTTTTACAATTAATCTAAAAAATATACAGCATAATAAATAAGTTAATATTTAAACTTTGATTTAACTCAACAAAATAAAATTTTTAAAAAGTGTATAAAACATTAAATCAAATGTTATTATTATTTTATTTTTGAAAATTAACAAAGACGAATTTACTTGTAAAAAATAAACCACAAATAACTTACTTAAAGACAAACAGCTCTAGAGAGCAAGATGGGAAGAGATATAGCTGGCATTTGTTGACTCGATGATGATAAAATGACCCATCTCACCATTTGATCATGCCCTACCCTGCAGCAATTATTGAAAAGTTGTGCATACACCACTTTTCGCGTGTATCATGTGTATATAGTTTAAGTATATTAATTATTTCAAGGAAAAGTTTGTGTTGTAAGCTCTTACTGATTAAAAAATTGTTAAAATTAATTTTGATTTATTAATTTTTTAAAATGATCATAATACTTTAACTTTATCTTTATTTAAAATTAAACTTTAACTTTATCTCTATTTAAAATTAAACTTTAACTTTATCTTTATTCAAAATTAAACTTTATTTTAATCATAGCATCGGAATTAAAAAGAGTCAATAATGATAATAGACAAATATGAAAAGAAATAATAATTATAATAACACAGGCTGATAGATGAGCTCTAGAACCTCTTGTTTGCAATTTTCATACTCGTTCATGTGTCTATCCGTAAGAATGAAATTCCCCTCTTTTTTTTTATTATTATTATTATTATTATTATATACATTTGAAATGTTCTATTGCTTTACAAAGTGTTTATTCATATGGTATAACGAAAGAATGACGGTAGCCATGGAATGGACATCAAAGGCTCAACAACAATAAGATACTCCAAATACAATAAAGCAAGTGCAAACCCTAACATTTTCTACATTTTAAACTCTATGGTGTGATCTTTTTATTAAAAGAAAAAAAAAATCTAACGAATCTATGATGATGCTTTAGAAGACAGCCAAGCAATTCTTTCAACCTGCCAATCATTTTCTTTCCTTTCCCTTTCCTCGTATAAATTATTACAGTACTTGATTCTTCCAATGAGTATTGAGCAAGTGATGCTCATTGCGTTCTTGCCATTTACACCTATACTATATATATAAGTTATATAAGATAGCAATAGTTTGTCAAAAGCACACTTATCTTTTCCACATTTGATGCGATCTCCAACTTTATTTATTTAACAATATAATTAAAAACTCAGTCTGCAGACCAACTTGCATCAATTCATCTGATTGAAACGAAGCAACTTTTTATTCGATAAACCATTTTTTTTTTCTCTTGTTTTCTAGTTTCAAAGTTGCACACATGAAGAAGTTCAAGTCAATAATCAAAAGACCCCGCGGGGAGCCCTAGTAAAAGGAAAGAGGGATTGCAGAACGCTTTTTTTTTTTCCTTAAACTTCCGCAGCTTCTAGAAAATCCCATTGTCTGAACGTGGCATCCCTATTTGATTCCTCCCCTTTTTTGTTTAATCAATATTTTCTTAATTAAGCTTGATTAAGGATTGTTCACAACTATGTAACTACCATTTGATTCCTTGTTCTCACACGTCTCGTTCATTTCTTTTGCCAACTTCCAGGGGGATTAGCACAAAGACGCACATGGCAGTAGTGGTTATTGCTGTTTAGCTTATACATTATTTAATTACAATTTGATATTCCTCTATTTATAAAATCAGCGATTTTCCTAGAGCAAACCTAAAAAAGATATAAATTTTTGGGTAAAGTGTTGGAAATAGTTTTATATTTTACTAAAATTCTGAGTTGAAAATATTGCAAAGCAAAGGCTTAATAATATTTGCTATATATGATGCACGTACCGAGTTTTGTTTTGATACATTTCAAAAACGTGCAAAACCAATTCAAACTTAAAATTTTAAATTTTGTAGTAAAGAATTATATTATATTCAATATGATTTCATGTCTATAATTTCATAAAATGTAAATATTCTCATTTTCTATGTTTTTTTTAAATTTTTATTCATTGCACGATTTGAGTGCAGTTAAGAGTTTAAGCGCAAACAGGCTTTTTTAATGGTTCTAAAGAATTCAGCTTTTTCATCACAATCTCCCTAGGGTTTTAAAGAAAAATTATGTCATTGTGACATAATCAGGCGTGGTCGCGCAAGAGGAGAGAGAAAAAAGTTTTAAGCTCACATAATAACTCTATTCATCTCAAGAACACAAAACACACTTAAATCTCAGTGATCTTATAAGACCCTTTTTATATGCTAATTTGAAAAATAAATATACACGATGCAATAAATAGAAACCCAAAACATTAGCTAAAATTTTGGTGCAATAATAATATTTATGATTCAATATTTATCTAATCCGTGATCAATACCCACAAAGATTGAGGAAATAAGTCTCAAAATACTATCACTAAAATATAATTTAAGGAGTCCAGAGTTAGTAATGGAAGAGTGTGAATTAAAAATTATATTTCAAGGAAAGTACAAATTAAGATGAAAATCAATAGTCAAAAGTATGGGTTCTGATTTCACCTAATTATTGGTATAAGATTTCTTAATCTCTTTAGTCCAATTTAATTTTATAAACTATTAATTAATTAATTCCTAAATTATTAAAAAATCTTTTCAAAGTGAAATTAACGTAACTAATTTCAATTCCCATTCAAATCAATGATCTTAAGATGTTCAATCAATTTTTTTTTCTTTTTAAACTTTTGTTATATTTTATTTTGAATTATTGCACATACTAAACAGAAGAAACAACCACAACTACTAAAAATAAGACACCACTCAAGTATACAAATTAAACTAACACTAAGATCATAATTATTTCCCTCTCCCAAATTTAAAACTTGGCATTGCATCCAGTGGTAAAAGAAAAATAGATAAAGGGGAAAGGACTTCCCTGTGGATGGCTGCAAGTCACACACCATTCTTAGCATCATCCTCAGCCTGACAGGGTGTCACAACTATTACGCTCACAGTCATGCATATCGATAAAGAACAGGTCCTGCATCATGGCGTGATGATGTCATAGTGATAGTATAAAAGTATGACAGCTATGTACCAAGTTACTCTCCATCCAGGAGAGATTCATCCACAAATCTAATAAAGATGCTAGAATTTGTCAAATTCAAGCATTAGCTAATTCCTCCTTTGAATCACATGATTAAAAGTCAAGAAAGTCGTGTCAATAGAAAAAGGAATAGCTTTTCTTCAACGTGTAATCACACTCACGTTATCCAAAACTACCCAAGGCAGTAAATCACTAGGTCGAAAGCATGCATAAAACTTGCTCACCATATATAATTTCCCTCATATAAATATAATTGACCAAGGACGCACAAACACATCACTAGCGTCATTATTGTGAGTATACCTAACCATTAAACCATCAAAGCCAATACACAAACAAGAACATGGAGATTCACAAGCCCGTGAAGATTTAGATGCTCATACCCTATACGTAGCATTATAAGATCACATGGTGATAACATGAAATCACAACCAGCTACTCATGACTTGGAAATTAGAGAGTAGTAATAATTCATTAATGCAGACACAAGCAACTCACCATAACACATTTTACTACTTATTGAAAGTGCAAGTAAATGTCCTAGAGGGGGAATAGGACTATAAAAATTTTCGCAATAAACTGTTTGTTATAAAAATCAAGCTTAAGTAGATAACCTTGGTTTAACCAAGATAAGCTTGATTATAGAAACTTTATAGATTAAAGATCGTGATAAAACAGTTTAACAGAATAAGTTAGATTTCGAAAACACAGTTTTAAGCGTGATAATGCAGAGTAAAATTGTAAGCTTGAATATGATGCTGGCAGTTAAAAAGAACTGAAAGTAAAGAGAGTAGGGATGAGAAAATTGCTCAGCTGTTTATAGTAGTTCGGTCCAATAGAGACCTACGTCCACTCCTCTCAAATACCCTTGAGAGCTGTCTAAACTGGTTTACCAGCTTCCAACTGCCTGTTACAATCTAGCAGTAATCAAGCTCAATTGCCAAAGCTTGATTTTTCAGGCTAACCAAAAACCTTTACAAAAGACTATGTCTATGCTGGTTTGTAGGATGCCAGTAACTTATTGCTTGGTTTCCATGGCTAACCAAAAACCTTTACAATAAAGTTTGAAGTTGTAGAAATATAGCTTAACATGTGCTGCTTGATTCAGCTAACATAACAAGAAGCTTTGATGCACTTAAACAATATTCCAATTGAGAATGAAGTGCACGAAAGTGAGGAGAGGAGGATGAAATCGCGAGAGCTCTTAAAGAATAAGCAAATGAACCTTTTAATCTCTCTTCATCTTCTTGTTTCTCGTCTCTTTGAGAGTGTATGCAAATAAGTCCTTTTAATCTCTCTCTATTTTTGGCTATGGGGCTCTCATTCCTCTTTTATAGAGATTCCAAAATCTAACTGTTGAAGCTTGTCTGAATAAGCTTGATATTGCTTTGACCAAGAAGCTCTTTGAACCAAGAGAAAGCCTTCAGACCAGGAAGCAGAGCAAGTTACTGTTATGATCCACATAGGCTTCTTCCTTAGTAGTTTAGCAATCCTTCATAGTAAATTGTGACGTGAGCTGTGCAATGGTGAGGGTGATTATCGAGTGAACACTAGCAAAGTCCCACATCGGTTGGCGAAGGAGGTCTTGGGTGTTATATATATGGGTCTGCAATCTTCCCGCTACAAGCTAGCTTTTAGGATGGAGTTAGGCGGATTTGTATCATGTAGTATCAGAACCTACCTTCGTTGGGCCGTATGCGGGTTGGTCAAATCACCGACCAAGGCAGGCCAGGGCCAGATCGCCAATCGAGGCAGGTCATCAAAAATTGTGCCATGTGTGGCCAGATCGCCAACCGAGGTAGCTCAGATACCACTTAATGCGGTCCAGCCCTAATTAGTAGAATATCGGTAGGACTTTAGGAATGACGTGAGCCGTGCAATGGTGAGGGTGATTATCGAGTGAACACTAGCAAAGTCTCACATCATTGGTGAAGGAGGTCTTGGGTGTTATATATATGGGTCCGTAATCCTCCCCCTACAAGCTAGCTTTTAGGACAGAGTTAGGTGGGTTCGTATCAGATTGAGACACTGAAGTTTGCAGAATACAGCTCAACAGATAAGCTTGGTTTGCAGGTTACTGTTGTTTGCATGAAAGTAGTAACTCTTGGGTTGATGAAGCAGAACAGATTCAGAAAATCTTTCCTTTTGCTATGCACGTGGAACCCAAGGCTGTAGAGAGAGTTTTGACCTTGCTAACAGAATGGATTGATGTAGCTTTTACACATATGTTTTATTCTGCTGAAAACTAGCATAACACGAAAGTGGAAAGTTTGTGCTAATGTAGAAAAAGGAGCCCAGAAAACTTTCCATTCCCTTGTATATGAAAGGCCCAAGATGGCAGTGTGAGGCCAACATGCATTGCTGACAAAGTGAAGCCCTCAAGACAAAAAGTGCATGTCATAAGATGACATACACAAGAGGACAAAGTTTGTTTTTTCTAATGCTGCCATTTCTGCAGTGTTGACCTTCATATTCAAAATCTCCAAACACAAAGAAAGTATGGTCCACGACAAGCAAGAAATGCATTTTTAAAATGTTACATCTAAGAGGAAATATGCCAGACTTTTTATCAAATACATATATGGGACAAAAAGAATAAAAGCATACAGTCTAAAACATGTCAGTGGCAAGAAAGACAAAACAAAAATATTTAAGGTGCCAAAGAATTTTTTTGGATAATTACAATAGGAAAATACCTTAATAAAAATTATTAGGAGTAATCAAAAATTATTTTAAGCATCAAAATCAATAAAACTCAAGTTGAATTAACCTTTGAGCTAACACTTATATCTCAATTCCCGACAATACTCTCAAACAATTTCCTTCTAATTCGATCCAAATCACAATGGGGTTGTGGGTGACGAAAGGCTCGGATATGGTGAAGAAGCTCCTCATACCTTAATGTAATCCCAAGATCAAGTCCGGAAATGATCTCTAAGAGGGTCTAGCATGATGTAAGTGAAAGTGCAAGTATAATGTCCTAGAGCGGGGTGAATAAGACTTTTGTAAAATTTTCGCAAAATGATATATTTTCAAAATAAGCTTTAATATCAAAGCTTGGTCTTACTTAACAAAAGCTTGGTTTTTAGAAAACTTAGTTCAAACAGTAATAGCAGTATAACACAGTAAGCTTGAAAGTAATGCTAGAAATAAATAGGATAGAATAGAGAAAATACACAACGATTTATAGTGGTTCGGTCTCAATCTTAGACCTACGTCCACTCCCTTCAAACTCAGTTGAGAGAATTTACTCCACTATGTGAATCTGGTTTATAGGATTCCAGCACCTATTACAGTCTCTTAGAATGTAGCTGAAGACTTAAGCTTGGTTTTACAGGACTACCAAAAACCTCTCACAATAATGACTATGTCACTCCCTCTCACAGGGTTGCAAATCAGCAATAAGGCAATATAGCCTTTTTACACAATAATAGATGAAGAAGAATTTTGAATAGATGAGTTGTTGCTTGAATCAACAGATTTTTCGGTTTTTTTTTTTTTTTTTTGCACTCAAGGATATTCTAAGTAAAGATGAAGTGCAGAGAAGGTTTCAAACAAGAGAGCACTTAATAGATGAGCAAGTTGATATTTTTCTCACAGCTTTTCTTCTCTCGCATATGAGGCTCTCCTTCTCCCTTTTATAGAGCTTTCAAAAATTAACTGCTTCTCAACTTGAAATTCCATTATCCCATAAAGCTTCTTGTCATGATAAAAGCCTTTAGGTCAGGAGCAATAACAGGTGATTGTTGTAACTCACGTTTGTCTTCTTCTACAGTGGTTCAACATTCTTTACCACATTCTGAAACAGTAAAATTGCCAGAAGACAGCTTTAAGGATATGCTTGGTTCGCAGGTTTGCAAGAATAAGGAAGTTCTGGATTTGTCCCATGATAAGCGCTCAAAAAACTTTCCTTCCTCTTATCTTCGGTTGGCCCAAGGTAGCAGGAGTGGCTAGCATGTACTGCTGACACAGTGAGGCTTCCAAGGTCAAAAGGTGTACTTCAAAAGTGACACATGCAAGATGACAAACATTGCTTTTCCTGTCACTGTCATTCTTGGAGAGTTGACTTGCAATTTCAAAAACTCCCAAACACAACAAAAGTATGGTCCACGGCAAGGCTTGCAAATATATTTCAAATTAGTTGCACCAATTAGGAATTATGCCAGATGGATCAATGAGATAGAAAGGATAAAAGCATATAGTCCAAAAACATGTCAGAGCCAAGAGAGACAAAACACAAGTATTTAAGAAAGACAAAATTTTTCTGAATAATTTCAAAGAGAAATTATTTTAATATAAATCATTAGGAGAAATCAAAAATTATTGTAAGCATCAAAATTAATAAAACTCAATTTGAATTATCCCTTGAGCTAACAGTAAGTCCCAATTCTTCCATGCTTCTCGATAAATATCGGGAGTGGAAGTTGTAAGGTTTCGGTTATTGGTTAGATGGGGGTGTGAGTGGGAAAACTGAGAGGCAACTTCAAGTTGGATTTTAGAGATTTTAGGTTGTAAACATAAACTCAACAAGAATCAAGTAGTCTATAAGTCCCAATTCTTCCATGATTCTCGATAAATATCGGGAGTGGATGTTGTAAGGTTTCGGTTATTGGTCAGATGGGGGTGTGAGTGGGAAAACTAAGAGGTAACTTCAAGTTGGATTTTACAGATTTTAGCTTGTAAACATAAACTCAACAAGAATCAAGTAGTCTTAGAGGGAGACTATCAATGAGAAAAGTCGAAGAAAAGAGAGAGAAAGATATGAAGGAAAATTGAGAATTTTCTGTATTGATATTTCTGGAACTGTTAAGAATATATATAAAAGCAAAACTATAACAGAAAATTACATCCATCTAACTTATTACACCAAACAATCACATATTTGGGCCTTTTGCCCATACAATATTTCCATGACCCTCTCAAGTTGGATGTGAATACAATCCAAGCTTGGGTAAATTTGTGATGTCTGGAGTTGGGAAGAGACTTAGTGAATATATTAGCAACTTGTTCTCTAGTTGAGAGGTCAGAAACCGAGATGAGCCATTCTTGCAATTTTTCTATCATAAAATAACAGTTAATATCAATATGTTTTGTGTGCTCATAAAAGATAGGATTACGAGCAATATATATGGCAGCCATGTTATCGCATTTCAAAGGGGTAGGTTGGATAACTGTCACACTTACATCTTACAAGATTGTAATCGACCAAGCCAATTCCGCAGTAACCTTTCTCATGGACCTATACTCATTTTCTGGAGAAGACAGAGATACTGTGGTTTGTTTCTTGGACTTCCAAGACACTGGACTACCTCTAAAAGTGATAAAAAAAAATCCACTAACAGACCTGCGAGAAAGCGGATGTGCAGTCCAATCTGAATCACAAAAAGTAAAAAGCTGAAAATCATTTTTAGCATTCATAAATAGCCTCTATATAGGATAAGAATCAAGATATTGAAAAACTCGAATTGTAGCTCGAAGATGTGCCTACGATGGACTTTTGTTTAACTGACTGAGATGTTGGAGAATAAATGATATATTAGGTCTAGTATGCAACAAAAAATTTAATTTTCCAATCAAACGTCTGTTAACAGAAGGATCAGGAAGCTTGTCAGTCATATCTATTGTTGAGTACACAGAAGAATCAAAAGGCCCCGCTACTTGTGGAAGTGTAGAAAACTGAAACTCCTTACACAAGTCCATCGTGTATTTCTTTTGGCTAATTATCAACCCTTCTAGGCCAAGGAAATAATGGGGTTCACCAAACTCCTTGATCCGAAAAGCATCATCAAGATATGTCTTTAAGGAGGAGATTACAGAAATGTTGCCTGTGACAAGTAAATCATCAACATAAACTTCTAAAACAACAATAGAATCAGAATCAACATCTTTTTTGATTATAAGTGAGTAATCATGGGGGGGGGGGGGTGTTTGTAACCTTTCTGTTGCAATATAGTAGATAATAAAAGTACAATTAAATAAATCCTAGAGGGGGGTGAATAAGATAATAAAAACTTTCGCAATAAAATTTGTTTTCAAAATCAAGCATAAAAAGATAAGCTTGATAATATGCAACGAAAGCTTAATTTCAGAAATATCAAAGTTTAAGAAAGTTATGAAGCAGTTTATCACAGCATGCGAAATTTAGATACTGAAAGATAAATATGCTGAAATAAAAGAGAGTAAGAAGGAGAAATTGCATGGTGATTTATAGTGGTTCGCTCTATCAAAGACCTATGTCCACTCTTCTCAAATCCTCTTGAGAGAGTTAGCTTCACTATTAAGGCTGGTTTACTGGCTTCCAGATGCCTTCTACAAATGTGCCGTAATCAAGCATAATCGAACAGAAATAAAGCACAACGGCTAAAGCTTAGTTTTACCAGGAGCACCAAGAAACTTTTACAGCATGGACTATGTCTAAACAGACTATGTCTTTCCCTTGTACAGGATTACAAAGCAAGAAGAAAGGCTCAACAGCCTTCTTACACAGAATTTATGAGATGAAGAAATCTAGCACAGAAACTGTTGCTTGATTCAATAGATGTTCCAATAAGCTTTAAGTGCACCAAAGTGTATACCAGTTGCTGATGTAGTGCACGAAGGAAGGAAAAGAGAGCAATATGAAAATTTGAATGCCTTTAATACTTGCAAATAGACTTACAAAATCTCTCTTTCTTGTATTTTTTCTTGAGTCTCCTCTCTTCATTTATATAGAAGTTTGATAATGTGACTGTTGGAGATTCTCTTGATGCATGTTGAGCACTTTTGCCATCCTAATGTTATTCTTTTTGTCCTGATTGCTTAGACTAGTTAGCTTGGCAGTATATAGTATAGCAGAAGAGGCTTCCTATTGCAGGTTATCGTTGTTGCACTAAAATGTTGAGCTTTGGGTTTAGACACTTTGAGTGAATGCGTAAAGCCCAATAGAGTGCCTGCCTACTGATACATTTTGCAAGGTCCAAGATGCATGAAATGGATAAACACGTGAAGACAAGATTATCTTTTCAGAAAGTAGTCATGTGGATATTACCCACAAGGTTTCTCAATTATCCCAAGGTTTTCTTCCAAACGTTTGGAGTGTGACAAAGAAGTTCAGGGCAGATCACGTTTGGCTGCAGCTTTGCTTATACTTCTGACAACTTAAGTCATCAAGGTTGACTTTGAAAGAGTGGAAAAGATACTGCATGAAACCAGATTATGGCAAACACGAAACACACGCCATTGTGTTTGAAAATGGGGAGCATGAAAAAGGAAATTTTAGAAACCCACCAAACTCAATTTCAAAATACTTTCTACAACAAGGTTAAACATATTTTTTTAACAAGACCTAGACTTTTGTAAAGAGAAGTAGAGAACTAAATCACTTTTAACACCCGAAAAGATTTTTAGAAAAAATCTAAACTATATTCAAAAATTATTTACATTATCAAAATTAATAAAAAGATTTGAGAGAGCCTTGAGTTAACAATTTCTCATTTTTTATGATGACAAAATAATTTTTGATTTGCCAAAGGCTATTGTTAAAAAAAATTTTCTCCCTCCCCTCAAAACATGCCAAGTTAAAAATAATTTGAATTAAAAAAATAAACCAATACTTGGAAACAAGATTTTGTGGCATAATCTTCTCCCCCTTTGGAATCATCAAAAGGAAAGGGAAGACCAGAAAACTGGAAAAATATTGAACAAAAAAAAAAATACGAGAAAACTAGAAAAACACATAAATAAAACGGAAAGAGCAATATTGCAAATGAAACCAGAAAATAGATTAGAAAGGGAGGAAACCTGAAACCTGTATTCAAATGTGCCAGAACTAGAGGGAAATTCTGTATGATATCTCATATCCTTACGACTGAAAACCAGAAAAATATTGCAAGGCAAAACATGTTACTCATGCAAGACTTAAGCAGTAAAATATGCAAGAAGAATATTGTCAGAAGCATACCAGAATTATACAAAAGATAAAACAGCACCATAAAGATAATTAAAAAGTTAAACCAAAGATCCAAACAGTACCATAATGATATAGAAAACTAAAACAGCCAAGATAGTTCAAGCCATAAGCACATTGTCAATTACAGAATAAAATAAGCCTAGATAGGTTAATGCCAAAATAGATTAGTGCCAAAATAAATTAATAAGTTGCATCACACACACACAGCAAGCTTTCATGCCTCGTCAGAATTAGCCTCATCCTCATCTACAGCAGTATTCGTATCAACATCATCGAAGGTCTCCGTATCAGATTTTTCAAGATATTTGTTGGCTTTGAATTTGGCCATTTCCTTCTCTAAAAGATCAACTTTCACCGCGAGATGATCGACTTTTGACACAGCACATTTGAGCATGAATTCAAGAAAGCTTTCAGACGAATGGGGTACCTTAGAGGCGTTACCAACACCAGCTGTTGAGGGGAAGTTTTCAAAGTCAGCCTTCTGCTTCGTACTGGGTTTCTTTAAGACCAGGAGCTTCTTGATATCATTATTCCTAGGCATTGGCGTGTAGGAATAAGCAGCAGTGTTGATGACAGTGTGTTGCTTGAATATATGAGTCAAGATCATACCATATGGCAGAACTGATTGACTCCGAGTATCTTTTGCTGATTCAACCATATGGTTGAGTATAAGATATGGCAGGTTCAATGTGAGCCTCATCTTGAGATGAAATAGAACAGTCAGTTCATTGTAATTAGGCCCAGACAGATTCCCCAGCTTAGGCATGATTGCCATTTTTACAATACGCCCCATTGTCTTCGTTACTGAATCTGCACCTTGCAAGCTTGGCTTTTGTGACTGCATGGAATCAATAGGAGCACCCACAATAATTTCCATGGCATGAACAAACGAGACTCATGTTTTCTTTTTATCCCATCTCTTTAAGCAGTAGATACGGTTTCCATCAACCGGCACTCCGAGCATTTCGCCCAATGACTTCTCAGTTATTATAAATTCATAACCATCAACAGTAGTGGTAATGCAAACAGTATCTCCATCAGTGGAGTGTGAGAGATTTCCATAAAACTAACGTACCAAGGCATCGTACACCTCCTCCTCAACCACCTGGAAAAAATTTCTCCAGCCTAGTTTAACAAACCACTTTTCGATCCAATTCATATCTTCATCATGGCTGAAGTTCACAACTATCCCGTAGGCAATTTTCCTCTTGGCTATAGTTTCCAGTTTGGCTATATTCTTACGAGTCCCTTTTTCAACAGCAGGTGAATCATCATCTCCTTCAATGATTTCGACATCAGAGGAGGCTGGTGCCTTTGCGTTTCTTTTCTGCTTTCCTTTCTCTGATGTTTTCTCAGAGTGTTCGGGATTAGGTGAAGAGGTTTTAGCAGCTTTGTTTTCACGGTGCTTTTCTATAGCCAAGGATAGAGAGGTTTCGTTCACATTTATGGGCTTTGTACCCGAAGACGAAGCCTTTCTTTGTGCAACGCTTTTCTGAAGAAACTGTAGAAGCTCGGCTGTAGTCATCTTCGCCATCTCAGGCGGCAGTTCGAGGTTCTCAATGGGTGATGAAGCTGTGTTCTCCGTTGACGCATTTTCCGAACCGCTTGAGAAAAGTTGCGTGATCTTCATTTTGAGTGACAATGGCAGTGCTTAAACACGAAAAGCATACACTCAATGAAGTGACAGGCGAACGCTCTTTAAAGATGAAAGCTGAAGTGTAGCAGTGAGGTGACTTGTGCACTGCTAAATGCTCAGTAGTAGGTACCAACTGTCCTCTTTTGTATCGGTAACTTCAGTGTAGGCATGAAGATGTGCTTTAGAACCTTTCTGATGGGTTTCATTATGAAGAGTGAGCTATGGGCCCGAATGAAGGAAGTGCAGGCCCACCATCTTAATGCTTCGGTCCATTCCAAAATGGTGTAGGCCCACGAGTTTCTCATTTAAGAGTGTTCACAACTGGGCCATTTTGGAGAGTAACCATTTTTGGGCCTTATACACACTATCTGATTTATAAGAAGAGAGGCCCACTACAAGACTTGGACAATTTTCTCTTGATCACGGCATCTGCTTGAAGTAGAGAGGGATGTGCTTGATCCTTATTGAGGATTTGGCTTGCATAGACACAAAAACTCATACAGAGAATATACTTACAATATTTCAAGCAATATCTCAAGCAATATTTTAAGCATGATAATAATCAAGCATAAAATATTTAAGTGCAAGTAGGTGAGGAAATCATACTTAATTCGCTTCTTAGGAGACAAAATCTTTCTTCAGCCAAGGGATTGGTGAAGATATCAGCTATTTGTTCCTCAGTATTGATGAAGTAAAGTTTGACATCCTTTTTGAGCACATGGTCTCTTAGGAAATGATGCTTAATGTCAATATGCTTGGTTCTAGCATGTCGTACTGGATTCTTTGCAATATTAATAGCACTAGTGTTGTCACATAAGATTGGAGTGCTTTCATGGGTGATCTCATAATCTCTCAATTGTTGTTTCATCCACAAAACTTGAGCACAGCATTGTCCGGCTGCTATATACTCTGATTCTGCAATAGATATTGATACGCTTGATTGTTTCTTACATTGCCAACTTACCAGAGAGTTTCTCAGAAATTGGCATCCACCACTTGTGCTTTTTCTGTCAATCAAGCATCCAGCATGATCTGAATCGGTGTAGGCTACGAGGTCGAAATAGTTATTCTTTGGATACCATAGTCCTACATCTTCAGTTTCTGCTAGATATCTGATTATGTGCTTGACAGCTTGCAGATGTGGTTCTTTAGGCTTGATCTGAAACCTAGCACAACAACATACGCTATATAATATGTTAGGTCTACTTGCTGTAAGATAAAGTAATGACCCAATCATGCCTCTATACAGCTTTTGTTCAACATCTTTTGTTGCATCTTCTAACATAAGCTTGGTTATTGTTGCCATTGGTGTTGGCATGCCTTTTGCTTTCTCCATCCCATACTTCTTGATGAGTTATTTGATGTACTTTGGTTGATAAATGAATATGTCATTTGAAAGTTGTTTGATTTGAAGCCCAAGGAAGAAAGTCAATTCTCCCATCATGCTCATTTCAAACTCACTTTTCATTAGACTTTCAAAATCCTTGCATAAAAGCTCATTAGTAGCACCAAAAATAATATCATCCACACAAATTTACACCACTGGGATATCATTATCAAAAGATTTAGTGAATAGTGTGGTGTCAACTTTTCCTTTTGAAAAACCATTTTTCAATAGGAATGTGCTTAGTCTATCATACCAAGCTCTTGGAGCTTGTTTAAGACCATAGAGTGCTTTGGATAATTTATAAACATGGTTTGGAAAATTTTCATTCTCAAAGCCTGGAGGTTGTCTAACATAGACTTCCTCATTAATAAAACCATTTAAAAAGGCACTCTTCACATCCATTTGAAAAACCTTGAAATTTTTAAAATATGCAAAAGCAAACATAATGTGAATATCTTCAAGCCTAGCTACTGGAGCAAAGGTTTCATCAAAATCAATACCTTCTTGTTGACAATACCATTGAGCTACCAATCTTGCTTTGTTTCTTACTACTTGACCTTGCTCATCAAGCTTGTTTCGGAATACCCACTTTGTTCCAATAACATCTTGATGCTTGGGTGGTGGAACAAGCTTCCAAACTTCATTTCTCTCAAATTGGTTGAGCTCCTCTTGCATGGCCATAATCTAGGATTTATCTTCCAGAGCATCATTAACTTTCTTAAGTTCGATCAATGAAATGAAGCAGGATTTTGATACTTGATTTCTGATTGAAGCTCTTGTTTTCAACCCTTCATTCACATGTCTAATCACGTCATCAAGCTTATGGTCACGTTGAACTTGCTGTTTATATGGTGCATTGTCTCTGTTTGGATGTTTTTCAATTTGTTCCGAGACTTGTTCATCTTCCTTATTTTGAGAATCAAGCATGTCATTTTGAGCTTGATTTTCGCCAAGTAAGCTTGGTTCCTGTGAATTATTAATTTCCTCAAAAGTAATTTTGCTTAAGGGAGCATAGTTAGATTCATCAAATACCACATACATACTTCCCTCCACTGACTTAGTTTGTTTGTTAAAGACTCTATAAGCTTTGCTAGTCAAGGAGTATCCTAAAAATATGCCTTCATTTGATTTTGCATCAAATTTTCCTAAAATGTATTTGCCATTATTGTGGATAAAGCAGGTACAGCCAAATGTACGAAAATAGCTTACATTTGGTTTTTTGCCCTTCCAAAGTTCATATGGAGTTTTCTTTAGGATGGACCGAATCAAGCATCTGTTTAAAATATAACAAGCTGTATTTACAGGTTCAACCCAAAAGTGTTTTGCAACATTATTTTTGCAAAACATTATTCTGGCCATTTCAACTAGTGTTCTATTCTTCCTTTCAACAACCCCATTTTGTTGAGGTGTTCTAGGAGAGGAGAAGTTGTGGTGGATTCCTTTGTTTCCACAGAAATCTTTAAAAGCTTGATTTTTAAATTCTCCACCATGATCACTTCTAATAGAACAGATTTTCAAGTTGGTTTCATTTTCAACTCTTTTTGAAAACTTTTTGAAAACCTTGAAAGTCTCTTCCTTATAAGCTAGGAAATATACCCAAGTAAATCTAGTATAATCATCAATAATGACAAAACCATACTTTTTGCCACCTATACTCAATGTTGACATAGGTCCAAATAAATCCATATGAAGGAGTTTAAGAAATTTCTTGGTAGAAAGCTCCTTCTTGTTTTTGAAAGAAGATTTTGTCTGTTTTCCCATTTGACATGCAGCACAAATATTATCTTTTTCGAAATGTAGCTCAGGCAGTCCAGAAACAAGCTTATGTTTGGACAGTTTTGAAATTAACTGCATGTGTGCATGATCAAGTCATCTATGCTACAAGGAGACATTTTCAACTTGAGAAACAAGACAAGTTTCATTTTTGAAAGAAAAATCGTTGTTGGACACTTTATAAACATTTGAGCTTCTATGACCTTCAAAGAGAGTATACTTACCATTGAGGTCATAGATGGTGCATTTGGAGGATTCGAAGCATACCTTATAACCAATATCACATAGTTGACTAATGCTCATTAAATTGTGCTTCAAGCCCTTTACGTAGTATACATCATTAACAACTAGATTTGGAGTGAGCTTAATTTTTCCTATGCCCAGAATTCTTCTCTTACTGTTATCTCCAAATCTCACACTTCCCATATCTTGTTCTTGTAATTCCACGAACATTTCCTTATTCCAGGTCATGTGGTGTGAGCAACCACTGTCGAGGTACCAGCTTTTCGTGCTTGACTTGTGCTGCATCTGTCATGTGAGAAATCAAGCTTAAGTACCCATGCTTGTTTGGGTCCTTGGGGGTTAGTTACAGAAATATTTTTAGGCACCCAAATTTGCCTATATTTCTTCACATTCTTCTTGTATTTACATTGGTGAGCATGGTGACCAGCTTTATTGCAGTAATTACAAGTAGTTTGTAAAGGCTTGATTTTCAAAAGAGGATTTTCATATCCTAAACCATTTTTCCAGATAGTTCTATGCAAATCATGTTTTTGCTTACCAACTAACCTATCAAGATTTCATTTTCCTTTCACAAAGCTAGGCAAATCGTTTGAGAGTTCATCAAGCTTAATTTTTAAAGCTTGATTTTCTAAAAGTAGGTTTTCAGAAAGTTTTTCTTTTTTTTTTTAAATCATTGATAAGCTCTTTGTCTTTTTCAGAGATAATGAGAATGTCACTAAGCTTCTTTTCTAATAACTTGAGTTTTTCTTTTCTAGTGGAAAGTTTGGAAAGGAGTTTACTAATAGTTTCAACAAGCTCATCATATACATTTGATAAGTCATCATAAGAGAGAGGATGATCAGTAACCTCATTATCCGAATCACTTTCATCTGACATGGCCATGAGACATATTTCTTCATCATCACTTGATGAAGTGTCTTCACTACTCCATGCAGCATAAGCTTTCTTCTTATTTTTTTTTGAAGTTCTTATTCTTTTTCTTTGGACATTCAGGTGATTTGTGTCCAGGCTTTCCACAAGTGTAGCATGTTATTTCATCATTTTCTCCGTCCTTCTTTGACTTCTGATTACTGTCGTCTTTGTTGTGCTTGTTTTTGAAATCAAGCTTACTAGTTGAAACTTGTTTTCTGAATCTTCTTCTCTGCAACATTTTGGCAACTTTTCTGGACAATAAGGCAACATTATTGTCACTATCGTTGTCTGAGGATGAAGACGTGGCAGTAAGTGCAACATCCTTCTTCTTTTTCTTCCTCTCGATCGTCCTTACTTCTTTCTTCTTCATTGACATTTCCTCTGCTTCTAGTTCTCCTCTTAGCTCATCAACAGTAATGTTTGATGCCTTGGTTGTTTGTTTAAGTATATAACCTTTTGTTTTCCATTTGTCAGAAAGGCATTTGATAAGCTTCTTCACTTGTTCTTTTTGTGTGTAGCTTTTTCAAAGAAGTTGAAGTTGATTTATAAGGTGAAGAAATCTGGTGAAATATTTTTCTATAGATTCTCCATATTCCATGTGAAAAGGCTCATATTCACCACCAAGGATATCTATCCTTGATTCTTTAACTACCGTTGTTCCTTCATGTATACTTTGGAGTCTATCCCACATTTCTTTGGCTGTACTACAAGCTGAGATGACTTCATACTCCTTTGACCAAACAGCATTAGAAAGCATATACTTAGCTTTCAAGTGCAGTGAAACCCTTTTCTTCTCCTCTTCCGTATATTCATCCAATCCTTTTGGAATTCTTGCTCCGTCTACTTCCTTTGTGGGTGCTTCATAGCCAATCGTTATAATGCTTAAGAGTTCAAAATGGTTTGAACCCATAAATATCTCCATTCAATTTCTCCAGTAGCTGTAGTAAGATCCATCGAAGTATGTAGGCTTGTTACATGAGTTTCCAACTTTGAAGTCTTCCATAACCTTGCACAACCTAGGATCTCAAACTCCAGGATGTTAGTCCAATAACAGAGCACTAGGCTCTGATACCAATTGAAAGTGCAAGTAAATAAATCCTAGAGGGGGGTGAATAGGATAATAAAAATTTTCGCAATAAAATTTATGTTTTCAGAATCAAGCATAAAAAGATAAGCTTGATAATATGCAACGAAAGCTTGATTTCAGAAATATCAGAGTTTAAGAAAGTTATGAAGCAGTTTATCACTACATGCAGAATTTAGATACTGAAAGATAAATATGCTGAAATAAAAGAGAGTAAGGAGGAGAAATTGCATAGTGATTTATAGTGGTTCGGTTTATCAAAGACCTATGTCCACTCCTCTCAAATCCTCTTGAGAGAGTTAGCTTCACTATCAAGGCTGGTTTACTGGCTTCTAGATGCCTTCTACAAATGTGCCGTAATCAAGCACAACCGAACAGAAATCAAGCACAATGACTAAAGCTTGGTTTTACCAGGAGCACCAAGAAACCTTTACAGCATAGACTATGTCTAAACAGACTATGTCTTTACAAAGCAAGAAGAAAGGCTCACCAACCTTCTTACATAGAATTTATGAGATGAAGAAATCTAGCACAGAAACTATTGCTTGATTCAACAGATGTTCCAATAAGCTTTAAGTGCACCAAAGTGTATACTAGTTGCTGATGTAGTGCACGAAGGAAAAGAGAGCAATATGAAAATTTGAATGCCTTTAATACTTGCAAATAGACTTATGAAATCTCTCTTTCTTGTGTTTTTTCTTGAGTCTCCTCTCTTCATTTATATAGAAGTTTGACAATGTGATTGTTGGAGATTCTCTTGATGCACGTTGAGCACTTTTGCCATCCTAATGTTATTCTTTTTGTCCTGATTGCTTAGACTAGTTAGCTTGGCAGTATATAGTACAGCAGAAGAGGCTTCCTATTGCAGGTTATCGTTGTTGCACTAAAATGTTGAGCTTTGGGTTTAGACACTTTGAGATATCAACAGAACTCTTTCCCTTTGTGTGAATGCATGAAGCCCAATAGAGTGCCTGCCTGCTGATACATTTTGCAAGGTCCAAGATGCATGAAATGGACAAACACGTGAAGACAAGATTATCTTTTCAGAAAGTAGTCATGTGGATATTACCCACAAGGTTTCTCAATTATCCCAAGGTTTTCTTCCAAACGTTTGGAGTGTGACAAAGAAGTTCAGGGCAGATCACGTTTGGCTGCAGCTTTGCTTATACTTCTGACAACTTAAGTCATCAAGGTTGACTTTGAAAGAGTGGAAAAGATACTGCATGAAACCAGATTATGGCAAACACGAAATACACGCCATTGTGTTTGAAAATGGGGAGCATGAAAAAGGAAATTTTAGAAACCCACCAAACTCAATTTCAAAATACTTTCTACAACAAGGTTAAACATATTTTTTTAACAAGACCTAGACTTTTGTAAAGAGAAGTAGAGAACTAAATCACTTTTAACACCAGAAAAGATTTTTAGAAAAAATCTAAATTATATTCAAAAATTATTTACATTATCAAAATTAATAAAAATATTTGAGAGAAGCCTTGAGCTAACAGATAACTTTGCATACCATTGTTTAGAGGCTTATTTAAGCCCAGACAGAGATTTTTTCGGTCTACAAACCAAAGATTATCCAGAGACAGTAAGACCCATAGGAACTTTCATATAGATCTCCTCATGAAGATCATCATGTAAAAACTCGTTATTAGTATCAAGTCGAAAGAGAGGCCCAATTGTCAAATTTGATATATACCTAGTTGATATCAACCATATTTAATGAGTACTAAAAATGATATTTACTCTATTTTATTTTATTTGTTTGCATGTTTGTTCCACTATTACCACGCAAGCTGCCACGTCTCTGGCCAGCTGCTTGCGTGTGTTCAAGTGTTGCAACCCTAGGTATATGGCGCTGCTATGCCACTTAGCTTATGTTGGGTGTAAAACACTTTTTAGTGTATAAGTTTACATTCTTGTACTTGACCCATGTATTTCAATTTTGTACTTAATTAATAAATTAATTAATGTCTGTAACTTTAAGGTTTAATTGAAATCAACTGTAATTTGTATTAGTTTTCTTATTTTAAAGTCTAATTTACTTTTTAAGAATTTTTTTTTTTTAAAGATTGGACCTAATATACAGTAAAAATTGCAGCAACATTTCCTAACTCTACAAGCAAGTTAGACATTTGTCATGTTTAATGAAGGGCAACATTATACATTTCCTTAAAAACACATTTTCCCTCCCTTTACTCTCATTGTTCCTTCTTTCCTCACACATCCCCCTTCTCTCTCAAGCTTAAAGCTTCTTTCTCATCCTCCATGGCAGCCACCATGAAAATGGTGGGATAGAATCTTATATAATCAACTTAGGATGACTTAAATATCTCCGATTTGGTTCTCGAGGTTAATTCTTGTATTTATTTGGTATTTTATAAATGTTATGAATTTTTATGTATAATTCTTGCTTGAGTTGTGATTTTTCTAGGCTTGATCATCTAAGGACTAATTCAGATGAGATAGACCTTAATTTGGTTGGATTAAAAATCAATTTTAAGGTCTTGGATACCCCAAACTCTTGTTGTGATTATTGTTAGGGTTAGGCTGAGTTCCAATAATCATATTCTATGTGATTGTAAAGTAGGAATTGCCAAGCTAAATACAAGGATCTTAGCCAATTGGGTTAATTAGTTGTTTAGGTTAATCTTGAGATTTAAGAGTTAATTTATTAATTAGCATAACTAAATTAAAAATATATCTATAGAGTAAGGATAAAATCTCTAGAGTTAGATAGTCACCTAGGTTGGTTACATTTCATACAAATTGGTTTTGATTTTTCTTCTTGTGCTTGGTCGTCGTATTCTTGTGTTTTAGTCACTTGTTAAAAATCTACCATTTTATCACCAATACAAGTCAAGACTCTTAATGATTCTCCTCTGAGACATGATTTATGGTTGAAAGCTTAAATTTAGAATTTTAGTTTGACTACCACTTATAATAGCAATGCTATAAGTGCTTGCCTAATCGGACATATTCAACCTTTGTGCACCAGTTTCCATCATCTTTTCCAAATCTTGACATTCAATGTTTTGATTTTTTTTTTTTAACAGCATAATACCCCTAAACTTGTTTTAAAACTTGCACCAAAAGTAAAAATTATCTGAGTGACTCAACTACACACTAAGAGTTAACTTAAAACTAAAGAAATAAATTAAAAGAGGCCAAACCAAAAATTAAAATGAAGAATAAAAATACTTAGGTTGGCTTTGAAAAAGTGCTTAGTATATAGCCTTTAGCTTAACTTTCTCTTAGTTAATTAGGGACCAAAGTGCTATAGATAGACTTGCCAACTTGACTTTCCCTGGGTTATTTTGGGACATTCAAAGGGATATAGGGAAAATAAACTCCCAATACCATTTCAATATTTGCTTGGGCACCCAATTGTGTTCAAAATTTACTCTAAGTAAGTTAGGCTTTTTGAACTACACCACTTTAAAATTCCCTTATCATTGGTATTGTTTGCTTTCCTCTCCTTTGTTTTTTTGTTTTGTTTGTAGTAGAGATTATTTTATTTGGTTGCACTTGTTTCATAGCTTTGAGTTGATCTTCCTCTTTATGTGTATCACCCATTTTATCAACAGTTTTCAACATTTTTGAAAGTTATATAAACTGACTCTTAATCTAAGTTCCCCAATATTTAGATTTATCACAGTTCTACTGGTAAGCAAAATAAGGAGATATTAGTATAGTCCTCCATATCAAGCACCAAAAAATCTATGGGAAGAAAATTTTCTATTTTAATAACACATTCTCCACCACACTAATATAGGTGTTTTAGATATCTATCTGCAAACTATAAGGCCATCATGATAGGCTTTAGAGCTCGTTTGGATTAGATTTTACCAATCATTTTCTACTTTTAAAAAAGAAATATTTTATAAAAATTTACTATTTAAATTGACTTTTTATAGAAGAAAAAATATCTTCAGAAATTAAAATTTTATTTTTTTTAGAAACATATAAGAGGATATTTCTCCATTTAACTTTTACTTCCACTTTTTATTTTTTTTGAAATCAATCTAAATGAGCTCTTACTTTCCCAATTGTCAAATTTCAGAATATAGAAAAAGCGGCTTATAATCTAAACTAGCTCCTAAATCACAAAGTATCCTTCCTACATCCTTATTGCCAATACTACAAGGTGATGTGAATTTCACTAAATCTTTTATCTTCACTGATAGCTTTTTTTCAAGGATTGCATTGCACTTTTCATTAAACAAGACTTTTTTTTATTATTATTTTATAGCTTCCTCTTTTTGCTAAAAATATTTTTCATGAATTTGACATATGTGGACATCTTGATGATGGCTTTTAAGTAAGGAATGTTGGTCTGTCCCTTTTTAAACTCTTCTAAGAATTTTAGAAAATCATAATCTATATTCCTCTTCTAAAAACCCTACTAAAAAGGTGTTAGCTCAAGGGCTAATTTATTGATTTTGATGTTAAAAATAATTTTTGCTTACATCTAATTATTTTATTAAGGTGTTCCTTCATTTTTATTTATCCAGAAAAATTCCTTTGGCACCTTGAATATTTTTGTTTTTGTCTTTCTTGCCACTGACACCTTTTGGACTACATGCTTTTATGTTTTTTTTGTCCCATATATGCGTTTGATAAAAGACTAGCATATTTCCTCTTAGATGTAATATTTTAAAAATGCATTTCTTCCTATCTGTGGACCACACTTTCTTTGTGTTTGGAGATTTTGAATATGCAGGTCAACACTGCAGAAATGGTAGCATTAGGAAAAGCAAAGTTTTTCTTCTTGTGTATGTCATTTTATGATATGCACTTTTTGCCTTGGAAGCTTCACTCTGTCAACACTACATGCTGGCCACTCCTGCTACATTGGGCCAGCCAAAGATATGAGAGTGGAAAGACTTTTGGGCTCCTATCACTACACCAATCCAAAACTTCCTTATTCATGCAAACCAGTAAACCAAACATATCTCCAAAGCTGCAATCTGCCATCTTCATTGTGTCAGCAATGCATGCTAACCTCTTGTTGCTGTTTTGGGCCTCACAAGAACAAGAAAATAGAATAGTCTTTGGGCCCTTTCTGACACTTTAGCCTAAAACTTCCATTTTCATGCAAGATATGCTTCCTGCAACATGCAGCATAATATCAAAAGCTGCATCAGACATTTTCAAGGTCAAACTCCATTATGCAGCCTTGGGTTACATGATCACAACAAGAAGAAAGTCTTTATATTACTGTTTGCTTCATTAGCCCAAGATTTACTACTTTCATGCAAGCAACAGTAACCTGCAAACCAAGCTTATTTTTTGAGCTGTATTCTGCAAACTTCAGTGTCTCAGTCTGCTATGAAGGATTGCTGAACTACTGAGCAAGAGGGCTACATGGATCATAACAGTAACCTGCTCTAGTTCCTGGTTTGAAGGTTTTCTCTTGGCTCAAAGAGTTTCTTGGTCAAAGTGACATCAAGCTTAATCAGATAAACTTCAACTGTCAAATTTTTGAAATCTCTATAAAAGGGGAAGGAGAACCTCATAAATAAAAGAGAGGAGAGTAGAGAGAGACATCAAAAGGACTCATTTGCATACACTCTCAAAGAGAAGAAAAACAAGAAGATGAAGAGAGATTAAAAAGTTCATTTGTTTATTCTTCAAGAGCTCTCACAATTTCATCTTTCTCTCCTCACTTTCGTGTACTACATACACACTTGGAATATCTTTCTAGTGCATCAGAATATACTGGGAAATCAATTGATTCAAGCAACAAATTATAAGCTACATTTCTTCTTTATTGTAAGGGTTTTTGGTTAGCCTGGAAAACCAAGCAGAGGTGGCTGGCATCCTGTAAACCAACATAGACATAGTCTTTTAGAGACATAGTCTATTGTAAGGGTTTTTGGTGATCCTGGAAAACCAAGCTTAAGTCTTCAGCTGAGTCCTGAGAGACTGTAATAGGTGTTGGAATCCTATAAACCAAATTTACATAGTGGAGTAAATTCTCTCAACTGAGTTTGAGGGGAGTGGACGTAGGTCTAAGATTGAGACCGAACCACTATAAATCGCTATGCATTTTCTCTACTCTCTTCTATTCATTTCCAGCATTACTTTTGAGCTTACTGCGTTATACTGCTATTACTGTTTGAACTGAGTTTTCTAAAAACCAAGCTTTTGTTAAGTAAAACCAAGCTTTGATATTAAAGCTTGTTTTGGAAACATATCATTTTGCGAAAATTTACAAAAGTCCTATTCACCCCCCTCTAGGACATTTACCTACTTGCACTTTCAAAAGGAAGTTCATGCACGAAAAGTGGAGAATTGTCTAAGAACAATTTGACTATAGGTTTTCCTTCCTTCCTTGTCTCATGTGCTTGAAGCTATTGCAGTGGCTTTGTTGGTTATGACTTTATATATATTTTACACACAGTTTTTGTCATTTTGGTATGTTTAGTGATGAATTTTGCCTTAATTTGGAATATGCTTTATTTTGTTGATGAATTGGCGAGGAGCTAAGTGAGATGAATTTTCGGCAATTTGGAGGAATTGAAGGCTCTTGAATACAATTTGAGAGGGTTTCGGGACTTGCTTGCAATTTTTAGAGTGAAGAAAGATGGCATTTTGAAAGTAGATGTCACTTGCACAGTCATCACTTTATATGCCTCAGCACGAGAATGAAAAGACTCCAGTTATTTCATGCAACCTATGTGCTGCAGCACCATATTCCATGCCTAGGCATGTCAGATTTGAGGCGTCATTGGAGTGTTGCATACTGGTGTATGCCAGGGCATGCTTTTGCATGTCTAGGCACATGATCTAACTTATTTTATTCTGAGTTGCTTCCTTGTAATTAGGTTTCCGATGGGCCCTATGTCAATTTATTAGGTATAAGTATATTATTTTGAGTAGGATTAAAGATCTTTTGACTCTGGCAATTTGTGGAGCCAAGAAGGAGTAAGAGCTTGCTCTAGTAGAGATCTTCATAGTTGAACAATAAAGAAGCTTTCTTCTACTCTTTTTCTCATAGTTCAATAATAGAGAAACTTTTTTCTACTCTTTTCTTCATGAATTCCATTGTTAATTAGCGTTTATTTTCTTTTATTATAGATTGTTAAACCTCTCATCAAAGGAAGGATGTAGCCTAGGGATATTTGCATATGGATAGATTTTAATTTATGCAATTACATACTTGATTCTATGAGCTACTATTCCTATTCTTAATACTTCTTATAAATTGGTCACTTATAGTATTGATTTGTTGTCTATAATTCGTACTAGGAAATGGTTTTATAGAATTATCTCTATGATTAATTGTTTTGGTTTGAACAAAAGTTAAGAATAGATAAACATGGATTACATTGTCACTCACATAATTTCATAGAACAAAATAATGGATTTATTTGTTTTAATTTATACCAAGGAATTGGGTAAATCAAATTAAATAAGAGCGTTAATTCACAAAGGGATTGAGTTTTAGCTAAATTAAAAAATTTAACTTGTGTAGAATTGAGTAAGTAATTGTGCAGACAGATTTCTCATTTTCAATTAGTTGTTTTCATTAACCTTCACTTATTCAATCGCTCAGATAATAATTTAAAAGTGAAATTGGCACTTGGTTACAAATCTCTGAGGATGACAACCCTTTTTTGCTTGTGTGACCTAGTGATCACAAGCATGCCTCTTTTATCTTCTGTAGGCATGCTGGCTCTTCTTTCTCAACTTCAATTGTGGGAGGGCATTTTAGAAGGTGCCTCTATTGCTTTCCCATTCCTCGTATATATGGCATTGACACACGGTCTAAGGTTGGGTTTTGTAGCGCTTAGTAAGCATATGAGATATCTAGTTCATATGAGTTTCAAGTTGTCTAATGGAAGAAAGAATTTTCTCATAAACTTCTCATAAGCTTTAGTATGCTTCTTTTTCTTTTTTCTTTTTTTGAAGAAAAGCACCTATCAAAGTTGCATTAACTACTATTCTTGTGTTGGATCCTAAACCATTGGAGAGCTACTGCTTGATTAACCAGTCTTGTAAGCCATGTTGTAGGCACTTTCTAAGCATCTCTTTGAATCTCTCCATGCTTCATATGGAAATTGTTTATCATTTTGTGTAAAATTCACAATCTTTGTATGCAACTTAGCAGTCTTTGATAGATGAAAGAATTTGCTCAGAAACTTCTGGGCTATGACATCTCAAGTCTAATTAATTCAGGTGGCAATGATTTTAGGCACCTCCTTGTTCTATCCTTCAGTGAGAAGGGAAATAATTTAAGCCTAACTGCTTTAACTGACACTCCATTATGCTTGAAAGTATCACAAATGTCTGGGAAAAGTTAAGATAATAGAGAGTAGGGTATTCACTAGTTAATCTAGCGAATTGATTATTTTTCACCGTTTAGATTATTGTAGACCTAATTTCAAAGTCATTGGCTTGTATCATTGGTTTCCTAATGCATGATAAAGCATTGTTGACATTAGGGACAACAAAATTTCTCAGATCCTGATGAGCTTGATCATTATTGTTATGTGGGTGGGTGACCAACCATTGCTTTCTCTTCTCTTTGTTAAGCTCTTTTGTTGTCTTCTTTCTTTGATATTCCTCCTACAAGTAGATTCTATTTCAAGATCAAAGCGTTCTAAGACACCATAGACAATACTTCTTCCCGTGCACCAAAAATATCACCTGAAAGGAAGAAAAGCACAGTGTAGGTTTACTAAGGAAAAATTTGAAAATCACAAAAAATTAATAAGAAAATATCTTGCCTAAACTAACTAGGAGATAATTCTTTTGGTATTAATTGACTTCCTCAACAATGACACCAAAAACTTAAATTATGAACTATGGAAACACAATACAATCGTACAGTATTAAGTGTAGCTACAAAATATCATGGGATGTCATGCCTATAATGGTTGAGCAACTAAGTGTTATAATACTATAACTGAAATATTATTTAAATGCTCAAAAATTAGTGTTGAAAGAATGTAAATTAAAAATAATAATTAAAGGAAATAAAAGTTAAGAGTAAAAACTCAATAGTCAAAAGCCTAGATTTCAATTTCAACTCAACTCCTAGTATTAAATTATCTAATCTCTTTAATCTAGTTCAATTTTATTAATTATTAACAAAGTAATTCATAAGTTATTTATAATCTCCTAATACTAAATTAACCTAATTTCAATTACCAAATTAATCATATTTCTATGTAGTTTGTAATAATTCTTTTTAACTTTAAGTTCTATGAATTTCTGTTTATAGCTGCTACAAAATCTTAAAATGTCTTTATCTTGTTCCATAATGTACACTAAAAATCTCTTTGTAGGAGAGCCAATGCATACATGTTCACGTGCATCTTCTTGATAACTATATTGTACAATAAATCAATAATTTATTGATAATTGTTCAAGAATAAAATGATATATTTTACGTCATTCAAAGCATCATATGCTATAATTACAAATTCAAACGCAATGGCACATCGTCTAAGCAATTCTATTTACATGTTCTAATGAAATTCATTCATTTTATATTAAGAGTTTTTCCATATTGATACCTTATTACTAGTAAAGACTTCATATGAACAACCATCTAATATAACATTTATAGTAACCTTCCAATTATTCCATTAGTAATATGTATATGTATACTAAAAATACCAGCCTATTTTATATTATTATTGAAAAGTTATACTGTCCCGTGGAAGAGCACATGCAATATAGTAAAACAAAAAGGGGGACGGGTAGAGTAAGGAGATCATATTCGCACATTGTAATGATTTGCAGCCGTGGAATTCAACATGTTGTGCTAATCCTTTTTCCTTTTTACTAGATATATAAGGATGTGAAACGAATCAAACGACCAATCTGATCATTTAAACGTGCCCTGATCATTTGAACGTGCCCTTACGTATAATACTATATATCATATATTATTGATCGGGTTTTCTTTGTTCGGTGGTTCTATATTATATCAATTCTTCCTTGACCTCTATATAATTCTACAACCTAGGAAGTTTAACGTTGTACCAAAAGAAGTAGAAATTTAAAGTTGTAGCAAAATGAAAAGGAAGTTTAAAATTGTACAGATGCTACTAAAATAAATGAAAATTTCATGTATATAAACCATTCTCGGGCTACTTTCATTCAATATTTTCCTCGAAGCCATAGATTTAAGGTGACCAAAATTTTATTCATGTGATTTAGTTGTGCGCCGAGGGTCCTATTCTACTGTGGAAATTATAAATACCAATGATATTCAGTGTTTACTATCTATGTGATTGATACAAGAATTGAAAAGTTATTTGCTTAAAGAGTTTTATTAGCTTTTCTTGGTTCAATTGTTGATGAGATCCTATAATATTAATATGAAATAGTTTTCATACCATAGAAGTAATATTTTTTTTCTGAGAAGTAGTAGTATTAGCTTATAACATTTATTTATCAAGACAGGTTAAAAAAAAAAACATTAATTTATCAAGACGATACAAGGAATTGGGTAAATCACATGTTGCTTCCCCATTCCCTTCCAAGGAGCTTACTAGCTTTTGCTTTCCTTCTATCCTCTCTAAGTTCCTCAGTCATCGCTGTCAAATCTAATCAGGTCTTATTGACTTTATTAGCAAGTAAAATGCAACTTTCACCCCTTGCAAATTAAAAAATATTAAAATGAGCTTCTTTAAATTGAAGAGATTAAAATAATTCTTCTTAGATATATAAGTAACAAAGACGGAATTAAGGGAGACAACAAAGGTCCAACCCCCTAAATTTTCACATGTTATTTAATATTATATAATTATTAGACATTTAACTCTTAATTTATTTTTTAATTTTTTTGACATTAATTAAATTTAAAATGATTTTTAAAGTGTTATTGTTCATATTTATAATTCAATAAATTACAAATTTAATATTTTTCTTGCTTAAGATTACTACATTAATTAAAAGGGGGACGGGTTCAGTAAGGAGCTCACATTCACACATTGTAATGATTTGAAGCCGCGGAATCCAAAACAAGTTGTGCTAATCCCTTTTCCTTTTTACTAAATTTATAAGGATGGGAAAGGATACTACAGTATATAAATACAATAAATATATCATATATAATATATTATTATTGGTTGGGTTATATTTTGTTAGGTGGTTCTATTATATCAATTCTTCCTTGACCTCTATATTATACCATAAAAAAGGAAGT
Source organism: Bauhinia variegata (assembly GCA_022379115.2). Taxonomy (NCBI): domain Eukaryota; kingdom Viridiplantae; phylum Streptophyta; class Magnoliopsida; order Fabales; family Fabaceae; genus Bauhinia; species Bauhinia variegata. The sequence continues at coordinate 13,115,884 of CM039435.1, read as the reverse complement.
CTAAAAGTTGTACAAAAGAAAATTGTCAATAAGATCCTATAATATTAATAAGAAATAGTTTTCATACCATAGAATTGGGGGTTTCAAATTAATGGAATTAACAAAATAATGCATGTGTCCATTACATTGAATCATTTTTAAAATAATTTTTTTTAAAAAAAAGAATGACCAATGTCTCAAAAGAAGGAACAACAAAGAATACCTTTCCATAAAAAAATAAAAATGAATACTTTTATTTCGTTATTATAATGTATGTATAAAAGTGTTATGAACAGTGATTTACTTTCTTTTAAGAGTATCATCTTATTGATACTATGTAATTATATCTAGTGCCACACATTTCTCTATTAAAAAATCACCTTATTCATTCAATCACATGACTGCTTTCCTTTTATTCTTGTTTTCTAACAGTGGATGGGAAGTTCTCAGAAGAAGGATAGCGGAAAAAAAGAGAGAAAGAGACTTGTGACAAAGGAGAAACGTTATTATGACATGATATTTTAATAAAAAAGTACGACCAATTAGATGATTTATCATATTTTAATGAATAATTATGACCAATTAGATGAATGGAGAGCATATCAATGAATCAATTAGTACTCATATTTTAATTTAATTAAAAGTTCTGAATTTAAATTTTTAATTTAAATTGAATTATTTAATATGTTTATATAAAAAATAAATAATTAAGAGTAAGTTTTATGTAAATATTTTTAAATATTACTTCAAGTAGCATAAGAACTTAAACTTGGCATGACATATAAAAAATACATCAAATAGAACAAAATTAAAATGTTGTAAATTTTTTAAAAAATTAATAAAATTAACTAATTTTATCTATCTATACAATTTAATTAAATACATATTATAATAAGACAAAGGAAGTATTATTTTTCTTCTATTATTACCTTTAATATTTTAATGAAATTTCTTTATCATTCTCCTCCATTATCGCGTTATTATCTCAAACAATTTTATTTATTTAAGAACTTTCTATTTTTAAGTGTGCATAAATATATTAAGTAAAATATAAAACGATTCCTAAGTCCAAGGTTTGATTGTTAGCACGAAGTAATACGCGTAACTGTTTTCTTGGTTGCTATACTCTTGCATTTACAGATTGGACGGTCAAGCGACCAATCTGAACATTTGAATATGCCCTCACGCTATCGAATAGGTTTTCTTTATTAGGTGCTTCTATATTATATTATATCATGATTGACTTCTATATTACACTACAACAAAGAAAGTTTCCTCGCTGCTAACTATGAATTGATAGTTTTTATTACTTACCAAAAAAAAAAAAAGCAAAAATTAATATTTTTACTTTTTTTTTTTAATATATAGATCTAGTCTCTATCTATCTATTATTTTAAACCTCAAGTTGGGGAGAAAACTATTAAAATAATTGAAAAGCTCATTAAAACCATTCAATTAATCAACAACTCCCCCCCCCCCAAAAAAATAAAAAAATAAAACTTTTGTCTTTATTATTTTATTTTGTGAGATGTGAGATGAAATTTTAGTATACTTTTATTAGAGGTTGTAGTAGTTTTTAGGTTTCTATTGTATAGTTACTAGAGTAAAAAGAAGAATGAATTTGTTGAGACGATGCACATGAAGCGCCTTTTATTTAGACTTGTGAAATGCAACACTAATACAACACGTACACTTCTCTTATTGACTAACTAGAACACAGCCTATATATGTTAAAGTGAGTCTATAACAAATTTTACATTTCTTTTTTATCAAGCATAGTTAACATCTGTTTTCTTTTTTCTTTTTTTTTTTCCTCTCTCTCTACGGTTAATTCTTTCTATATATGTTTAATATTGAAAAAAGAATGATTTCTAGTATGGTATGGCTCAGCTAAGTGAATAAGTTGTATATTTATGCCTCACAAAATAATAATAGATTATTTCAATGTAAGAAAAAAAGAAAGTAATTTTCTTCTAAAAGGAAAATATATTAAAAGTATGAAATCTCCCAAAAGAAAAAGAAAAAAAAAAAAAAAAAAAGATGTTCTTGACAATTTTTTTTTTTTTGGGTTCACCTTGGTTTCTAGATCCGTCCCTCTATAATAATGCATATCTTTTTCTTTTTCTTTTTTTTTTAATATAAAGTTTTCTCTTGCAAAATCACTGATTTTATAAATACAGGAATATCAAATTGTAACTTCTTAAGCCAAAAAACAACAGCCACTGCCTTGTCGTCTTTGTTGTAATCTTATCTCTTGAAATTAATCAAAGAAATGAACACAAAATGTCATCACTAGGAATCAAATGGTAGTCAACTAGTAGTGTCTAATTGGTAAGCAAGCTTAATTTACAAAATATTGATTAAAAGAAAGGGTAAAATTTTGGGTTGGGGGGGGGGGGGGGGGGGGGGAGGGGGAATCGAGCAGGGATGCCACATTCAGACATTATAATGACTTAATATTAAGTCAGGAATGTTTCAATTCTGTGGTTCAGGGTATTACCTAATTTCTCTCTATGGTGCCACCTTGGAGGCTGTTTCGGAGGAACGAGAAGAAGTTAGCATCATCTTTTGCCGGTACCCAAGGTGCTACAGTGAAGGATAACATCAACATCAACAACCTCGAGGATGCAGAGCACATCAATCCCAAGGTTAAGCTGAGCGAAGAAACAAAAGAGCGTATTAGAAATTCATGGTGTAATGCTCTTATTATCAAGGGGAAAAGGCGAAACTTTGACTATCCCTTTTTGAATGCAAAACTCAGCCAATTATGGAGTATTCAGTTCTTCATGGTGGCCATAGAGAAGGAAACTAATTAGCGAATAGACTAGCTAAGAAAGGTCTCTTTGTGAAAGATGATTTGTTTGTTTAATAATGTCCTTTCTTCTCCGAATATTTTGTATCTTGTAGACTTATTGGGATCTATACCCCTAGATTTTGTACTTCTAATTTGGTTTAATTTCAAAGAGAAAGAAAGATTATCCCTAATAAACTCCTAGTCCAAGGCAAATAGGCAATAGTGAAGGACTAGATTAGACTGTCAAAAATTATCTTTCCAAATAAAATAAATATCCCTTAACTATCTTATATTAAGAAATTCTGAGCTGTAGTTTTACTGTTACATAATTTAATGAATGCTTCTTGGAGAATTCTTGGCTTACTCTGGTTATTACTAAAATATGCATTTCAGAAACAGCCAGATGTTTCTCATGAATGCAAAATACAAACTTCTCAAGGTAATAGAACTGAAATATAGGTATAAGCAGAACAGCTATGATCACGAGATTCAACATTGAAAGAGTGAAAAAGGAAAACTTGCTCATGGAGGAGAATTGCTCCACTTCCTTTTTGACTTCGTGTTCTTAAACTGAAAGAAGTTTGAAATTCACCATACATAATTCTCTGATTAAGAAGAAATAAGAATTTTCAAGACTGAAAGGGAAAAGAAGAAGAAGAAGAAAGAATTTCAGAAATCAATTGCAATCCTAGAAAAAACTTTTTTCATATGTTGTATATATGCAAAAAATATTTTTAAGATTTTATTTTATGTTTGAGTCTTTTAATTAATTTGAAGCAAATTATTATTAAATTGAGAAATTTAATAATAAGTTTATATATTATATACACTGGTGGTTAAGTACTACAAAAAATAATTTACACATCTTTGGGGTATTACTTTTTATTTTTTAATGCATGTTGTTACAGGACAGGGTTCTTAATTACTAGGCTAATTCCTAATCATGCCTTTATATTGTCTATTAAATTATTTAGTCATCACAAACGACGCAAATTCTTTCCTGAATCACCTAAAATATTTCTAGATCATGTGGGAGTGCTATAAATTAATTACATGTTGGTTCATTCCCTTTCAAAGTGCTCGCAAGCTTTTGCTTTCCATCTATCTTCTCTAACTTGCTCAGTTATCAGTGTCAAGTTCGTATAATACTTTTGAGGTCTTGAATCTCATTAGAGTTCATTGGAGCAAGGCTTAGGAAGCCAAGGACAGCAAGCAATATTGATTCAGCTTATTCTGCCTGTTTTGAAGAACAGCAATATCAGGTACGCCATTTTCTACTTTTCTCGCTTCAGATTAACAATTCTCAAGCAACGTGATGTGAACAATTTGCTGGATACTATTTTCACATACTGAATTTGGTTGGACTCTGTCCGTAGATAGTGTGAGCCCTTATTTGTGGTATCTTCATGTCTCGTGTTCTGTTATATAGAACTATTCTACCTGAGAAATCTTTTCCTCCCTCTCCAGATTTGAAGAATATATTTCCAACATAAAAAGAAAGGAAGACTTCAAAAATATTCTTAAATTAATTATCTAGAATTCAAGAGTTTTTTCTCAAAAAAAAAAAAAAATCTTTTTATACTTTTCAAGAATCTGTTAAGTAGAGGAAACCCAGCTGTTGAAACGCAATAGATGGGAAGTTCTCCGGGCAGCAGGAAAGTGAAGGGTAAAAAAAAAAAAGCCAGGAGAAAGGGAATAATAGAAGGGATGCCAGTGGGGCTTCTTTCCCACCCAGCCACCAAGTTAAAGATTTAGCCTAATCCATGGACCTATTCTCAAGTGGGTCTTGCCTCTTTAAACACCCGTTATCCCGCGAACCCGTCCCATTGACCCGAAAATGCTATTATAGATTTTATACACTTAAAAAATATAAATAAATACTATAATTAACAAGATAACATAAATATATCAAACAAAAACCAAACATAATAAATAACTCAAACAATAACAATTAAATAAATTTAAACAACAAAATTATGTCTTGAATAATAACAATGAGAGATATCTCAAACAATAATTTTTTGTTTTCATTTTCATTTCATTTTACTTTTTACATATTTATTAAGTATGGAAGAAGTACCTTCAATGAAATTTATTCAACCATTAGTCATTTCTTGTCAAAAATAAAATAAAAGAATTCATTAAAATTACAAAAAATATCACTACCATTTTTTAAACACTAAAAATACCTTTTTCTATATATATATATATTAGTTTTTATTTATCAATCATTCAATTGAGATTTTAAATAAATGGAATTAACACAATAATGCATTTGTCTATATAGAACCGTGACATGATCATATATTATTTTGCTTGACTTCCAAATGGATTGCATTCCAGTTATTATAAATGAAACAGAGCTTCATTTTTCTTTCCTCTTTTTTTAATCTCGATTTCGTACATATATTGAACTTCAAACTCCATTTGAGATGAGGATTTAGTGTTTTTTTTTTTTTTTTGATTGGATGAATTTAGTTAGTTTTGAATCTTCTCTTGGGCATGCTTCAAGATATTTTCTAAAATTTTAATGATGATTTTTTCGGAATTATAAATAAAAATTTATTAATGGTTAATCAATTATTAATCATGTCTAAACTGATTCAGTACCTTTATCTGCGGAATTATTTTTATCTTGTTATACAGTAAAATAGCTTTTACGAAATAAAAAATAAAAAATGACCAATATTTCAAAAGAAGGGACGACAAAGATACTTCTATTTCTTCGTTAAAAAAATATTTATGTGTCTACATTAGAGTAATCTTCCTATTTATCCTTTATAATTATATCTAATAACTTACGTCTCTTCATTAAAAATTAAAAATACGTCACGATGACATCATTGTTTTCCTTTTATTTTCTACCGATGGATGGCAAGTTCCATGATAGAAGGAAAGTGCAAAGGGAGTATGTGATACTGACATAATATTTTAACGAATAAATATAAGTTATTAGATATAATTATAAAAATGTATAGGAAACAGAAATATTATCTCATTTGGAGTTTCATTCTATGTTTCACTAACTATAAATTATCAAAATGAGTAAGTCCACTAATTTTATAATATTTATTTTGATTTTTAACTAATCCATAACTATTAAGATGTAAAATGAGATATCAAAGTAGAATAATTGATTTTTCATTAAATATAATTACAATACATATAGAATAAGTAAATTTGTTATCTTGTCTCACTCATTAAGGGGAAGTATAATAAGTGAATAATGAAATTAAGAAGTGAAATAATAGATTTTTATTAAAATGAAACTACTTATTATGTGATATCATTTTATGTTGTCTCACTTTACTATCTCATTTCGTGTCTCATTCATTTATTATGAGTAAGACCACTAATAATGTAATATCATTACTTGGGTTTTGTTAACCTCGGCCCTTAGAGCCGAGGATAAAGCATTAAATATGCATTAAATATGGGCTTATTAATTATAAAATATCTAAATAATAGTGTATCTTCTATTAAATATTATTAATTACTAGTTTTATTTATATCTCTTATTTTTTATATAAATTTTATATCACATATTCATTCTCTTTTATGAATCTCTACACTCTAATATAAATCATAAATTTGAGAAAAAAAGTTAATATTTAGAGTTTAAGATTTATATTTTCAGATTTTTGTTTTAATATTAGATTTAAAATTTAGAGTCGAGAGTTTATGTTCTAGAATTTAGAGTTTATATTTTAAGGTTTATGGTTTATGTTTGAGTTAAAGGTTTATGTTTTAGGATTTAATGTTTATATTTTGGGTTTAAAGATAAGAAAAGAGATATTAAAGTAGGACAACATATTTTCTCTTATAAATGCATACATATGGAGTCTTCCCTGTATATATGCATGTACATATATGTGTGTGTAATAGTTTAGTGTCTCTTCTATTAAGGGTGTTCACGAACCGACCCAAATTGTACAAAACCAACAAAAATCGATTAAAGATAGTTTGAATTAGTTCTAAATTTTTATAAACTATTAATGCACTTTGGTTTATCCATTTGATAAAAATTCAAATCGTCCTAAAACCAAATTGAACTGACTATGTATATTTATCATAAATTTTATTTTTAAACCACCCAAACCATCTTAAGAATCCTAAACTAACTTAACCGCCTTAAACCACCTCCAAACCACCTTAAAAAAAAAAAAAAAAAAAAAAGAAATTTTTGAGTTTTGACAAACTGATTGTTGTAAACCGCATCCAAACCAAACCGAACTGCCTTAAATTTCAAATTCATAATAAAAATTTTGATTTGCAATTTTTTTAAACAGACCATGTTGATTGGGTGCTGTTACCACACTAAACGAAACCAAGGTACACTCCTATCTCCTACACGCATTGTCTTAATATAAGCGCCCCAAGGAAATTTGCTTGTATTGACACAAGATCAGATTTCGTTGGACTGATCATATTTTTCTAATCGAAACAACCAAGGCCTTCTTGTTTTGATTTTCTTTCTTTACTTTTTTTTTTTTTTTGAAAAATATCATTTTGATGAATATTGATAAGTGAGAAATTGTTTTGGAAAATTAGGACAGAGATGCTCTATGGATTAATTCAATTCCAGGAAAATATTTTGCACTGATCTAACAGCAATCCATTACAAATTCACAAATGACCAATCATAAATTTCATGGAAACTTTTATATTTAAGTTTGTTATTATTACCTCCACCTAAATAAAAAGGTCATCGCCATACTATAATTCCAAAATATGGGAGGGATTGGGTGAATGCTGGTGGAGCTCATCACCTTCTAAATTTGGTGTTGAAATGGGAAGATTTTGAAAAAATAAGTGTATCGTATTTATATTTCTGTTTTTTTTTTTTTAAATGTCTTTTTTCTTTGATATTTTCACATTTTATGAAAATATGTTTGCTGAATTTTTTCTATATTCGTTTTATTTGTTTACATATTCATTCAGTATTCAACTATCACTCAATAAAATTATAAAACTATCACTGATCATTTGTGTGAAGATTATTCAAATTTCAATGTATTTCTTATTTACTTAACAAAGAATGTTTTCAATCTTATTTTCATTTCCATTAGAAATGAAAGTAAAAAAACAACTAAAACAAATATACCGCAAGTATTTTTTTATTTTTTTTTTTGGAATAGGCCCTTAGTAGATTAGTAAGTGAGACAACACACTAAAAAAATGTAAAAATGGCATGATATAAGAAAACATAATATGAGAAAGCGTAACTGTGTATTCTATCACATATATGTGACTTAATTTAATTTTATTTTTTTGAAAAGAATTATAATGACATCAAATACATTTCTATCAAAATCCCCAAATGATGGGGTGCGTAGGGCGACAGTACCCCTCTAAGAAGGTGTGTGACTTAGCAAACACCAAATTAAAAACTATCGGTTATCTATTGTGCGTATGCCTCGCTTGTGAACTTATTTGAGAAACTTAACCATTGCATAGACTTCTACTAGTTGACATTTTTTAAATGCATTTCATGCAGCTGACTGCAATCCATGGATATAGAAGACATAAAGAAGATATATACGGTTTTCATACTTCGAGGTATGATCTCCGTGAGCATATTGGCACAACTCATTCTCTTCTTATGGATTTTCTTCCGCAAGGGAATTCCCATAGGATCTATAAGAAGAAACCTCTGGTTTGTCGTACATCTAGTGGGTGATTATATTGCATCGGTCTCTCTAGGAAATATCTTCCAAACCAGTATGACTCCAGATCCAGCTTCCCAGGAAAGTGTGGATTTCCAAATCAACTTATTGGCCCTTTGGGCAACTTTTATTCTTTTGCACCTTGGTGGTCACAATACAACTACAGCCTTCACTTTGGAGGACGATCAGTATTGGTGGATTCATTTGCTCAAATTCTTACTCTACGTGGGGAAAACAATTATCATTTTCTCGCTTTCAGTGATAAAAGAACGAATCAGTTATTGTGTCCTACTCTTGCTTTTTGCTGGTATTTCCAAATCTTGTGAGCGTATTTTAGCAATCAACCGGGGGAGCATTAGCAGACGAAGGCGATCAGCTAGGAAAAACTCACATGCTAGTCCACACTGTTTGCATGTCCATAGAATGGATATAGAAGGTGGGCAGCAAGATCCGGACACTGAGGCCACATTGCTTGAAGCCCATCAATGCTTTGAAAGTCACATAAATATTTACATTGATCACACAACAGATGTGAATGTGAATGTGAATGTGAATGGAATCAACGGCTTAACCACCGAAAAATCCATTCAGTTTCTGGAAATTGAGCTCAGTTTTGCCTATAACATGTTCTACAGCAAGAATGTTGTGATTGACAAGTTCTGGTGTATAGTAAGTTGGCTCTTTAGATTCATAAGCTTTTTATTGATTTTCACTGCGGGTATTTTGTTTGTCTGTATTGAAAGGCACAAACCTGTGAAGATTGATAAAGCTATAACGATTACGTTGCTGCTAAAGGCGGTAGTCTTGGAATGTGGAAGTTTTGTTGTCTCTCTCTTGTCAATTGATACACTTGTGATGGTTGCACATCGAGATGGATGGATATGGAGAAAGCTTGTGTCAATGATTATAACCTGTCAGAATAATCTAACACCTTGCATTAAAGTTGGGCAATTCAACTTACTATCATACAGCATAAGAGACGGGAAATCTTGTAAATTTGTCAAGTCCTTTCTCCAGCGATTTGATTTCAAAGAGTTTAGTGACAACTACAGGTATAGTAAACATGATTTGTTGGATAATAAGCTGAAACACCTCCTTTTTGAAGAAGTGATATCATTAAAAAAGCGTGAACAAGAAAGGGCTGGGATGCCTGCAGAAGTCAAACAACTCAACCCAGTAGGCTATAACATAATCCAACAACTAATAACAGGAGGCCCTACTAGTTCTCCTATGGGCAGAGACATTTTGATTGAAAGCAGTGAAAGAAGTTTTGAAGAGCGTCTTCTAATTTACCATGTAGCTACAGAATTATATTATGCCAAGAAGACAAATCATCCAGAAGAGGCACAAGAGAACTCATCGCCAGACCATGGAAATTTTTCTGAACAAAACATGCGTTATCTGGAGGCATCCAAGATCCTGTCTGATTACATGTTGTACTTGCTTGTGGCGCACCCTTCCCTAATATTGCCGGTGTTGACACCTGAATTGAGGAGCTACCGAGATACCCGAGCCGCAACCGTGAGGTTTTTCCAGTTTTTCCAGGACAATGATCCGTATGAAACAATGTGGACCGAGTATACTAGGTTTTCTGAAACAGACAGAGTAAAATATGAAAGTTCCGTGGTACTAGATGGAATAAAGGTGTCAAAATATCTCACGTCCAAAAGAAAAGATGATACTGGGAGATTACTGTGTCAACTCTGGCTTGAGATGCTGTGTTTTGCTGCTTCTCAGTGTAAGGGCCAAAGCCATGCCATGCAGCTTGGTAAAGGAAGAGAACTTTTCACCATCGTTTGGCTCTGTATGATTCATATAGGCATCAGTTATGAGTACGTCGTTCAAAAAACTGGAAACGTATTTTTTGTCCCCGGTAACCAAACAGCTATGGCTCCACAAGAAGGGCAGGACAACATTAATGAGGATTCAGATCAAGTGCGGTAGAGGTATACAACCATAACGGCATTGGCACTGCCGCATTCTGATATATACCATTTTTATCCCCATACTTACCAGATTTATTATTCCTTTTGCAGGTCCAGAAGTTTCAATGGTGTGATTACGGTATTCGCAGTAAATGCATGTATATGTGTGCGCGTGTCTTTGCAAGACCACTTACGGTGTTTCTGTTCAAGTGTGCGATGAACTTCATCTTGTGAGTGATGGCATTTTCTGGGATTATCAATTGTAACCAGTATTCATAAATGGTGTCCTCTTATAGAGCATGTGTGACTATTGATAGTGCCGGGGTCATAACTATTTATACATGTGTTTTACTCAAAAACATTTACCAAATAAACTCTAATTTCTAGGATTAGTCTTGAGTTAATTTCATTTATATAAATTTCAAGGACTATTTTAAAAAATCAGTATTAATCTCCAACATAGCTCACTTGATACGTAAATAAAACCCGATCACAAGTAAACTGTATGATTGCATGCAGCCTTAATTAAGGGCCAGGAATAAAATGTTTGAGAGGACAAATTCCTGATATATAGGAATTCTCAATTTTTGATAGAATTAATCAAGCATACGGAGGGAGGGGGAATCGTTAAGATTTTAGCCTTGTAAAAGGAGTTCATTAAACTGGAGTTAAAATTGATCTAGTAAGTTTAAGAAACTTTAGTCGATGAAGACAATAAATTGTGTAGAAATGTCTCTAGTATTTGGCCAGTCGAATAGTGAACAACTCTCACATGATGAACTGGCGGCTCTCGGAACAATTCAGCCATGACTCGGCACAATTCAGTCGTGACTCGGTCAAAGCAGAACAAAACCATGAAAATAAGCCCAAGTAACAAAAAAGTAATTATACAATAAATTAATCGGTTTTTCTATCCTGTCTCATGTTAATAATCATTAAATGACCCTATTAATTAAACAAAAACTCATTGATAATAATGATTATAAAAGAAAAAATTTAAGGGATTTCTTAGTTTTACTAGAAGCTCTGGCGAGACTTATAAAAGTCCCTGTTAATGAAACCAAAACCAATACTCAAAATTGTTTCTCAAATACGCTTTTCAAATTATCTATGTCAACTTTAAGCGTTATTTTTGCTTTAACCATCAATCCTTCAGCATACATTTTCTAGTTTAATTTCTTTAAAACTTTTCATGATATGGAACGATTGCCAATAAGGGCTTTATTAAAATTCACCATGATGATGGTTATATTTTGATATTTTGTAGGTGAAGAGAATATCTTTTGGTTTGTTAGAAGTCGTTGCTAGGCTTCTAGACTTTTTAAAAAAAATAAAATAAAATCTTTTTTTAAGCATGAAGATATATTATATATTATTTCAATGAAATAAATCATTTTCCCTGTAACCCAAAACCATTTTTTATTTATTTGACACCTTGCAATTTGGTGTTAGCAAAATAAATTACAAGTTTATGACAGAAATTGGGAAGGATTAAAAAGTTGATCATTATCCTTTATCTTTCAGATTTTGTTAGAAGCACTAACAATGTTTAATAATAATAAAATAACAAAGTTTAAACAAAGCATAAGGACCATCTTAATTCATTCTAAAGATAATAATAATTTCAATATGTAACTGTTCGAAGAACAGATGTTACATGGTACTAATACCTTCCTATACGTAATCAACCCCTGAATCAAAAACTTAATGTGCATACCAAAATTTTTGGTGTCCAATTGTAACATTTCATTTATTGAAATTGACAGAAATCAAGTGGTGATGACTCCATTACATGCATTTCATTGTATCACCACGTTATTTTCATTATAATAAACCTGTAAACTTGAATCATTTTCATTTTTGTGGGGATCTGCAGCTTCACGTCATGTGCCCAAAGGGACATTGTAACACTAGTGTATTAATTTGATGTTAATTAGCTTTCTTGAATGGAGAATCACAAGAAGAAATCTATGTTCAACAACCAGAGGGATTTAAAGTTGAAGGAAAGGAAAGAAAAGTGTATAAATTACGAAAATCTTTTTTTGGGTTGAAGCAACCTCGAAGAGCTTGGTATTATAAGATAGGCTCGTACTTTCATGAAAATATGTTTGAAAGAAGTATGAATGAACCCAATCTTTATTTGAAGAGATAGGGTAATGATTTTCTTATCATTCATCTTATGTTGATGACTTGATTTTCATGAGTTCTGCTACATCTTTGATTAATGAATTTAAAGCTTGGATGAAGAAAAAGTTTGAGACGATAGATTTAAGAAAGTTGTAGTACTTTCTTTGCTTTAAAGTGAAGCAATGTGAAGATGGAATCTTTTCAACATGTTGGGCTGCCAACAAATAGTTATTCTAATGAATTTGAATGAAAATCTACATAATGATGATAGCATAGAAAGGGCAAATGAAAAGTATTTCAGACATAAGGAAAGCTCAAGGTCCAAAATATTTTCATTAATTGCTATACAACTTTCTAAATTATGGAAATATCTTCTCTTTTTGCTTTAAGTCTCCAAATTATTCTCTAGCTAAAAAAATAGAAAATTAACTTAAATTAGAGCCAAATATATATTAATAGAGCCAAAAATACTAAGAAAAGGAATTACAAAATATAGATATAAAATGCAATTATCAATATGAAGAGAAGCTCTAAGTAAAAACCTAATAGAAACTCTAATATTTTACTACCCATTTTACATCAATTTCTCTTTCTCAATGAAAGTTCTCCTTGGATTTATTGACTAAGCATGGCTTACTAGGTTGTAAACCTTGTTCTGTTCCTATTGATCTCTCCGTGCATCTTGTTCATACTTCTGAGAATTTGCTGTCTGACCAACTGTTGTACAGAAAATTAGTCGGAAAGCTCATGTATCTCTCTTACCAGACCAAACATTAGTTATGCTATACAATTACTGTCCCGTTTTATGGATAAGCCTGCATTAGTTCATCTGATTGCCGCTTTTCAAGTCTTGAAGTACTTGAAGAATGTCTGCTGCTACATGCGAAGTTACTTGGTCGTACAATATGTTGAAGGATTTCTTAGTTTCTATACGGACTCCTATTCCTCGTTTCTGTGATATTATTTCTGCCATTCATATATATGTTGATAATATTTCTTTACTAAAGCCCTCTTTCCCAATAGGTTTCATGAATTGCTATATAAGCTAAGCTTAGTTGAAGCGTCCCTTAGCTTGCCCCGCCGCGGGGGGTGGTTTAACTGTATAGTCGTGCGTTTGAGTTGACAACCTAAACATAGCTAGGCATAGTTAGTTTGTAGTTAGTCAGAATGTAGTTTGTTATGGCCCATCTCGTATAACCTGTTTGTATTCAGACTCAGTAATAACAATAGATGCTTTTCCGCGTTCTTCTCTCTCAATTAACAGAGCTTGCAAAATTGCAGAAGTTATCTTGTGACCAAATACTGGTTGGAAGTAATCTCTCCGTTTGCACCACATCCTGGTTGCACTGCACTTGCTACTTGGGTGTTAGTTACACTGCGTAATGACTCTAGGATAAAATATTACCTTAAATTCATACCCAATTATTTTACAGTTTTATTACGAAGCTTTTTGTTTTTTGATGGAACTTTTATTCCAAAGTTCTAATGGTATTCTCTCTTCTCTTTCTTCGGGAGAACATAACAGGTTCAAAGTCCAAATTCTTTTGTTCCAAAGCCGTCCCTGATATCATATCATGATTCATATTGTACAATAGAATTTTTTATAGAAAGACTCCAAGGTTCTATCTACTATGTTTAGCAAAAGATATAAATATATATATACTAAAGACATTTTATTTTTCAAGGTCTTATTATGCGTGATGTGAAAAGTTAATATTTGTTTTGATGATAGGTGGTTATAACTTGTGAGAACATGTCCGTCAAGGAACTACAGCGTCGTTATGCTTTCACATTGCCTTCAACTTTAAATTCACCTCAAGCGGCACTCCCCTCTTCATTCCATAAATTAAGAAGCAAAAATATAATATCACTGCACTTTTGAATGGGCAAAACTAGTATCTAGTCTCTTTTTACTTTTTCGGGGGTTTCTTACATGATAGGCACCGCACTTGTTTGCATAGCCTAGTCCTAATATATATGCTTTTCAGTGTAAAGAAAAAGACAGATGGAGATATAGATAGATAGATGGAACCTTAGAACGTAGATGAATAAATATATGGATAGATAGATACTTATTTATCCAATGATTCTGTTCATGATACAATCCTCTTTCTTGATGTCCCAGTTAAAGATGCTTTCAGCTGTTACATAACCCCAAATCTCAAATCAATACATATTATAACATACATTTCCAAGCATGCAGACACACAGCAATACCAAAGTGATTGTTCTTCGGATATATGTTATGTCCTTACAACTATTAAATCATTAAAAAGAAAAGTTCAAAATTATACAAATGTACTTAAATCAATCTCCACTGCTTGACTTTCAACTGCCATATTTTCAGTTCCTTCACATGCAGAAATGTTAATCTAAAATATTACTTAAGCATTCAAATTGTAGAGAGAAAAGTATAAAGCAAATATATAACTCAAAACAAGAGAAGCAAAAGGAATAAGAATGATTGCAAAAGTGAGGAAATTTTAATGATCAAAGAGTAGTGATTTTGATTTCACCTCATCCATATGTATTAGTTCTTCTAGTTTTATTAATGTATTCTAGTTCTACTAATTGTCAGTTAGATACTTTCTAATCTATTAAAAAGTTCATTTTAAGGTCAGATTAATCTAATTTCAATTATTAATTTATTTATATCTTTATATGAATTGTAATAATTAAAATTATATTAAGTTCCATGAATTTCTTTTAATGATTATACATGGTTTTAGGCATATTTTTATCCTAAACTCCATTATAAAATTAATTATCATGATTTAAATTAACTATTTTCTTCTCAGGTCATAAAAATCTATAATTTATCTAATTAATTGATTAAATCAACAAGAGAATGAAGAAATCGATAATCAAAACCCAATTGAATAGAAACTAAAATTTCATTAAATCGATAAGTCAAACTAACACTTGGCTATATCATAGCCTCTAGATTAAAAAAAAAAAAATTAGCAATTCATAAACAAAGTAGTAAACATCATTGAATTAGCCAAAAAAAAAAACATGAAAGAAACTTAAGAGAAGAAGAAAAACTCTATGAAAACTTTAACTTTGCCTCTTTCTCCAAGATCCCCTTGCCTTTCCCAATTGGCAAAAGTGTCAAAATCTTTAAACTTACGTTTAATTGCCTATTTATAGTTTAGATACAATATGTCCACAAATTAGGATTCCGAACAAGCCTAAAATCTCACAAATCTATATATTTCACGCACAGGATGCCACAGCGCAACCACTATAGCGCCACGGCGTCATACTTCATACTTCAGGTTGCCTTCTGCTCTTGCTCCATGCCACGGCGCAAGGCAACATGCATGTTAAACGAAAGCGCCGCTTTCTCTGGAGTCTTGTCACACAAAATAAGCATGCCGCCCGCTAGCTGGCCAGGCTAATCGAAGTTCTCTTCCGGTCAACTGTCCACCCAGTCAAGTGTAAAAAACACAATAGAATCACGCAACGCACGCTGCTGGTGTGCTTCCTGCCCGCGAGGAAAGAAAGAAGAACAACAGGGTTTACTTCAGATTTGACTGTTTGCAGCATGGGAGTGGATTACCCAAAAATCCCTGGAAACAATACCATTCCGATCCTCTTGTGGCGCCATGGCCTCAGCTTGCTCAAGCTGCGGCGCCAGCTTGCTACTTTCATGCTCCAAGTGTCTTTCAATCATTCCAGGATCTTTTGACACTCCTTTAGCATCTTCAATGCTTGCTTGGACCTTTAGTTCATTCTTAAGCTCATACTTCTTCAATAGTTACCACTTTATGCTCACTTTTATGCTTTGCGTCGTCCAATTCTTTAAGCCTACAAAATAAATAACAAGCAATTAAATATACATCGATCTTCATCAAATAAGGGCTCAAATGCAAGGGATTAAAGTCTAAAATAACTATATAAAATGCACTTATCATGTATTCTATTAAAAGAAAAGGACATGCAGTAAGTGAGAAATGACATAAATTAATTGCAAAGGAAACATGTTTATAATTCATACAACTTGCATACCTTTGAGTAATCATGGTTATTTGTTCCATTCATTCTTGATACTGATAGTTGTGGAATGAAATTGAGCTTCGGATGAACCATGAACAACCACAGAAAGTTTTTCTTTGTTTTCTCCTAGTTGCTTTGCTTCCTTTACAAATGCTTCTGGCATCTTTGTTACTTGCATCACACGTAAACGAGCCAACTTTTTGAAGTTTCGGGGAAGGGAGGTAAGTTTGGGGCAGCTTCCGATAGTAAACTTCTCCAGGTTTTCCAGCGCACCATCATCCATGCACCATTGACTTAGTTCTTGGAAGTCTGCAATGGATAGCTTCTTCAGACTTGGAAAGCAGTCCTTCTGAAATCGAATGCTTTCTCCAACATAAGCATTTTGTACTGAGAGACAGACCAGGTTGGACATATTTTCAAGTGCTACAAATGGGTCATGCTTAAGAACACAATCCCTCAGTTCTATAAGTGTCAAGGATTTCAGCTTCTTAATCCAGCCGAGGATATCAAGAACTTCACCTTCAATTCGCAGCGTCTGTATCACTAGTAAGGATTTAAACGATCTAGCATGAATTTGCTCTCCCAAATCACACTTCATTGTTAAGGAACGTAAACTTTCCATTCTATTAATCGAAATGACAAGTTGGTTTAACAAGTTGCTCTTAACCTTACCCACAGATAATTTCTGTAGTTGTTGAAGTTCCTTGAGATTCTCTACAATTTTTTTTGTTAGCTTCACTCCTGCTAGGGTTTGCAGGTCTTTAAAGCTTGCAATATCTACAGGCAGGTTCACCACTTTATGATCAAATGAGGACGCCAGGAGAAGATGCCTTAGCTTATTCAGTCGCTCCAAGCCCTGTGGCAAATCTCTAATGAATGTATCCCTGATATCCAAGGTCTCTAGTCTTATCAGTCTACCGATGGAGCTCGGTAATTCAATGAGCTTTGTACGCCTTAGACCTAGATAGTGCAGAAGACAAAGATTCCCCACTGAGTCGGGCAAGATCTTAATGGGAACACCTTCTAGATCCAAAAGGCTTAAAAGTTTGAATCTAGAAAGCAAAAAATATTTCATCTGAGAATCTTGTAGATTTTCTCCCTTCAACAGAAATAACGAACGAAGTTGAGTTTGATAGGTCTTGTCAATCTTCGTGTTACTGTTGCTTTCTCCAGCTGTCAAAGAAAGACGAAAACTACTCTCCTGTGGTAATGTTTTCCCGAATTCAGCTGTACTACAGAACCTATCTAGCTGTGCTCTTTTATTGGCAAATTCCTGAAAAGGTCTTAGTACCCTGCAAGATTTTGGTTTTCCATCAACGCCCTTCTTTGACATATGAAATATGTTTCGATCCAAGAGCTCTTCCAACTGAAGTTCACCTGCTTCTTCCATTGTCATGTCTTTCTTTTCATCTATAAATCCCTCAGCAATCCATAATCGAATCAACTTTCTACAAGGGATTTTACTAGGAGAAGGGAATAGTGCACCATAAAGGAAGCAGCTCTTTAGCCTCGGCTGCAGAGTAGAATAGCACAACGAAATGACGTCGTTTACCTCTCTTTGTGTCTCATTGGAAGAGTAAGCTTTGTTTCTTTCATTAGTAGACCGTACATTGCGCAGCTTTAGATGCAGTTCTGCTGGTGGCAAAGGCTTCTGCAGGGAAAGCATGGATCCGATAATTGTGATTGCAAGTGGGATACCTCCACATTGCTTGCAAATCTCCTCCGCGATTGATTTCTCATCAGATCTGAGCTGGTTCTGCTTGAAGAACAGATTGTAAGAATCTGCTGGATTGAGTGTTTCCAGCTCGATATGTGTACAACCAGAAAAGTTTGACAGGCGAGACGTCATTATCACCCTTCCATTGCGGTTATTCTGAGGCAATGCCTCCTTAACTGAGGTCCAATCTTCCTGCGAGGAAATATCATCCAACACCAGAAGAAACTCCTTCTCGGTCAAGAACGAGGAGAGCGTCTTTCTCAAAGAAGCCTCGTCCATTGTACTTGCACTGCTTGGAGGACATGACGCTGGCTGCGTTTTGCTGAACGAGTTCAACATGTCTCGGAAAACATTCGAAGTTGACTTTCCAAACATGTCAACCCAAGCGCAGCAGTCAAACTGTCTTTTCACTTTCTTGTAAACAGCTTCTGCAAGATAGGTTTTCCCAATACCTGCTACTCCCATAACCACTATAGCCGAGAGATCGGATTTCTTTTCTGTGCAAAGTTGCACAAGCTTCGTCGTCTCCATGTCTCTTACCACCAGTTCTTCAAGCTTTGGGGTGGCATGATCAGCGTCAAATGATGCGTTTTTACATTCATCAGATGACTGTACAGTAATATTATTCTCTGTATCAAACCATATATTTTTTGATCCCCGTGACGGCAAACTTGTGCTACTTTTTGATGGGGAAAGTTTAGCAGTTTCTTGTCTTGTTCGTCCCTCTCTTTCTTCATGGCTTTGCCCACTTCTTTGTTGTGCAGAATTTCTACTTATTTCCATTCTGTTATCCTTTTGCTCTGGTTTGGACCCAGGTTGCTCAGACTTTCCCCGAAGAGCCATGTTCAATTCATTGAACTCCTTGCACACTTTGTCCGAGAACTTCTTTAATAAATCCAGGAAATTTTGTTTGGCATCCCTGACAAATACTAAAATCTGTGATAAAAGTTTTAGTTCTTCTTGGAGGAACTCTCGCATCTTGGCCGAAATTTCCCGCAACTCATCGTTGGATGAACCAATTTTACCACTTCTTTGCTTTGACATTAGGAAATAATATGAGTCTGTCACATCTTCTACCACTTGGACAAGATTTATAATGTTGGAGTATACCTTGGCCGCTGATCCATCGGAGTTGCCCTTCCATTCAGTGTCGTCAAAAAAGGAATCCGGCACCGTCTCAAATGCTATCTGCATTTTATGCAGACATTGTGATACTTCTTCATCATCTACTTCTTTCAGACAGCCATTCAATTTTCTGAGAAGGGTTGGCAGCCGTTCAGCCATTGTTATTTTTGGGATGCTTATTAAACTACGACTCTGCTTTTGTACAAGAATCACATAATTGCTATTTAGTGTGGCTATAAATGAAGCGAGAAAACAAAACAGACGCACACAACCAACAACAGAAATTTACATGGATACAGTTACATGGAAGAGCATAAGAAATGAACAAAGTGCACTCAAGCCTTTGGGGAGAGAGTTAAATCACGTGCAAAAGCTTTATCTTTAGGAGTTGTACTATTATATCAAATCATTTCTTCGGGTAGGAGCGTAGTCACAAACAACGTGGTACACTTCATGGTAAGAATTTTGGTATGTGGTACATTAGTTAGTTATATATATACATAGCACGAAGGGGCTATATTAGTTAGCTAGTTACCTATTGGTACATTAGAAAGTTAGCACAAAGAACAAATACTAATGCATTGGTAATCTATATAATTTTTAAAATGTAGTAGAGACGATAATTTTCTCCAAATGGACGGGACTCGGTAGAGATTTTCTTTGGGGTAGAGATTTGGGGGAAAATTTCTTCTGCTGGAACAGGACGAGATTACACTTCCATCCCATGGAGATCTCAAATTAATAAAAATATTAAAATATTCTTAAATTTAACATAAAATATATATATATATATATATATATATATATATATATATATATATATATATATATATATATATATATATATATATGTATATATAAAAGATAGAGTATTTTATAATTTTATCATTTATTTTTATATTAAATTAATTTTATTTAATTAAAATATTAAATTTTATATAAAAATATTTTTATAAAAATTGTTCACAGGGACCCGTGGATCCCCGACTCCTCGTAAGGATCAGAGGTGAAGAACTATTTTTCCCCGATGTTATGGGCAGGGATGGGATGAAAAAAAAAAAAAAAAATTGCTGCTGAAATTGGGGATAGGAATCAGTTTCCCAGTCCCATCCCGTTCTGTTGTCATCTCTAAAAATTTGCTACGGAAATTAGGCATAATTAAATCCCATATTACTTTGGTAGTAATTTATCACTACACCATAGAGATTGTACATAAAAAAATATAAATATAGAACACAATGATCATACTTCTTAAGTTATCGTAAGAGCAATCCCACCAATGCGTGCACTTCAACGATTGCTTTCAAGAAGAATAAAATCCCTCATCCGTTTTAGAGTTCAACCTATTCAACCACAATTGAGAATATATATATATATATATTGGCATACTACCATCATTCTTGCTAAATTTTCTTTCAACATACTTTAATTTCTATACTATATATACTATTATAAACGAATTTTCCTCCTTGGTATTTCCTCTTTTATTTTTCATTTTAAATTATATAAACTTAAATTATTGTGATAGAACTAAAAATCTTATATTTACTAACATCATCGTTAGCACACACATACACTCATATATTAAAATAAAACAGCTAAATTCTTGAATGTCAGAGAATGAAGACTATGTAAAACTAAATATTTTTAATAAATAAAGTATATCGCAATTTGATCTACATATTTTAGCTTAACTGGTCATTTCGTTACCTAGATTAATTTGAGAAATTTCTTGAATCTTATATCCCAATCTAGCAATCTACTTTGAATCTGGTATATATTGTCAATGCTTTTTGGAGTTAGAAAATGGAGGGAGGGAGACCAAAGGGTGCCTTGCTAACAAGAAACATATGTTTGAATCCAACATGAATATCACAATACATGTATATATTAATAGTAAAGAAAGGTTTTATAGAAAAATAGCACTTACAGTGATTTAGAGCTGCTGCAGATCATAGGAAAGCCGTGAAATGAAAACAGGAAGATGGTGTTGGAAGAAGACTCTTCATCAGAATAAATTGTTTCCAAGTTGAAACTTCAAAGATCTGATGGGATCCTTTCAGTAGAAAATACGCGAAAAACAGGATTTTAGGATTCAACGGAGCAAGCAGTTTTCTGAAAAACTGAATTTACTAAACATGGATGGGAAAGTATACAGCCAATATATTTATAGATTTGATAAGCGACCAATCTGATTATATTGATTTATTCATGCAAACGCTTTTATTATTATAGACTTAATAAAATCTTATGCCATGTGCCAAATTATGTCATTGCATAAAATTTGTTAGCATTTAATAAAATAATATTATATATCAAATTATTTAAATTTTTAAACCAATATCAATGCAATAATGTAAGATTTGGCACAAATAGTAGAAAAGAAGATTTTGTCCTGATAATATAATATATTAGCTATTGCTTCGAGGAAACGTTAGGTGTTTCAATTTTATAGTTTTCTTTGCTAGTGGTTCTATATTATATTAATATCATCATTATCTTCTATATTATACTATAAAGGAAGTTTCCTCGTTACTTCCTAAAAGGTTCCATTTTATTTTAATACATGCATCTAGTCTCTCCCTCTCTAGTGTTTTAAACCCAAAGTTGAACAGAAAATTGCCACAATAGACGAAAAAATTGATGTAAACTATTCACCAATATCTAACTACATGTTGATATTTTTCTTAACATGATTTGAATTGGGGGCCAACATTAATTATATTATATCATGACGCTTCGATCAAGGATTTCTCTATTAGGTGATTCTTTATTATATCATCCCTAGTCTCTCTCTCTCTCTCTCTCTTTCAAACCTAAAGTTGTAAAAAGATAGCTAAATAAATGAAAAGCTCTCGTAAACATTCAGCCATCATTTTCCATTTCAATATTTTTCTTAAGGGTAGTTTAACCCCATCCTATATCATAAAATCCTGAAACACTTATACTTCCACCTGCTACACAAAAATAAATAAATAAATAAATAAACCATTACATGTAACTTGTATCTCTGGTTTTTTGCTTTTTATAAATTAACCCATTTAATTATTTGAATTTATGAATTACATCACTGTTTATCATTCCTTTTTCTTTCTCATATCTGTTCTTTGGTTTCCTACCTCAGCCCACACATATAGAGACAGATATTTATGTGGATGTTTTATCTTCATTAAAAAGAAATAAAAATTAATTTTGTTTTCTTGTAAACATATATGCACATGCATAATTCCATATATAACCTATTTTAAAAAACGGTTACTACTTGTTTGAGATGGTTTTTGATTGACCCAAACTTATTTAATGATCATAAATTTAGGATATTAACTGATATGGACCAAAATCAATGGGCCAATCTTTATATTTTGGCTCAACCCAATAGACAATCAAGAATTAGACAAAATTACAAGAAGACTCTCTCTAAATCTATATAAAAGCCACATTATGAATGAAAGGGATAAGTGATTTTACTTCTAACACAAATTCCTAGATTCACACTATCTAATAGATGGAACACTCACTTGAGCATTGGAGGGTCCACATCCGACCTTAACCTTCTTTTTCTCTATTTGTCAGACCAACAGAACCCAACCCGACTTGAGTCGTACCCAACCAAAAAAGTTGTTAACAGCAATTGGTACAGAGAGTGTAGATCGAACGTGCAACCTTTAGATACCATCACAAAATCGAAGTTTCTATACTCCTTAGAAAGAGGGACCTAGCAATATACATTTCACTCTTAAAACACCCATGCAACCTCCACAGCATATCCAAAATGACTAGCAAACCCGAACCAACTTAACTGGCTAGCCCTCGATTAGTTTGGCCATTATGATGGCCTATCTTAAAGCAATGAGAAGGGAAATAAAGGATTTAAGGGAGCAAAGACCTCAAGATTGGAAAGAAATTAAAAAACTCCAATTGAAGAAGGAGACACATACTTAAACCAAAGAAGAACATGCTACCTCCTATTCCCCAAAATACACCACCCTGAGTCAGGCAGATAGTGTCTAACTAATAGAACCTCTTCCCTCTATTAACACTAATCATTACGGAGCCAACCCCCATGTACCACTACCCTCGACAAGACAACCTATCATAAACCCATATGATGGATAAACAAATCTACTGGAGTACATGTATAATTTTGAGAACGTAATGTTAATTTCTAGATGATGAAATTAATTAAAGAACTTTCCCAACTTCACTCCAAAAAGCCGCTCGCAATGGTTCAACAATCTAATTCATCTGTCCGTATCCAATTTTGATCAGTTGACTGAGCTTTTTATAATTAGGTTTTCTACTAGCATAGCCTGATAGAAGACATCTGCAATCCTAGTTGCCCTCTCACAAGAGAATGACAAATCTTTGAAATAGTACATTCAAAGATTCACCACCTTGTCCCTTTAGATTAAGGATCTTGAAAATGAAGTCACCATGAACTCTTTGATAGCTGGTTTACGAAAGGGCAGATTCAAGGAAAGTGTTACTTTAAACTAACTTGACACACTCCAAGGTATACTTCAATTAGTTGGAAAATACATCAACTTAAAAGTGGTGGAAAAAGCAATCCCCAAGCAAGCAAGAAAGAAAAACAATAAAAGAGGGGAAAAAAAAAAAAAGAACGACCTCGGCCTCATCACTATAACTACACCCTTTTAACAGACCAAAAGCACACATCCTGCATGAGCTATGCTAGACTAGTTTGGCACAACTATCCTTTTCAATCAAAGCTTGAATCGGACTAAATGTCAAGAAATATTACGAATATCACAGGAGTTCAAGGCATGACACAAAAGAATGCCAATTGCTTGAAGATTTTACTGAAAATTTGATACTAAAAGAACAAATGCGTCGACTCAAGATAGAAAATGAGTCAATCTAGAGGAGTGCAGGACATAGACAACTTAGAGGTCAAGAACGTCCTTAATAGAAGTAGCGGGATAGATCTATAGACCAAAGAAAAACTCTTAAATCCACTGGTAATCAAAGGGGAATATCCAGGACTATAAACATAAAGGGTTTGCCACAAGAAGGCCAATTACTAGGGCAAAAGATACATTTAAGGGCGATAAAAAGACATCATCATATGGTTAATGAAGTTGGAAAAAGTAAGAGGCCAGGAAAGTGGTGTCTGACCTTCCAATTACTTTCACCAAGAAAGATCACAGGGACATACAAATGTAGCATGATGACCTCATAGTAATCAGCCCTATGATAGCAAATTTCCAAATGATGAAGATCTTGGTACACTAGGGAAGCTTGATGGGTAGCAGCACCATGCCTCCAAGCTACCTTTGGACAACTCCCAAATCAGGTAACAAAGGAGGTTGATTTTTTATTAGTTAAATGTCAATCGCTATATATTGTGATTTTAGGCAATCTTACCCTAGATCAGCTTAGGGCAATACTCTCTATCTGATACTTGGTGTTCAAATACCCAATTATAAACGAAAAGGTAAGAGCAATCAAGGGAGACCAAG
Organism: Bauhinia variegata; assembly: GCA_022379115.2. NCBI lineage: Eukaryota > Viridiplantae > Streptophyta > Magnoliopsida > Fabales > Fabaceae > Bauhinia > Bauhinia variegata. The sequence goes on along the minus strand of CM039435.1, from coordinate 13,091,072 downwards.
TGATGACAAGAGAATTGTACCACAGAAGTTTGACCATTGAACCAACGAAGAAAGAAGAAAGTAGCAAGGGTCTAGAAAATGCAAAACTTGTACTAACTATGGAGCTAGACGTTATAATTGACTTAGGTGAATCAAACCGGAGCTTAATAGGGAGTTTAAGAAAGTACAAGTAAAAAATGAGCCAAGTAAAACAATGCAAATTTCAACCCATCTTCATCCTGTATAATAGAAGCAATAGAGATGAAATCATGCATGTTAAATACATATGATAGAAACTTAAATTTTAAGGTTGATTTTCTTTTTCTTTTTTTTGGTTAAACAACTACTACAATTGGCTACTGCCACGTTGTCTTTGTACAAATTGTAATAGGTAAAATAAATTAATGCAAAATGTGAGAATTAAGAATAAAATAGTAGTTACTTTAGTCGAAAGGGAACAAGGTATAATTAAAGTGTTTTTGTGTGCGTAGACTTGTTAGATAAAAGTATAGTACAGTTTATGTGTTTAGAGTTGTTCTTGAAAAAACACTGAATTTATAAATATTAAGAATGTTAAGTTGTAATTTTGTAAGCCAAACAAGCACAACTACTAGCTACTTCCATGATGTTGCCTTTGGACAAATCCCCTTGGGAAGTGGGTTAAAGAAATGAACGCAAAATCGAGTAGGGATACCCGCATTCATACATCCATATGTTACGTTGATGCATACTTGTCCATCCATATATATACTTGGGAAAAAGTAAGGTTTTGCTCAAATAAATCACAAGATTCTATTAAAACTATGTAGACAAGCATGTTAAGGCCAAAATAGTATTAGAATGAGTAATTTTTTTGAGAAATTCTCTGATTGTATTAAACACATAGATTAATTGACATAAGATTATTGTTAGAGTGGACAAGAGTTTCAAGTTAAAGCCTTAGAAATATAATTATATTATAAATTTAGTAAGAATAATTTGGCGACTTATATTATTTTATTCTACTTAAATTAAATTAATTATAAATTATAAATAAAATAATATATTCATGTTTCATAAATATTGATAATTAAAATTTTAAAAAAATCACATATAAACTCATAAATAACACACTAGTAAATTAAAATAATAATTGTAATGATTTCTAAACATCAGAAGGTTAAAAAAAAAAAAAACAGTCATTGTTTGGGAACTAGCAAAATCCTTTATTATTTTGGGGATACGCGTGAATTCTACACTATAAGGGAAGATGTCTCTTTTCCTTTTTACAAGACAAGGATGGGGAAAGATACAGCTGGCATTTGTTGACTCATTATTATTAAGTAACCAATCTGGTCAATTGAACACTCCCTCACCTATGTCAATGAGAAAAATGCTACGTTTACTATTATTCATTGTATACATTCTTGTGTATACTATACAATGTATTTATTAGTTAATTATAGAAATAAAATTAAAAATAAAAATTATAGGAGATAAAAAGTAAAAAAATATATATAAAATTATAAATATACTTATAACATATATTTATCACTAATACAAAAAAGTTATGTGTATACACTATTTTGTACATATCTCATATGTATTTATTTAATTTTAGTTTATTTATAAGAGTAAAATTATAAAAATTAAAAATATAAAAATGAATGTGAATATATCCAATATACATATAACATATTTCATTATTTGTGTTATAACATCTTTTTAATTTATTCATTCAAATTAAAATTGTTAAAATTAATTTTGATTTATCGTTTTTTAACAAATATCACAAACATTTTAATTTTATTTCTATCTATAAATTTTAATTATAACCTTGAAATTAAAAGAATCAATAGTCATGATAGGTAAATATAAATTAATAATAATTACTATCATTATTATGCTTCTAGACCTTTACAATAGTTTTATATTAACCAACATTAAATGTTTTTAAAATGAGTTTTATAAATAAGATGGGAGGATACTAACATCTACTATGTATATTTAACACTTTAAGTTTTATTTAAAGATTATCTTTGTGTTATGGTCAGTAACTACCCCAAGAAAGTCTAGGGGAATAGGTTGAGGAGAACTTGAGGATTATAATTGGGAAAATGCTATTTGTATAATTGTTGGTGTATATACATATATATATATATATATATATATATATATATATATATATATATATATATATATATATATATATATATACACACATTTAGTTTATACATTTGGTGTATATTAGTATTTATAAGAGTAAAACACTAAAAAATAAGAAAGATAGGAAGTAAATGAAATGTATAAAAAAATGTAAATATTTATAAATAAAGATGTGAAGATATAACATTACTTGTATAATAGTGCTGAGTTGTATTCATGTTTTGGGTTCATTATATTATATCATAATTATCGGAGGTGGTTCTATATTATATTTTGTGCCCCCTCTTTGATTGATTTCTATATTCGTCCATGACTTGATTTGCAATATTAAATCATTATAATGTTTGAATGTGTCATCCCTGCTTGATCTCTCCCCTTTTTGCATTATTTTATGATATTTTTTTAATTAATTAGCTCACTCAACAATAATTTTCCAAAAGCAAATCTAAAAGGATATAAATTGTCAGGTGAAAACTGAAAAATAATTATATATTTTATCCGTTCATGCATATTAATGTAACTCAGCTAATGTATCGGGTCATCCAAATAATAAAGTGATAAGTAGGATATTGTCCTTAAGAATTAATGTCAACATATATTGATTTCCTAAAGACTAATTAGACATTATTGGAATAAAGGCTATGTAAAAGTGACTATAAAATTAAATTTGTAATTAAACAATAAACCAAGCTAAAGAAGTAGAAATTAAGAACAAAACTCTAAATTACTAAAGGAACTAAATTGAATTCAATTAAAATGTCTTGAATTTTTTTTGGTTAAGTATAGATCCAAATGCTTCATAGACAGAACAGTCTTTGAAATTCCTAAAATTTGGTTATTTTAATTTTAATTTCTTTATTGTTGGTCAATTTTCCCAATTTAATTGAGACTAAATTCTTTGGTGAATCAATCCTACTTAGGCCAAATTGATTTTCTTATATTCCATAGCACAAATATGTTAAACCTAAGTGTTGAAGTTAGAGATGAAAATATTCTTGATTTAGTGGGGATCCGTTGGGAAGACATGAATGGGGATAAACTTGGTAGAAGTTTCCGAAATATCAAATTATTAAAATATCCTTACATATAAAATAAATTTTATAATAAGTAAAAGTAATTGAATAATTTAATTTTTAAAAATAATTTTTATATAAAATAAGAGAATATATCTATCTGTAATTTTAAAAGAATTTATTTAAATTTATGATTGCTTATTAATTTAGATTATAATTTTAAACACTTATTGTATTTAATATTATAAATACTAAAAATGTAATACATTTTTACTCATTTTCCAATCCCAACGGGATAGAGACGTGGCCTATATACTCCATGCCCTGTCCTATTGCTATTCCTAATTTAAGTTTTATGAAAATTGAGTAAACCCACACTAAGTAAGCTATTTATTCCTAGATTAACTTTAACGGTAGTAATTGCAAAACCACACTCATATCTATATCTCGCTATTTCTAATATAAACACAAGTCAAGAAATCAATTGAACAGTGACCAAATATTCAATGCATTAAAAACAACAATTGCTAAAACAATAAGGGAAATTGTTCATAAAATAACTCAATTAAAGTTAGTACCTTGCCATAATCAACTTATACCAAACCTCTTGGTAAGAAATTTAGCAATCCATTACAAGAGAAGCAAGAAACAAGGAAAAGAAATACAAACTCGATGGGTATTTTTCAGCTTGAAGAATGGTCTAGAAGCAAGTATTGTTTCCAATCTTCTCTAGGTCAACCCTCTCATAGATTTTCCTCCTTTTTCTTTGGCTGCAGCTATTGTCTCTGTTCTAATATGCTTCATGCGTATATCCTCTTTTTAGAGATGGAAAATGACCTAATCCACTCCAGCCAAACATTGAGTGGGTTTGTTTTCAGCAATCTGGCGGCCAAACACCAACATAGTGAGCTTTTGGACGCTTCTCTATTTGCAGCCTGCATGACTTCCTACAGATTTCTTCTTGCACCTCCCTTTACTTGTATCAACAGTTGGCTTACATCAGCAAGCTTGGAAGTTCAGTTAGTTCAGAATTAGTTGTAACCTTTACCACTCAAACTAGACTTCTCTTAGTTAGTTGTTACAAGCTGATTACATCTTCTGGTTGTTTCTGTTAGCATCATTCTATTAGGAGCTCACGTGTATATATACAGTATACTTGGTGAATGTTCATTCATTCATTCATTCAATAATATCTGAAAACTTCAATCCACATGCTGTTCATATTCTGTTATGGTATCAGAGCACTTGGTTAACCACCAGTGCCTCTATCTGCCTTTCTTCACCATCCTCACCATTCACTGATATCCTCTGCAATCTGTGACAATGCCTAGAGCAAATCCAAACCATGACAATGTTCAATTTGGGAGCAATGCAAGCCCCAACTCAAGTTCTTCCAACTTCTCAAGACCTCAGAGATTTGAAGATGACATTGCAGCAAACCCTCTTCATCTTGCTTCCAATGAAAATCCTGCTCTTGTTCTGGTCTCAGAAGTTCTCAAAGGGAACAACTATCACAGTTGGTCTAGGGCCATGCAACTTGCTCTTCTTGCAAAGAACAAGATTGGATTCATTGATGGATCCATCACAAAGCCAGAAGAAGATGATCTTACCTACAAGACTTGGGAAAGATGCAACACCATGGTGGTTTCTTGGATCTTGCGTTCCATTACCCCCACAATTGCAAAGAGCATATTATGGCTGGACAATGCTGCTGAAATCTGGAAGGACTTGCATGATAGATTCTCACAAGGAGACCCCTTTCGCATAATGGAGCTTCAAGAGGAAATCTTTCACTTAAATCAAGGTACTCTCTCCATTACTGAATATTACACAAGACTCTAGATACTATGGGATGAATTGGCCAATCTTAGACCTATCCCTCCTTCTGAAACTACTGCTGAAAGGTACAGAATCCAGGATCAAGTTATCCGTTTTCTTAGGGGACTCAATGAAGCCTATGCAACAGTAAAGTCACAAGTTATGATAATGGACCCTCTTCCACACATAAACAAAGTATTCTCTCTGGTTCTCCAATATGAGACAATTTGTCAACTCTAACCAAATTCCAGATGCTGAGACTCAGCATGAAACCATGGCACTAGCAGCAAGATCCTATAATGGAAGATTTTCAAACAATTCCAGTAAGAAACCATTCTGCACTCATTGCAAGATGAATGGTCACACCTCTGAAACTTGTTATCGCAAACATGGATTTCCACCTGGATATAAGAGGGGGACATCAACAGTATCATGTTAACCAATGCACAGACTGTTTGACAGTTGAAGATGACTATGAATTTCTTGGGGATGGATGTTCAGATGACAACAAAGAAGTCAAACTCACTCATGAAGAATATTCTCAGCTGATGGATTTAATAAAATCTTCAAAAAGGAATACTCCACAACCAGGCAGCACCATTGAACCACTCAAGACACAAGTACCAATAAATGCCACACTAACTCCCAAGCTTGCTGATGTAAGCCAACTGTTGATAACTTGGGCAATCAGATTTGTGATTTAGAAATTGGTCCTCAAGGAGTCAAGCTTGCTTTCTTGAATTTTTTTTGCTCCTTAAAGCTTCCAAAAAGTCCTTCTACCTACATTATGAAGCTTACATCAAGAGAAAGTCAAAGTGAAATAAAAACTAACCACTAAAAATATTTACATAGACACACGAATTAAAGAAAAACTTTAAGCTACGCATTAAGAACAAGCAATCTTTTAAATTTAAAGGAAAACAAATAATATGGTCTCCAAATATAAATTTTGGATAGAATATCACCAAAAAAAATATTAGTTCTTGCACATCCCGGACAAACAAACGGGTAAGCCAAAATGAACCAATAATTAAGCACTCAATCGGAAATAGGATAATTGGCATTTCAAAAGCTAACAAGCTACAAAAATGAAGGACGGTAGAATAAAGCAATTTCAAATAAACGACCATATCAGGTTATCACTGGAATTCCTTACTCTCTCAAATGTGTTTAAGCTTAATTGTTTACTCTCTTCCACCATCTTGAAAAAACATCGTTTGTGATTTTACTAATACTAATAAATATACTAAATCGCACCTGTAGTATAAAGAAAGCACGGTTTGTCGTCCTCATGGCATCGGATTGTGGAAGGAGACCCAGGAAAAGTGATTTGCAAGGAATCTGATAGGATCAAACCAGCAGAAGTGGTTATGGGCACTAGCGGCAGAAGGTTAATTCAAACGCTTTTCCTCTAACTTATTTATATATCATCAATGGCTATACCAGAGACTAGAGACCTAGACATCCATGTCTCCGTTGATCAATTGTCTGTTACTTGTTTGTTGGCATGCCTTTTCTTCAGTGTACTGCAAGGAAGTGTTTGTTGTCTTGTAAAACTGTTTGATCCCATCTAATTGTGTGTGGGTTAAAATTTTTGGAGGATATTTTACTGTCTTCTCAAGGAAAATTCTGCTATTGAATGAGACACAAGAATCTTGAACCATGTAGAGGTATACGTACCCACAATATTAATTTGTTGCATGCAGCTCACGATGTTGCCATAAAGAAAGTAACCCTGCGCTATCAAATTGGAAAATTCTGCCAAATTTTGGTTGCTAATTTTTTTACTTGACTATCAGGATTTGCGACGGAATTTTTGGTGGCCAAATTTAATGATGGTAAAAATGGTCGCAAAATTTAATGACCGAAAATTTAGTCACTGAATTGTTTTATTAGTGATAAAAAATTTCATTACTAATTTTTATCAAAATTTCTGTCACAAATTTGCCACAAATTTTTCTGTCAAAGAATGCTTGACAAGAATTTTTGTTACAAAAATCTGTTGTAAATAAATCAGTTGTAAAATCCGTCATAAATAATTAGCGTCTAAAGTTTTCTTAACCAAAAAAATCTGTTACAAATTTCTTCACAAAAGTGATTAGCGACTTCAATTTTCATGACAAATTCGTTGCTAAATCTTTCAATAAAACTTGAATTTCTAGTAGTGAATTTAATTTCTTCTCACCTTCCTCATGTGAAGGATTATTAAGTGTTGGCTCTCCCTTTTTGTCACATGGTGTTTATTTTTTCTTCAAGTCCTTTAGTAAAACTACTTCTACTTTCTGCGAAGGAGTTGCTTTGAAATTTGATCAATTTTGGCTTCAAGGTTTCTGATTCTTGAATCTTGATTAACAAAATTAGCCCTTTTTTCATTCATGGAATTTGTAGTTAGCTAAACAAAAGTTGAGACTTGTTGAGTCAACTTCTGCAAAGCAACCTGTTGAAGTTGAGAAGGTTGAACATGTGATGGTCGAATTGGATTTGAAGAAAAACCATTTTGTGATCCTTCATTTCTCCATGATAGATTTGGGTGATATCTCCATCTTGAATTAAATGTGTTTGAATGAGGACTTTTGGGTCTTAGAGGATTCCCCATATAACAAGTATATTCTTGCAATCCTTGACTAAATGATGAGGCGTCACATTCTCCATTAAAATGCTTCCCACCAAAAGAATCACGCATTAGCTGCTGAGTACACATGGCTGCCCTCATTGGAATATTTCTCATTTTTCTTGTCAAATTAGCTCATTATTGAGATAATATCTTGTTATGGGAGAACAAAACTTACACAGTATCTAGCTCTAGAACCCTTTCTTGGCCATAATGTCTTGGTAGAAAGATTCAATTCATAGTAGAATGTATGAATTTGTAGCCAATTTGGGATTGCATGATATGGACACTATCTAAGAAAACCTTTGTATCTTTCCCAAGCTTTACAAAGTGATTCCATGTCTTGTTGGGCAAATGAGGTAATCTCACTCCTCAACTTAGCCCACTTCTGAGGTGGAAAGAACTTTTTAAAAAATTTGATAACCAAATCTAACCATGTGGTTATACTCTGTAGTGGTTGAGATTGAAGCGACGAACAAACTTTGTCTCTCAAAGACAACGGAAACAACCTCAACCTTATTGCATACTCACTTGCACCTTGCATCTTGATGGTATCAAAGAGTTGTAAGAAATTTGCAATGTGTAAATTTAGATTTTCATAAGGATTTCCCCCAAATTGGATCTATTGCGCTAGGTAGAAGTGCCCATTTGATCTCAAAGTTAAAAGCTTGAATAGGCGGCCTCACAATTCTAGAAGTGCAATTTTCAGCAATTGGAGTGGCATAATGTCCCAAAGTTTTCCTATTTGGACTGTGTTGATCATTGTTCTGTTCAACCAGGATATTGGATGTTTAAGCTTCTCTTTCTGCTATTTTCTTTACCTTGGCTTTTCTTCTATTTCTTCTTGCACTTTTCTCAATTTCTAGATCAAAGAGAAGTTCACATGCATCAATAGTACCTCTTTACATACACCAAAACAAACTCCAATATAGATTGAAACAAACTAAAATAAAGCAAACAGAAGATAAACAAGAGATAAGAAAAGAAGAATTAAAAGAAGAAAAAAAAATGTATCCACAGTTGTTTTTCTTAGTTACCACCATTAGTATTAAACTTTTAATCCTTGATAACGACGCTAAAAAGTTTATACAACTCGACAAATGTATAAGGTCATATTCTAATTTTGTCATCCACCTTAGTGTATATCAATGATGCCAAAAAAATTCATGAAGAAAACGCAAATTCTGATACCTTAATTGCAAAAGGTTTTATTGCATGCTCATGTTTACTGTAAGTAATTAATTAAAATGCTTTAATTTTTTAATTATAATCTTATTTGAATTTGCATACACTTATAATCTTTAATAAGTAATTAGTTATGTTTGTGATTCCCAAAATACCATTAGGTGGCTTTCAAATAGAGTTATAATCTAAATAAAGATAGTTTTTAATTAGTTACTGAAATGAGCAACTCACCACGTCACATAATCACTTGTTTGCTGATTCAACAGAACCTACAACTCTTTATTGCTTCTACATTCAAGTTCTATCAATGTATGATAAAATATTCCTGTATAAAAATGTATGAGATAGCATGGCCAGTCCAATATAAAAAGGTTAAGATAAAGTTTGCATATTAGTAATCGTACAGTGTGGTCTCGTGAGATCAAAACTCTGAAGCTGATACAGAGACACTTTACAAATTGCAAGTATTATATGTGTTATTCAGTCCCCTTAATAATAAATGAACCATTTTGAAAATTTAATAATTTGAAAAGAAAAGAAAAAATAACACATCAAAGACATCAACTATCCCTCAAGGTGTATCATAACTTTAAATGGATAATGTAGTCTCAGCATTCGGGTAGAGAGTATTAATATTAATTTATCATCACATTGGTTTTAAACTCAGTATAAAATTGCAAGTATTATAAATAGATGCATGTCAAAATCCAAAATGATCTCACAAATATCTCACATCTGGGACTACAACAAGCTCTACTGTGGTTATAAATTATAATATGAAGTTGACTGAATTCGGATGTTGCTTGGAGATTATAAGTTATCAAAGTTTATCCTTCTCTGACCAAATTTCCCTGACCATAGCCTCTTTCATGGCCTTCTCAAGTGCTAAACAATTTTTGGAGATAAAGCTAGCAATAATTAAATACCATTATTGCCAAGATCGGTAGTAAAGTCAAAAATCGGAAAAATTGCAGAAGAATCAAAGATTGTTTCTCTGGATGAATAGAAGATTTAGGACTTGCGACGCAGATGAAGAAAGCGTCGATCGTGTGATGCGGGTCATCGGGTCGGACTGGAAATGGCCCAGCTAATACAGGCCCAACAGATCTTATCCATTCCTTCAACGTGGTCCAGTCTTTAGCTTCTCAAAGTTCATTGGTTTTATTTCATTGCAATTTGATAATTATAAATTTCAAAGAAGAGCTTTTAATACAGATAACCTGAAGTCTCCAAAAGCAGTGGGTGATTTGCAGCACAGTGTACCAAACTTGAGTTGAGTTCCTTGGGGACGGGTGGACAAGAGTGAAATGTGTAGTTTTAACGTGAAAGTCAGTTAGTCAAGGCAATTATAGGAAGAGTTGTATTAGGACCAGTATAAATTAGGCTTGGACAGAGAGTTAATATTATTGTTGTAGGAAAGACGCATTTGAAACGCGAAAGACTAAGTTAGATTTCAATAAATTTATGAGGGGTAAAAATAGGAATTTATTCCTAAGCTAAACATCACTTATTTAGATTATTACAGTAATAATTTCCACACAGAATGATGCATCTCCTACTTGTCTTGCTTCTTGATGGATTGATTAGAAGAGAGGACAACACAAAGATGTCTTGAACACAACTCCCAATCCACTATGCAATCTGTTTACCATAAAGAATAATTAGAAAATTGGATAGACATTTTTCTTCTTGATGTAGAAGAAATTGTTCAATGTTACATGTTTTAAATACCAAATGAATAAACATTTTACATGTCATAAATAATTTCCTTTTTCAAAAAACTCATTCCTGGAATCATCAAAACAGAGGAATAATATATTAGATTATACCTTGACACCAACAAATTCAATGGTCTCTCCCTTACTTCCTTCGAGGCTTGTAAGCTCAGACTCCACACAGCTAACTTCAACTATCTTCACCCATCCATCCAATTCGTCCCTGAACTGCACCATAAGATTGAAATCAGAATGGCCATCTTCCAGAGCAATCTGCCAAAGGAGTCTCTTCAAGTGACTGCAAACTTGATCAGAAAAATTCTTCAGCATATCTAGGAAAGACGGCCCTGTAAACTGCCCAACAACACCGCTTATTCGATCTAAAGCAAACGGCAAGACTTTTCCACTACGAGCATCTTTGTGCAGGAATTGACGCATCTTGAAATAGATTTCCGACTTTCTGGTGAAAATAGATTGACCCTGTAAGAAATACCAATCAATGATATATTCTACCGCTTGCACCAAATCTATGATTCGGGAAATTTGTTTTTCCAATGCATCATTACTCTCCCGTCTCCATTCAATATCGCCTGACAAATGCTGCAGTGCCTGTTCAAATACTTTTCCCATTTTAAGAAGATGCGGTGATATTTCCTTGGGTACCACTTTAGCACATTCATTCAATTTTTTCAGCAGGTTATCAACCCGTTCAGCCATAGATCTCTCTGTAAAGAGCTGTGGAACAGTATTAGTGTTGGATAGAATACATGGAAAGATAAAATCTGCTAACTTACTATGTGCCACTGCATTTTTTATTGGTCAAAAAAGATTAACCAAGGAATATAAACAAAAACAAAATTCCACAAGCATCACAACTTCGTTGAGTCTTGAATGAAAAGAAAAGATGACAATTTAAAGCAGCAAACTGTGTGCGTGTTATATAGGCAGAGGAATACAGGATAAGAAAAAGAATTTAAGAAATAGTATTTAGTGTATATGATAAGAGGAGCGATAACTACAGAAAGCTGTGTCAACAAAACACCCAAAAATCAAAATCACAGCCCATTAAAGTATCTTAAAAACAACAATCCGATAAAAAAAATTAACCCAAATTAAATAAAACCTAATTCAAAGGCTTACTTCCAAAACCCAATACCTATAAATTGAAACCCCAAAAAACATCAAAACTCAGTTTAATCAATCAGTTAACTTAATACCAACACACGCATTAAAATGGAAGGAAAAGAACCTTACACCTACAGATCATAAGCAGACAGGGTAAGCAATGTTTTCATTATCAACAACCATACGTCCATCATCAAGACACATATATTGCAATAAGCATATAATGAGGAACCGAGAATAATAATAATCAATGAAGCACCAGAAATCAACACAGATACAGGACCCAAGAAACAAGATATACACAATCATACTCAGAAACATTACCAACTAACCAGATGAGTCCAACAAAGAATATAACCAAAATAAAATCCCCAAATCCGGCAGCTAACAGGATCACATCAAATAATTTCATGTAGAACCAGTAAACAAACTACACCAATCCCAAGTCTGCCATGACCAATTGCACAGGTAAAACGAGAACAACATAAAGAGCATCATAAGCATTAAACTGTCAATCAGAATAGCAGCTATATTTGGTCAAGGTGGTTCAACGAAACAAATGCCCAACTGCAAAATCAAAGGATATTCAGAGCAATGAATCCCCAAAACAATGCCTCAGATCACACACGGAAGAAAAATAATAAAAAGGCATTCAAGAATAACCCAGTCAACATTCCACGGAAATCGGTTGTACAATTCAAGTGAAAAAAACGAAACATTTTCCACCAGAATAAGACAGAATTCCATACAAAACCTAAACCCGACATTCATCAATCATCAAATGCAGAAGAGATTCATCAATTGGGGGTAGTGGAAGGAAGAGCTCGTACCTGAGTTGCAGATTCGACTGGTTGATGAAATCCCACCGAGCCCTGAAATTTTGCGCACATCCAGTCCAGCAAGAGAACTCTCGAATGCTCGCCAAAACCCTCAATTCTTTCTTGGAAATTTGGAATCTATCTTTCACTCGACCGAACTCGCCCAAGGAAGAGAGAGTGAGAGAGAAACGAGTGAAAAACGCGGGTCTTGGAAACTGCGCTCCAATTTTTTTTTTTCAAAAAATAAAGTAGAAACCGCCTAATAACTTTTTTAAATAAATTAACTTTTTTTTTCTTTATACTAAAATTTTTTATATTTTAAATTTATTAAGTTAAATTTTTACTCTACGTTTAGATAAATTAACTTTTTAAAAGGTTTTTATTTTTATAAAAATAATTTAATATAATTTTTATAATGTAATAATTTAATTTATTAAATTTAAAATATAAATAATTTATTCTAACTTTTTTCCTAATAAACTTTCACTATTCTATAATATAAATAAAGATAGTGACCCGTCATAACACGTTACAAGAAATTTGGAAACTCAATTCTATTGAAATAAATAAAAAATTTCAGCACTCGGCTAAAAGACAAATTAGACCAATCACTTAAACTATACAACAATGGCACATTAACCATTTTGTTGCATGGTAGGTTGTTGGTTTATAAATAAAAAACTAAGTTTTAAAGTAATAAAGAATACTAAGTTCAATATAATATTAGAGAATATCAATAAATACTGCATACTGCAAATTAATAAATGTTACTAGTCAAATCTTTTCAGCATTCTTAGCGTCTTTATCTATTCTATTTTTGGCAAGATTCCTAGCGTCTTTATCTATTTTTGGCAAGATGAATGATTGGTTATCTCGTTCCTCCATCGTCTTTCTCACTAGCAGGCTTTTATGAGACGCCGTGTATATACATTTATGTTTACTAACCTATTTTCTCATCTTCTTTTTTTATAAATAAATTAAAAAGCGTACTTTGAAATGTGTCATAGAGGTGTGCAAATTCTTTTTTCTTTTTTAATATTTGGAAAACTATTTTGAGAGAAAGTAGGAAAATAAATTAATACATTAATCATATATTTATAGAAAATAAATGTTTGAGACCATTCGCAAATGTCAAGCGTTCAAATATTTTTACTTCAATTAAAACTCATTTTCTTTCCAATGCGAATTCTTAAAAAGTCAATCTCAAAATGAAAAGATGAATTTTGGAGAAAAGTTTCTGAATCAACATAAAAGGACAGCACTTGGATCTTAAAAACTAAACAATATTATATTGCCAAAAAAAAAAAATAAGCTAAGCAATATTATTACTTTTACTTTTATTATTTTTATTTCAATTAAAAATTAAATTTAAGGTTTAAAGATTACTATTTCAAGATTTTATGATTTATTATTTTAAGGCCAAAGATTTAGTATTTTATGATTTAGAATTTTAAGATTTTGAGCTAATAAATTAAATTTTAGAGTGTGATTTAATATTTTAAAATTTAAAGTTTAAGCTTTTGAGTTTAAGAAATAAAGGTTTAGCATCTAAAGTTTAAGAAATAAAACTTTAGCATCTAGAGTAATTTAATATAAAACAATTAAAGTTTAGAGTTAACGTTATATTATTTTAGAGTTTAGGAAAAAATATTATAGGATTTAAAGATTAGAGTTTATAGTTTAAGTTTTATAATTTTTGATTTAGAATTTAGTAGTTTAATATTTTAATATTTAATGTTTTATAAAGTTTTAGAAGGTTTAAGTTTTTTTTAAGGTTTAACATTTAATGATTTAATGTTCTAATGTTATAATATTCATTCGAAATAAGAAATAGTAAATAATAATTTTTTTTAATAATAATAAATTTTTAAACTCAACCCTTCAACTTAGAAAAGTTGATAACTCAATTTATTTTTCACTTTAACATGTCTTTGTTGGTAAATATAAAAGATTTTGTAAGTTTATTTGTTGGATAAAACACAATTTATATCCATATCTCACTTTTAAACTACGTAATGCAAAAAAAAATAAAAAATAAAAAATCATTTCTTAAAGAATTGCATCGTTTGAAAGAAAAATAAATTATTCATGAATTTTTTTTTTTAATCACCCTTAAAATATTAATTACCCAACACGATCAACGTATGGGCTAGACCATATGATTTGGATTGAATATCAATGTCAATTAGGAATGCGATGTCAAATTATTTTTTTGAAAAAGGCAAAATAATTACTATCTTCTTTTTATAAAGTTAAAATATATATATATATATATATATATATATATAATCTATGTTATTTATAAAAAAAATTAACAATATTATCCAATTTATTTTCGATTTTTTTTCTGTGAATCATTAACATATTTTTATGAGCATTGATATATATTTTGCATAAATAATATGTATTTTCAATTTTTTTTTCACACTTTTTTATTTACTATTAATATTATTAAATTCTTAAACTCACAACTAATCTAATTTAAATTAATTGAAAGACTTAAATAAAAAAATTATTATTAAACCTCTTAACTCAAGGACTTAAAAAAAAAAAAAACTTTTTTTTCATATACATAAATTTAGACTGGCGTCACATACGTAAATAATCATAAAACACCCTGTGGTCACCTCGTCCATTCAAAGACATGATATCAACTCAATTCAACTAAATTAATGATATTGAGGCAAGGCATCAACCAGAAAAGGGCAGCACTTGGATCTTAAAAACTAAACAATACATATTGCCAAAAAAATAAACTAAGCAATAATTTGACATCTAAAATAAAGAATTTTTAATAATTTTGCCCCTTTTAAAAAAAATAATTGTTAGAAGGCAAAATTATTAAAAATTCTTCATTTTAGAAGCTTCTTCTATCTCCATTTTTCTCCTCTCCTTTCCAAACCATAAAAGAAAGAAAATTAATTTAAGACAACATCGTCAAGCCCGCATGTCCTTGTATTTTGTTTCCTCAAACCTAGATCTATAGAATCAGCAAAATTCATTGATATCTGCCTCGCTTCCTGCGAGACTAGTAACCTCTCCAATGTCAAACTCTATATTCTCCCATCCATCCAACTCGGCGTTGAACTGAACAATAAAGTTGAAATCTGCAGAATCGCCAATTTCTATAATAATCTCTATTTGCCAAACTAGTTTTTCCAGGAGACTGCAAACTAGTTCAGAGAAATTCTTCAGCATATCTGGGAAGGACGGCCCTGAAATGGGCTGAATAACGCTGCTCATTCGACCCAAGATGTTTCCAGTACCACCATGTTTGTGCAGGAATTGGCGCATCATGTAATAGATTCTTGGGGAAATAGATTGACCCATGTGGGAATAGGAATCAGTGATATCTTCTACCGCTTGAACCAAATTCAGGATCTTGGAAATTGCTCTGCCCAATGCAACATCATTTTCCCGTCTCAATTCAACATCGGGGATCGACAGAGCTTGCAGTAGCCGTTCAAACTCCGTTCCCATTTTAAGCAGATGCGGGGATATTTCCTGCACGGATTTCTCTTCAGCGAGTTTCTTCAATTTTTTGCACAGGAGATGGACACGTACAGCCATAAGATCACTCTGTAAAGAGCTGTGGAACACTGAAACTAGGGTCAAGGACGATGATCGAAGCCCAGAAAAAGCATGTGTGGGTATATCTTGCATATAGGAGAATAGAAAAAGAAAAAGAATATAACAAATAGTATATGATACGAAAGTGATATGGTAATTCCTTAACGGTAAGATCAATGAGCAAAATTCATCAGGCCTAAACAGTAATTACTCTGATTCACCCATGAACTGCACTACACAGTGGAAAGGGAAAGGAATAATCACAATCACAGAGTCTCCGAATCAGGAATTAATCAATCAGAAAATTAGGTAGCCACCTACACAGTTTAGGCAATATCACAAACCATTTCTCCGCAGAGACAACTGGAATAAAAATGCCCGGGCACCGTAAACTCCCAATCAGTGGGAGGAGTGCCTGTAGAATGAGCCAGCGACTCAAAGGCAGTGGCTTGGTTAAGGGAACCCACTGGAGCCCCAGTGTAAGCGAGTCTTTGCAGGGCAATTGTCACTGCTTATGGACCCGAAGATGAAGGAAACTCAATTTTCCCCTTTCTAAAAAGAAAACAAGCAAGCACAGACAACCAAATTCCAATTTGTTTCCAAGCAGAAGATGAAGGGGAAAACACACAATCCAATCAACACCCAGCATCAACAACAATCATCGCATTACCGTAACCTCAAAACGAAAAGAGAAAGGAGCAGTACCTGAAACGCTAGCCTCTCTAAATACCAGCCAAGAAGAAGCAAAACCTTTCTCCTCAGAAGCTACCCAAAATCCCAAGAGGAAGAAGAATCTTAACTGTTTGGAATGTCTCCTGAATCCCCAAATTCAGAAAAACCCTTGCTGCCGAGATCTCAAAACTCCTCTCTCAAACAAAATTACTCTTCAAAGAGACTGAGATATCCAGTGTAAACCCAACCCATCAAAGAAACTAATATGGGCAGAATACTGGAATGCCTACAAATTTCCCCCCAATTCCCCTTTTATAATGAGGTATCCCATTTGCTAACAACTTATACTCAATCAACACTGACAGCAAGTGGCAAAGGCTTCACCTTATGAGCAATAATTTTAAACTCTAATTTGTATAAGGGATCATTTTTACTTTTATTTATTTAAATAAAAAACTCATATTAATATATATTAAATTATTAAGAAGATAAAAGTAAACACGTATGACAAAAAAGAGAATGTAAGCTCATAAATACAAGGCAACCTTATTAACTATCAAATTAAATGTCTGTCTATAACAGCAGTTTCCAAAGATTCTATGAGTGAATTCATAACTGAAAAGGTCATTTTACTTTGAGCTTTAGACTTGGCAAGATAGCGATTTGTTAGGGGACAGCAGCCACTGGCAAGTGCTAATATGAATTCTTTGACTTTTAGGGTCGCCCATGGTGAAGGTGAAGGTTGGCGGTTGAGGTCGAAACCAAGAGTAATTTTCTTATGGACGAAGAATTAATAGTTGGGGAAGAGACGGGGGAAGAATTATCGATGGAAGAAATTCTTTTATCCTGCCACTTCCGTTTTTAAGCCAACTCTCTTTTTGGATAGAAATTTTAACTAAAAAAATAACATGAACTCTCACGCACGCGCACTCGTCCTTTCAAGGACATCACATCAATTCAAGTCAACTAAATTAATGATATTCATCAACATAAAAGGCCAGCACTTGGATATTAAAAACTAAACAATATTATATTGCCAAAAAAATATAAACTAAGCAATTTCATTACTTTTATTTTTATTTCGAATCAAAACTAGATTCTATCCTTGTTAGACATGTGGATCAATTTTATTTGATAAATTTTAAGATATTAAGGGTTTAAGGTTTATCATTTTAAAATTTTATGATTTATTATTTTAACGTCAAATATTTAATATTTTACGATTTAAAATTTTAATGTTTTAAAATTTCGAACTAACAATTAAGTTTTAGAGTATGATGTAATATTTTAGAATTTAAGACATAAAATATTAAAGTTTTAAAAATTATAATATACAATGCAGGGTTTTTGAGTTTTAAAAATAAAAGTTTAACATTTAAAGTAATTTAGTGTACAACATTTTAAGTTTAGAGTTTAAAAAAAATATTATAAAGTTTAAAGTTTAGGGTTTATAATTTAAAATTCAAGGTTTAGCTTTTTGAGATTTAAGGTGTAATGATTTAATATTTTAATATTTTTTAGATAAAAAATAATAAATTTCTTGCAGTAATAACAAATTTTTAAAAACTTTGAAATGCTGGAAGCTCAGTTTATTTTTTCACTTTACCAACTCTTTGTTAGTAAATATGAAAGACGTTGAAAGTTTAATTGTTGGATAAAACACAATTCATACCCACATCTCACTTTTAAACTACATAAATCAAAAAAAAAAAAAATCCATTTCTTAAAGAATTGCATCATTTGAAAGAAAAGTAAACTATCCATAGAATTTTATTTTTTTTAATCACTCTTAAATATTAATTATCCAACATGATCAACGAAACAAATGCCCAACTGCAAAAATCAAAGGATATTCAGAGCAATGAATCCCCAAAACAATGCCTCAGATCGCACGCAGAAGAAAGATAATAAAAAGGCATTCAAGAATAACCCAGTCAACATTCTACGGAAATCTGTTGTACAATTCAAGTAAACAAACGAAACATTTTCCACCAGAATAAGACAGAATTCCATACAAAACCTAAACCCGACATTGATCAATCATCAAATGCAGAAGCGATTCATCAATTGGGGGTAGTGGAAGGAAGAGCTCGTACCTGGGTTGCAGATTCGACTGGTTGATGAAATCCCACTGAGCTCTGAAATTTTGCTCACATCCAGTCCAGCAAGAAAACTCTCGAATGCTCGCCAAAACCCTCAATTCTTTCTTGGAAATTTGGAATCTATCTTTCACTCGACCAAACTGGCCCAAGGAAGAGAGAGTAACGAGTGAAAAACGCGGTCCTTGGGAACTGCGCTCCAATTTTTTTTTTTTTTAAATAAAAGTGAAACCGCCTACATAACTTTTTAAATAAATTCACTTTTTTTTTTCTTTATACTAAAGTTTTTTATATTTTAAATTTATTAAGTTTAATTTTTATATTACAAAAATTAGATAAAATTAACTTTTTAAAAAAGTTTTTACTTTAATAAAAAAATTAATTTTAATATAATTTTTATAATATAATAATTTAATTTATCAAATTTAAAATATAAATAATTTACTCTAACTTTTTTTCTACTAAACTTTTACTATTCTATAATATAAATAAAGATAGTGACCCGTCATAACACGTTACATGAAATTCTTCCACAATTGGAAACTCAATTTTTAATGCTATTGAAATAAATAAAAAATTTCAGCACTCGGCTAAAAGACAAATTAGGCCAATCACTTATACTATACAACAATGGCACATTAACCATTTTGTTGCATGGTAGGTTATTGGTTTATAAATAAAAAAAGTTTTTAAGTAATAAAGAATACTAAGTTCAATATAATATTAGAGAATATCAATAAATACTGCATACTGCAAATTAATAAATGTCACTAGTCAAATCTTTTCAGCATTCTTAGCGTCTTAATCTATTTTTGACAAAATGGATGATTGGTTATCTCGTTCCTCCGTTGTCTTTCTCACTGCAGGCTTTTATGAGACGCGATATATATACATTTATGTTTAATAACCTTTTTTTTTATAAATAAATTAAAAAGTATACTTTGAAATATGTAATAGAGGTGTGCAAATTCTTTTTTCTTTTTTTATATTTGAAAAACTATTTGGAGAGAATGTAGGAAAATAAATTAATACATTAATCATCTATTTATAGAAAATAAATGTTTGAGACCATTCACAAATGTCAAGCGTTCAAATATTTTTACTTCAATTAAAACTTATTTTCTTTTCAATGCGAATTCTTAAAAAGTCAATCTCAATATGAAAAGATGAATTTTGGAGAAAAGTTTTTGAATCAACATAAAAGGCCAGCACTTGGATCTTAAAAACTAAACAATATTATATTGCCAAAAAAAAAAAACTAAGCAATATTATTACTTTTACTTTTACTATTTTTATATCAAATAAAAATTGGATTTAGGGTTTAAGGTTTATCATTTTAAGATTTTATGATTTATTATTTTAAGGTTAAAGATTTAGTATTTTATGATTTAGGATTTTAAGGTTTTGAACTAACAAATTAAATTTTAGAGTATGATTTAACATTTTAGAATTTAGAATCTAGGACTTAAAGATCTTTAAGGTTTTGGAATTTAACATTTTAGAATTTAGAGTTTAAGTTTTTGAGTTTTAGAAATAAAGGTTTAGCATCTAGAAAATTTAATGTAAAACATTTTAAGTTTAGAGTTTATCGTTACAAGATTCTAGAGTTTAGGAAAAAATATTATAGGATTTGAAGATTAGAGTTTATAGTTAAAGTTTTAGAATTTAGTAGTTTAATATTCTAATATCTAATGTTTTATAGAGTTTTAGAATTCAAAGTTTAACTTTTTGAGGTTTAAAGTTTAATGATTTAATGTTATAATGTTATAACATTTATTTGAGATGAGAAATAGTAAATAATAATTTTTTTTAATAATAACAAATTTTTAAACTCAACCCTTCAACTTAGAAAGGTTGGAAACTCAGTTTAGTTTTCACTTTAACAACTCTTTGTTGGTAAATATGAAAGACTTTGTAAGTGTAGTTGTTGGATAAAACACAATTTATACCCATATCTCACTTTTAAACTACGTAATGCACAAAAAAAAAAATCCGCTTGTGAACATTATATTTTGTTTTAATAAATTTTTTATCTTTATTTTATGTTATATTATTTTTATTTTATTTTTATCTTATTTTTTAAAAAAATAGAAAAAAATTATTATTACTATTTTAAAGCTCATGCATAATATATTCCTATATATATATATAAGACAAAAAAAAAAGGAGAGAAAAAGAGAACGGAAAGAAGAAAGAAGCTCCGTTTGTACGCTGGAGAGAAAAAGAAAAAGTAGAAAAGAAAATGAGTTAAAAGGGAAAGAAAAATAATAATTTTTAAGTTTGTTTGATATATAATAAAAAAAAAAAAATTTTAATGTTTGATTTACATAAAAAATTAAATAAATAAAATATATATTTTTACGTAAATATAAATTTATATTTTTCTTAAAATTTATATATATATATATATATATATATATATATATATATAAAACATATCTTTATTTTTTAATTTAATTACCATAAATTTTATAATTGATAATAAAAAATAAATTTAAATTTTTATAATATAATTTTAATTTTATAATTTGAATTGATATATAAATTTTAATATAATTTTAATTTTAATTTTATAAAATAATTTTATAATTTTTATAATATAATTTTATAATTATAATTATAATTTTTAATTTTATAATATAATTTTATAATTTATATATAAATTTAATTTTAATTTTATAAGATAAAAAATTAAATTTGGTCAATATATAGTTATATAATATAATTTTAATTTTTTTATAAATAATTTTTTTTATTATCTTTTCAATTTTTGTTTAAAAAAGTTATAGCTCTATTTTAAAAAAATATTTTTTTTTATTTTAAAACTTTTAAATAATACTAAATAAGAAAAAGTAAAGTACATTTCTTTACCCCTGTGTACCAAGCCATAAGAAGAAAAAGAAAGGGAAGGAGGCCAGAAGGAGAACAACGACGGAGAAGAAAAGGAAAAAGAAAGAAAAAGATAAAAGAGAAAAGAAGGAGATCCGTAGGAAACAGAGAAGCGGGTAGCGAAGCAAAATTCGCGGAGTAGAAGTTCGGGAAGGTGGGAGTAGCAGCGGAACAGAGGCCGAAAATGGCAGAGGTAGAGCGTAGAGGGGGCGTGAGTGGAGTTGGTTGAAAGTGAGGCGGAATTGGGGGAGAAGGGAAACGGGATTAATGGAAAATTGCAGAGATAGAGTCTAGAGAGCTATGAAGAACCAATTGAAAAGCGAAGAGGAGGGGACGGAGAAAGGGATCGATCGAGAAAAAGGAAAAACGAAGAAGAGGAGACGGAGAAGAGAGAGCTATCGAAACAGAGAGGAGATTGAAGGTACTGATACAACTTGGGAAAGGGAAACAAGGATAAATCATTATTCTAGGCAGTGACTCAGGTATGAATTCCCACTTTTATACCCCTTGAATTAATCCAGCTACTGGGATCCTGTGATTATTAATTTATGTTGTTAGATTGGTATTATGGTTTGCTGGGATGTTCCGATTTTGTGTTCATTTTATACTGCTGCTTGTTGAATTTAATTTTTAGTTAGTTTGGGATGTTGAGCATAGTTCTGTCTTCGGATGTCAGGGTCTCTGGTTAACTGATGATGCGGTGTTCTTTTACTTATTCTGGTTTAGTTTCATGTCCACGCTTTCTCTGTTTGATTGCTATAAACGGTGGGTTGATTTTTTTTTTTAGGCACTTGACACTTGGTTGGAGGGTAATTATGAGTATGGTTTATGAGTAATTCATGCATGTTTCTTGCTCCCTTGTGTTGGTCGATAGTCTATATTGTATTTTGCCTTGGAATTCTGGTTTTTAAGTTATTAATATTGTTGTTTTGGCTTCTACTGCTGGTGTTGTTTTTAGTTTATGAGGCGTGATTGGGTTTAGGAATAATGTTGATGGGTTCAGTTATGTTCTAGGTTTGACTTTGAATATGTTTGTTGTCTGAGTGCTTGATTATTGGCTAGGGAATTCATTCCCAATGCTTAAAAGTCTGTTTAGGGTTCTGATGTCCTATTTGCTTAAGGGATTTCTCGGGCGGCATGTATCTTAATGAAGCTATTTTAGGCCTTGGATATTTAATTTGGAAATTTTGGAATGTTGATACTGCTTGGTCTGAATCTTGGCATTTTTGTGAACATTGGTTTAATGGGTTAAATCCTTTGAGATTTAGTTGTGAATGATCCAGGACTCTGTTAGGTTATTGTAAAATTCTGGTGTTGGTATATTCTTGTTTATGCAGCCTTAGGTGTTGTGGAGTTTCAAGGTTACTGAATTTGCCTAAATTGGTTTGACGCTAGAATTTTCTGGTTTTTGAGAGAAAATGGATTAGCTGGAACATTGATTTCATCCACACAACTTGTGTTAGAATCTGCCAATTTATTTGTTTGTGGGAGGTCATGCTTGTGCAATCCTTTTCATTTGGGTTTGGATTGAGTCCTGAATATTTTAAATGTTGGATTGAGTGCTGCCATTTTCTGGGGATTAAATTCTGCTGCTAGGTTGAGTTTGGGTATTGAATTTTTCTTGTATTCCTTCATTGATAACATGGCCATTAGTCTTGGTTCCATATGCTGTATAGCTTTGATGCATACTGTTTTGAGGCCTTTGTTTGAATAAATGCATAGGTGCTTCTCCATTTCCCAATCAAGTGTTGTTCATCTTTGAATGGTGTGCATAAAGGTTTCGCAAAGATTAAAATGGATGTATATTTGGTGCAGCATGATTAGGATACAGGGTCATTCGAAGAAAAGTTGTTTTTGGGATTAATAGACTCAGAACTAGTGTTCACTGGAATTCCCGAAATTCTATTGCATGCTTTGTTCTATTGTCAATTGCCTAACTTTGGTTGTCATCTGCATGTCTAGGTCCTGCCACTGTTTAATGTATTATGCATACCTACTAAACATTCGAATAAGCATTGAATTCTGCAATTCAGTTCCTATTCGTGGTTTAAAATTCTTCTGAATTCCTGGATGTTATTGCTGTTCCAAGGATTAATTTTCATTCTTACGACTTCTTTTCCTTTAAAAAAAAAAAAAATATTCTGATGTTGAAATAAAAAGACTTATTAAAATTCTGGGTTGCTTTTGAAAATGCTTTTGGTCTTACCCGTTGCTTGCATTGATCATTCATTCCAAGTCTTGTTCCAGAGTAGGTTTAATCTGAATTACCATTTGTTGAAGTGATTTAATGTCATGAGAATAGGAACACAAGCATGTGAATGAACCTGTTGATTCATAGCTCTGCATTTGAGTCCAAAGTTTTCCATTTCCATATGGTGGCATTTGAATTCTGATGTATATGTCTGATTGACTTTGAATTAAAATGTGACTTGTTCTGCATGAATCTTCAGTAGCTGCAGGTTTTGCATGCTTGAAAATTTCAGTTCATTGGTAGTGTGTGTTCTTTAAATTTGTTTGGATTCTCGGATGATACCTCGTTCATGATTTTAAACTTGATTTTCTGAATCATACATTGACATGTTGGTTGCATTTACTTGTGACTTCTAGGTGTTATTGTGAATGAATGAGGAGTATATGTTTAGCTTTTCAAGTCCGAATTATCCATGCTTCTAAATTTATCTTGTTATTGATGATGTTGTTGGCTTGGATGGTTGTGATGGCCTTACTTTTAGGTCCATTTTTGAATTCATATGCACATTATTCTGACTTATTCAGGTTGATAGCATTGGTGAGTATTTGTCTGAATTTTCTTTTCCCCGCATCATGTGCATTCGGGTGCCTCATTGATTTTCATTTAGAGTTGCTTGTTAGAAGGAAAAGAGAATTAAGGATGGGCTTTAGTTTAGTTCATTTCTATGTTTTTCCTGCTTTGTGTTGTCTCTGTACATGCATATCAATTGTTTTGTTTGAAAGCATATTGGATCTTTGTTGCTGCCATTTTCTTCTTGGTGTTTGTTGACTTGCCTGCATGTGATTGATCTAAAAGGGATGCTGCCAGAATAATATTTTCATTGATCTACCCGGAGGGGTGCGAAAAAGAAACAATGGGGTGAGAATAGAAAATGAAGTTAAGAATGGGTAAATGAGCGGTGGAAGTTATGGAAAGAAAAGAAAAAAAAAAAAAGACATGTGAGAAGGAAATATGCATGCAAATGCCTAGGTTGCTAAACAGAAATTTTGGGGTGTGGAAAGAAAAGAGTTCAGATGGGAGGCGAGGGTAAGAAGTGGGTGAGTAGCGATTGCGGGGGTGCAAAAAGAAAATATTTTCGGGGTGTGAAAAGAGAAGAGTGGGTTCATATTAGAGAAATGGGCGGGAATAGAGATTGCATGGGTGTGTAAAAAAAAAATGATGAAAAATTGTAATTCTTATTTAATGCCACTTTTCCTATGTAATTTTCTTGTATTCCGCTCCCAAATTTAAAGTTGTAATTAACATTCATACACATTAGGGTGCATTTAGATCATTAGGGTCCCGAGGTCTCCCACTGATCATGGAAGGATAGGTGGTCCGGTCTTTTATAAGACTGAGCTTGCACTATCCGACCTAAGTAAGGATAAGCACTATTTGGAGAGATGGTTTATCTGTCTTGAAAGATAGAAGGACTCTAGTTTTATTCAGAGAACTCATGCATACATATTTATTTTTTTATTATTTTATCAAAAATTGTAATGTTATTTCAACACTAAATGAAATACAATTTTGGGTCATATCGTTATTTTGCATAACTGATTTAGGTAACTGTTTTCGAATGTTGTGAGGTGCCTAACACCTTCCTCACGCATAACCGACCCCGAACTTACCTCTGGTTTGTATTTTGACACTTTTTCAATAATAAAAAAATTTAAAATAAATAGGGTTTCCAATAATAAAATTTTTTAAAATAAATATGGGTTTTCAATTGTACCATAATTCTTAAACAATTGGTGGCGACTCTAAAAATAAAATTTTTTTAAAAAATAATAAAATCGTTCTATTATTTGTCATAGCGTTTTATGTATCCTTAAAGGGTAGGGGTGGGCACGGGCCGTCTCGGTCCCATCCCGAAAATACCCCGGGACAAAAATTCTTGTCCTGGTCCCGTCCTGATTCACTTAGCTGTCTCGGCCCGTCCCGTACCGGTTGTCAACATGCTTGTCCCGATTCTGTCTTGGTTATGTCCCGAGTCTCGTCCTGGGTTTGTCTCGAATGTGTCCCGTCCCGGTTGTCAACATGCTGAAAAGTCTGAGGAATCTATGGTTGCAGTTGCAGATCTAGTCTTTATAGGCTGTTCAAGATAAAGAGCCTTTGTTGGTTTTCTAGTCAGCTAACAACCCTCAAATTTCGCAGATTGAACAAGAAAAATAAAATAAAACACTGAAAGATAGAGTAGAAAATCCAGTGGTTGATTGAAATTGATGAAAATTCTAGCCTCTAGGACAAGTGAGAAGAAAAAGAAAAAGAACTTCTATAGTAACAGTTTAGGATAAAAGGTTATCCAATATTCAAATAATGCAAACTAATCTATACATAGAGTATAAAATATCATGTATATAAGTAATTGAATAAACAGGCTTTTCTAGTAGTTGAAACGTATATATAGAACTTCTGAAACTAAAGAAAAAATGGCACGTAATTATGGGGCAAGAGGGATAGAAAATAATGTCAAACCACTTACAGTTGTAAACCTTGTTCATTGACCCAAGAAGGGAAGCTCCCTGATAAGTTGTTGTATGACAAGTCTCTGTGAGCATTCATTTCCAAGAATGGTAAGACATAAAACAAAGGACAGATTTACAGCATTGAAATTATTCTGTTTTCTGGGGCTGTTTAATTATTTGGTGTTTCTGTTCTTAATCCTTCCTTATTTTTGTATTTCTTCCTTCCTTGTCTTGATGAAATTTCTCTTTCATCAAAACACAAGGAAAATGAAGGGTTCTAATTGAAAATATGATAGAACATAATTTGAGTAAGTTCAATATTTAAAAGTTATAACCAACCTGGTATAGGATCCATAGGTATTAATATAAAGACGATGACCAGAGCTTTGCACCAGTATAATGATTATCATTACTGAATATTCTATAGCGAGAATAGATGCATACTCACATAAAGATAAGAGACGCACTTTTCTGAGTAGGGAGTGTACCATTAACTTTGTTATTTCCAAGAGACCTGAAATTGGAGAGAAACAAATCAAGCTTCAACTTAAGCATGAAGATGTGCTAGGAAATCCATCATATAATTACACAGAGAGGGCATATTACATATAAAGAAGCTGACTCAAGGTGAAAAGTGAGTCTGGAATCTCTCCTGTGATACTATTGAAGCTTAAGTCCCTGTGAGAAACACCATACATGTATGATCATCAGGTGTTGAGAAAGATATGATTTAGGACCATAAGTATTGAATTTGAAAACTCAAAAATTATCAGTATGAAACATGAGCTGGAAAGATAAACGAATATGGTGACTTATTGCATAATATTAATAAACTTAAATGTAAACCCTAAGCCATTTGTCAAATGTTGAGTTCCCATCACAAAATACTCAACTTGATAAACACATCATTCAGATTACACTAGTACCTTAAAACATAAGAGACCCTTATAGTTAATCAGTACACATCAGATGGCATACTAATAGAACATTGTCAGATTTGGTTGTTTTCTAGTCAACAAATTCCATTTGATAGGTGACTTACATGTAACTGAACAGTAACATAAACAGGTAATACTTACAGCCCTGTCAAACTTGAAAATTCACCAATATAGGATGGAATTGGACCAGAAATATTATCATTCCTCAGTTCTCTGCAAAACTTGTAACATAATTGGTCACAATACATTCTGGAAAGAAAAAGAGTATGAGCATTTATATCAATTAGAAAATTGGGAATTATTAGAAGAGATGTTGCCCTACAATATAGTCAAAGACTTCATATTCCTAATAGTATTCCAGGGAGGAACTCCCATTAGATAAGCCACTGATTCCCCTGCATTCATATCATACATGATATAGTTAGCTCTAACAAATTTGTGATATCTATGAAAGTATCTATTTAAAGCACTTACAACTGCGTCAGAGAAGTCAAATTGGAAAATGATGTAGGTATTGAGCCTTCAAAAGAATTACCGTGAAACCACCTACCGAAACATACTGCAATTGAAAACAGTAAGTACAAACTTCTAGTCTAGAACAGAAATATGCAATTAAGTATGAAAAGGGATATTCATATTTTGCATCATATTCTCGGATACTTTAATAAATCTTTTTTTTTTAAAAATAGCCATTTTCTGAAATAGAGAGAAATTTGTAGATGATGCAATCTTACAAGGCTTTCAGTTTACTCCAGTTCCCTATAAAGTCAGGTATCCTGCCTGTAAATTCCACGTCTGAAGCCCATTTGAGATAAACAGCCTTACATGTATTGCATGAGATAAAGTCAGGTATCCTTTGGAAGTTCCCCTGATAAGGGATTGAAGCCAATGGCCCTAATTAAGATTAGTTCAACATTAGCATTTGATTATATGTCATAACATTAGATAAATTAAGTCATAAGCTTTTCAATTAAATAGCCTTACATGTATTGCATGCGATAAAGGTTTCCGATTGCAGGAGGTAGAGAACCAGTCAAGTAATTCTGGCGAAGATTCCTAGTTGCAATTTGAGGAAACTAAGAATATCACGTGATGGAAAATTCATAATAATTAACAAACAAAAGAGAACCAGCTACAAAAAGTTCAAAAAACCCTTTATGTGCAAAAGCCAATCAAGAAAATTTATGGAAAAAAAGAAAAAAACATACAAATTGGCGAGGTAAGTTAGAGTCCATAGCTCTTCTGGGATTTCACCACTCACATCCAAAGCATAAACCTTCCTGCATTTAGAAAACGGAAGAAAAAAATAAAAACTTGTTAAGAAATTTCTGTTCGAAAAACTAAGAAAATGAAGAGACAAAGACTATACAATGCTGTGATGCGGCAGGTAGCGGCATTGTTAAAGGAACAAGTGCATTTGATTAAGGGGTTGTAGGTGGTGTCATCAATTGTGGTGTCGTCAATGGCTCTTCCGCTGCATAGCTCACCGCTTACATTCCATCCAGCTGATTGTACAGTAGATGCTGATATCCCCCATTTGGTGAAGATTGAATTCAAAGCTCTCGCTGAATAGAAATTTACAATTGATGTTCAACGATGGATTTGCCAAGCAGTTGAGTTCTATTGCAGAAGATTTGATTTATAAATATCTGGAATGAGTGTGAAAATTTGTTTCTAGAATAATCCTTGCAGCAACACTGAGTAGGGTTTCCTTCAATGATGAAGAGAAGAGAGAATGAGAAAGACCTGATAACAAGTACAACGAGAGAGAATGAGAAAGACTGAATGAGAGGTCGGGATTGGGGCTTGTGCACTTCGGGACTGATACCGGGACAGGCCGGGACAACATTGAATTTTAACACTACCGAGACGGGACCCAGGACGGGATTAAGTCTGTCCCGATCCCGTCCCAAAATTAACCAAGACACCAAAAACTTATCCCGATTTCGTCCTGTGTCCCTCGTTCCGATTGTGTCTCGAACCCTTCGGGCTAGGCCGGGACAACGAGCTGTCTCGACCCGTGCCTACCCCTACTAAAGAGTACGTTATGACATCACTTCTTAAAGAATTACATCGTTTAAAAGAAAAGTAAACTACCCATAAAAATTTTGTTTTTTTTATCACCCTTAAAATATTAATTATCTAACACGATCAACGAATGGGCCCGAACTATACGATTTGGGCCAACAATTGGATCAGGCTTGGCTCAATTTATACAAGCCAATTGTGCATCCATGTTATAAGTTTTTTTCCTTTTTAAACTTAAAATTGTGAGTAAATTATTATTTTTTTATCTAATTAAAGATTCAGCGTTGAAAGTCAATCCCACAAATATTTTTAGTAATCAACATGTCCTTCTATGGCAGAAAAAAAATTGTTGCCCAAACATTAATGAAAAAAAGAGGTTAAAATAACTTTTTGGTTAGTATAGAAAATATAGAAGCCTACCCAATATTAGAGATAAAATAATTAGAGGGACCTTTAAATTTACATTTTTACCATTAAAAAAAGGTTTGAAATAAATTTAGTGCAATTAGATTTTGATATTAGGTTGAATGCTTTCAATCTTTGGTATTTACCACAAAACATGTATGAATATAATAATACAAAGTTGTTTTAACTTAAATAAAGGTTTAAGGTATTAGAAATGTGTAGTTTTGCTTGGATTGAATATCAATATCAATTAGGAATGCCATGTGAAATTATTATTTTTTTTGCAAAAAGCAAATTTATTAAAAATTCTTCTATCTCCATTTTCCCCCTCTCCTTTCCAAACCATAAAAGAAAGAAAATTCATTTAAGACAATATCATCTAGCCCGTATGTCCTTGTATTTTGTTTTCTCAAACCTAGATCTATAGAATCAGCAAAATTCATTGATATCTGCCTCGCTTCCTGTGAGACTTGTAACTTCCAATTTCAAACTCTATATTCTCCCATCCATCCAACTCGTCGTTGAACTAAACAATAAAGTTGAAATCTGCAGAATCGCCAATTTCCATATTAATCTGTATTTGCCAAACTAGTTTTCCAGCAGACTTCAAACTAGTTCACAGAAATTCTTTAGCATATCTGGGAAGGACGGCCCTGAAATGGCCTGAATAACACTGCTCATTCGACCCAAGATGTTTCCAGTACCACCATGTTTGTGCAGGAATTGGCGCATCATGTAATAGATTAGCGACTTTCTTTGGGAAATAGATTGACCCATGTGGGAATAGGAATCAGTGATATCTTCTACCGCTTGAACCAAATTCAGGATCTGGGAAATTGCTCTGCCCAATGCAACATCATTTTCCCGTCTCAATTCAACATCGGGGATCGACAGAGCTTACAGAAGCCGTTCAAACTCCGTTCCCATTTTAAGCAAATGCGGGGATATTTCCTCCTCGGATTTCTCTTCAGCCAGTTTCTTCAATTTTTTGCACAGGAGATTGACACGTACGGCCATAAGATCACTCTGTAAAGAGCTGTGGAACACTGAAACTAAGAAAAAGAATATAACAAATAGTATATGATATGAAAGTGATATGGTCAGCTCAATGAGCAAAACTCATCAGGCCTGAAATGAAACTACACAGCGGAAAGGAACAATCACAGTCACAGAGTCTCCGAATCAGGAATTAATCACAAAGCAAGTTTCAATCTACATCCATCCAGTAAACAGATCAGAAAATTAGGGAGCCATCTACAGAGTTTAGGCAATATCATAAACCCATTTCTCCGCAGAGACAGAACTAGCATAAAAATGCCGCGTGCCCAAGCAGAGAGAATCGCACAGCCAAAATATCAAGAACGAAACTCTATTTTCCCCTTTCTAAAAGGAAAACAAGCACAGAGAACCAAATTTCAATTTGTTTACAAGCAGAAGATGCCCAGAGAGAAGCATAAAATTATATTATTTCAAATTCAGAAACTAACGGGTTAATGAAGGGGAAAACACATAATCCAATCAACACCCAGAATCAACAACAATCATCGCATTATCTTAACCTCAAAACGAAAAGAGAAAAGAGCAGTACCTGAAACGCTAGCCTCTCTAAATCCAAGCCAAGAAGAAGCAAAACCTTTCTTCTCGGAAGCTACCCAAATTCCCAAGAGGAAGAAGAATCTTAACTTTTTGGAATCTCTCGTGAATCCCCAAATGCAGAAAAGCCCTTGCTCCCGAAATCTCAAACTTCCTCTCTCAAACAAAATTACCCTTCAAAAGAACAACCATCGTAGCCGGAAATTTGAAGATGGGGTGCAGTTCATTTATAACCCAACTTGTTTATGAAATTCGGCCTCTTGACTGTACGCACTGTAGCACATCAGGTCAATTGTTTATAACGCAAGAAACTACCGTGCACACTAATACAGAGGAATATAACCCCACAAACTAATAAGCTGCACCACCTTGCCCCGTCCCAATCAGCTCCAAGTGAAAAGCTACTCCCACAAGTATTTTCAGTAATCGACTTGTCCTTCTATGGCAGAAAAAGAATTATTGCCCAAACATTAATGAAAAAAAAAAAAAAAAGAGGCTAAAATAATTTTTTGGTTAGTGTAGAGAAAATAGAGGCCTCTCTCCAACATTGGAGATGAAACAATTAGAAAGATCTTAAAATTTATATTTTTACCCTTAAAAAACGTTTGAAATAAATTTTAGTGTAAGTAAATTGGGATTTTAAATTTTGGTCTTAGCTTGAATACTTTCAATCTTTGGTATTTATTACCCGACACGTATAAATTCATTAACATAAAATTATTCTAACTTAAAATAAAGGTTCAAGTACATTTTAAATGTTAAGAACATGTGATTTTGTTTGAATTAAATTTTGATTAATCAATAATTGATCCTTAACAATTAATCCTTAATGTTAAAAGTTAAATTTTTTTTTTAAAAAAAAGGAAAAATTATTAAAAATTCTATATTTTACAAGCTTCTTCTATCTCCATTTTTTCCCCTTCCTTTCCAAACCATAAGAGAAATAAAATTCATTTAAGACAACATCATCTAGCAGTTAATATGCAACCACGAACCTCGTTCCCCTTCATCTAATCAAAGCTTTCTTCACCTCTCCCAAGATCCCAGGATGAGAAACACCAGCCCACCTAGCATGCAGCCATTACAATCATATCATTGTCCAATTTAGAGCAAGGAACTTTACATGGCAGTGCTTTACATATCATACAAGGAACAACTATGAACTATGTATGTTCTTTCTTCTTTTCCTCTTTCCTTTTACCTATCTTGCTATCCATGTGCACAAAAGAAACCCAGCCAAAAAGCTATACCTCACAAACCAACTCATAACTTAATATAACATGCAAGACTGAAAACAAATAGATAAAATTGTGGAGTGGAGTTGGCTATCTGAAGGGTTCAATTGGAGAAGATTCTTCAAGAATAGCAGCTGCCTCAAAGCATTCAGCAGCTTCCCATGCCGATGTTCCTGCATCAGCTTTGTAAAGCAGCCCAAGATTGTACCAAGCAGAAGAGTTTGTTCTATCTAGTCTTAGTGCATCAGTAAGAAGGCTTCTTGCAATGGATGATGATTGACCACCAAGCTGCATGAGAACGCAGGCTGTGGATATCAAACTCGCCACGTGGTTCGGATCGATATCTAATGCTTTCCTAAATGATTTCAGAGCTTCTTGCTGAAGGCCTCTAGCTTCATGAAGTAAACCTGTAAGAACACATCCAAAATTGTGAACTTTTCTGACATGAATATAAGAAAACATAAGTGTTTTTACATGAGATGATAATTACTCTCGACCTTAGAGTTTGATGAAATTAAGATTAAGATTCTTTCTTTTGATTGGTACAATGAAGATCCTGTTGAGTAACTTGCTTTGTTATTTGATAAAATGAAAGAAAGCACTATGCTTGTTGCAGCTAATGCTTTGAAATGTAGTAAAACATGCAAACATTCAAATTACAAGAGCATAGCCAAATGTCCAAGAAATGAGATTAGTTCATATCCTAAAATAAATGACTAGAAGGCTATGCTAACAATGACATAGAACCTTGAAGAATAAAGACTGACACTAGATATGTTCAGGAGAAAGAAACTTTTGAAGCAGTGGTTGAATTAGCAAATATACCTGTGGAATGAAATCTAGAAGCAGAATAAGGATGGATAGCCTGAGATTTTGAAAGACAAACTTCAGCATCTCGCCATTGCGACAAAGTAGTGTAGATGTTGGCTAAATCATGCCATATTTCCATTTCCAAACTTCGATCGCGGTTTCCCTTACTCTGCAAAAGAGAATTAAGGAATTTAATGTATTCTATATACCCTCTATTAACAGCAACCATCATTCTTTTTAAATTGTCACTTGGCCAATTCATGAACATACCATTTAATCAAAAGGGTACAAAGAAAGACTTGAAAAGCATCTCAATGAAGCATACCTTGTGATACTTATTTGTGCTGACTGAGCTTTTAGCCTGGACCTGAAGAACAGCAAGAAGAAGAGTATATGTCTTCACAGCACTCTTTAAATGGCCCTGAGCAATCCTCAGCTTAGCTTTTGTTCGCAATAGTTCTCCTTGATCCAATTTCCCACACTGATCCAGAGCAGCATCAATAACAATCTCAGCTTCAACAAACTGTTTCTGAGCTGATAATATCCGCGCCAGAAGTATATATCCTCTAATACTAGACCCAGCTTCAAGTTCAACCAGTTGCTTTGCATGATAAAGGGCAGCATTCAACTTCCTTTGCTCAGCGTATTCTAGACAAAGATGCAAGACTATGTATGGATCTCTTTCCCTCGCCGTTCTCTCAGCAGTTTCAAGTGCACTGAGTGCTTCAGACTGCCTCAAATCCCTCTCTGATTCAGAAACAACCAACTTAGATTTTGATGACAGAAGAACACCTAGGAAACAATTTGCCATTGCTACCAATTGCCAGCATCTTCCATCCAATTTAAAAATGGCTTTGCTAGAATAGTTGATCCCTTCTTCTAGAAACAAAGAATTATCAGCACAAATCTTTGAAGCTAGTAGTAATTCTTTTATGCAGTTTAAGTTCTCTCTGTTATTCAAGAAGTTTCTCAAAAGATCCAAAGCAATTATATGCTCGCCTTCCCCATAGTAACAAAGAGCTAGAGTAAAATATCTTTCTTTGGACTCCATGCTTCCGGGGAGCAATTCTTCAACCTGTTGAGCTAGAGCTAGTAATCCCCCAGAAATGCTTAAAGCAAAAGAAAGATGATCAATTATTGAAGGATCCCACACAATCTTTCTTTTAACAAGTTTATTCAGCAGAATCAGCAGCAGAAGAACAGCCTCTTCTATATTGTTTCTTGGCACAAAGGAACCGTCCAACTGCGAACGCAGAGTTGGAGCACTTGCTTCACAACCACTGAACAAAAGAAACACAGCAAAATCCTTTTGTATTCTTGCGGTGGTTTCAGTGTCAAGATTCCAATGATAAAGCAAGGCGCGCCTATATGATAAGATGGTGTCTTGAGGGGATCCGGCAAGCTTCCATAACTCAGGAAGCAGTTCTACGGCCTTTGTTAGAGTCTCTTGTAATTTACAATCTGAAGCAAAGTTTTCAGGAAAGCCTTCTGGTAGTGCAGATTCAACTGTGTCTAAAACAGTTTTGCATGATTGAGCAGCTTCTGCAAAAGTAGGCCAAAGATGCCGATTAATAAACTAGAGTGACAGGTAAAACCTAATTTGACCTTGAAGTGAGGACAAAGAACAAGCCCACACATACCCTGTAATAAAATTTCAACTTAATTGAGAAAGTGGGGCAAAAGGATTGAACTCTTGATGTTTAGTCAAAGGAACTCTGATATAATGTCAAGAACTGATTCAACTCAAAAGCTTAATTTGTTTGATAAAGGGCAGGAAATGGTTTTATATCTAACAATTAGAAAGTGAAAGAGCTGATGAAAGAATTGACTAATAGCATGTATTGCTCAAAAACTAGCAGAAAGCATGTTGGCCAATGCATCAGAAACCGTTTACTTTCAAGACGAGTGCAACTATAAGTAAGAAGATATATGAATTGATAAATATAAACTAATAAGAAAGAATGAGAAAATGAAGAACCTTGAATCCTTCCAAGAGTCTGCAATGATTTTGCCTTGAGGAAAACAGCTTCAAGGAGTAAACTAACAGCATGCATTGACATAAGAGGCCTTGCATCACTTTGAGAGAGTCGCCTATTTTGTTCACATCTTTTAGATAAAGAGATTTTTATCTTGGGAATCACAGCAGCAATATCTATTCCTTCAAATACATGAAGAGCAGCTTCTGTATTACCTTTTTGATACTCGAGCCTTCCTAATAACGCTCTAGCTTCCTGTTAGATTAAAGGGTATATTAGCTTGATCTGATACCAAAGAGCATGCTAGGTATCCATCTGCTTACCAGAATATAAAAAGCATCACAAATTACAGCATAACATCGAAAATACACAGATAGATTCTGCAATCTTTTACATGGGAATCTCACTCTGAAACCTTGCAAAGTTCTGTCACTAGTACTGCTAAACACCATGTGAACATCAACAAAAGTATCCTGTACTCTTGTATTTTACATGGAAATATCTATCAGAGCAAAAGCTTGCAGAAAACCCATGGAATTCTGAAAGTTCCATCATATCTCCATCATCAAGCCAGAAAGTTAGACATCATTTGTTCATCTTTCAGACAAAATATTATGTCCTTGTCATGAAAATGTATTAATGGACCAGATTTCAGTATCTAAAAAGCTGTCACATTACACATTCCAGAGAACTCAGTCAAAATCAAAGAAGCAAAGGAAACTTTTAGCCTCACCTCATAGTTCAAATAACCGCTTTCACGAAGAGATGATTCTGCTTCTTCAATGTTGCTATTATCAACCTTTCCTTCTATTTCTCCCGGGCGTGATGAATAACCACTTGCTGAGTAATCCCTGGTTGCTAAGGACTCAGATGAAAATTCTAATTCATCTATCCTTAACTGCTCCCTGGAGCATAAACACTTGATCATCTTCCCCAATCTTACTTGAATGCTTAATTTCCACTTCCTTATCCAACTCTTAACTCTCATATTGGATCATTCCTCTTAATATTTTCCTGAAACAGCAACAGTAGAAAGCAAAATGGGGTAAAAGGGTATTCAAATACAAGCATGAAAACAAGCATAAGCTCTATAATACTACTATATCAACTTTTCAAAATGCTATAACACATTCCAGCTTTTAAATCCAAATTTCCAGAACTGAGAACCTTGCACTCACTGAACTAAAAGTGAACCAACATCACTGAGAAATTGACCAAAATCATCCACTTACAAGTACCAAATTGCTGATCAATAAATAAATATCAGATTTTTAAGAAATTCAGAAGCTTTTAAACTATACCCATACCAAAATAAAGGAAAAAAGAGGGAAATTTACTAACCTGAAGTTGAAGGAAAGAAACCCATTAGCAGTATCACGGGCAAAAAGAAGATATGAGATCAGATAGCTTGAAAAAGACGAAGAGAAGAAAAGAATAGTACCTTTTCATTGATAAAAGGCATTATAACGCGAGCCCACAAGACAAAAACAATAATCAAGGTGCAAGTGCTTCTGCTCAATTCACCCATAAAGAAAGTCCCCTTTGATTTTATCTTGTAACGGAAGAATCCTAAGTTGGAAGCAGCTTCCACTTCGCTTTGTCTGTTTGGAAAGTTATTTTTATATTGCCTTGTGTGCTGGCTTGGTGGTTGAGTGCAAAGTTCAACGTTGAAACAGTTATGGATTAAAAAGTCTGAGTCTTGTTTTGGAAGGAGTCAAAAGTCATGCAGTTCTGTGGAGAAGGAGAGAAAAGAAAATGGGCTGAGTAATGTTCCTGGACCCATTCCATTTTTGGGTAGAATCAGGACATTTACCTTTCATGTAGTCCTAAGATTTTTTCGCTTTATGTCATTTCTCTCTTTAAAGAAAGGGAATAGTATCGGGAAAAGTTTATTGCGCATGTACACTTTCAATGCAAACATCTTATTTTTAGTTACGGTTATAAAAGTAAGATGGTAAATTAAAAATAAAAAATAAAAAAATGTGTGAAAAAAAGTAAGTTATAAATTAAAAGACGTATATATAATACCTTTTAGTAATAATTGCATATCAACTTATGCATATTTTTATGCACATTCATTTTAATTTAATTATGTTATATGATAAAATTATCGACAGATAAAATATATATATATATACATGCATAAAAAAAAATACAAACAATCACATTCATATAGGTCAAATCAAAAAGCAACCTCAGTTGATTTATGTGGTAAGTGGTGTTATTAAGTTTTATTAACTCCACATAAACTTAGACAAATTTCACTTAAGGTTTACCTAATCACTCTTTATGTCTGTCTTTTTTAAAAAAGGTGTAAATATATTATTTTACTAACAAAATGATAGCATCAAATATTAAGTGAGTGAGTAGTAATTAAAATATGTTTGGTTCATCACTCTTTGATTTTGTTTTCATTTCCAGTAAAAATGAAAATGAGTTTGAAAATATGTTTGGATCAGCAGACATATGATTTCATTTGCAGTAAAGTTCGTTTTCTGAAATGTATTGAAAGGAAAAAAAAAAAAAGTTTTCTAAAATAGGTTTTTGCAATTTTTTATTTCTTTTTCTCACAAAATGAGTAGTTTAATGAAATTTAATGGAAGTGATTGTTGATACTAAATAAATACAAAAATAAGTGAAAATAAAATATAAAAATAAAACAAATAAATATGCTTGCATAAAATGAAAATATAAAAAAAAAGAAAAAAAAAAGAAATGAAAATATTCAAACATTTCATAAATCAAACATGCCCTAGATACTTGATCTTGTAAAAACACAAAAGGGAATGTTCTGTGTCCAAAGTTGGCGTTTGGATTGTAATCTTGGATGACCCTTTCTAGAAGGTGACTACAAAGTTATATGGATTAACACTACAGGCTACCTCGTGTAATATATTTTACGTGGGTAATACAACTTTACCTAAAAAAGTTCATGTGAACATAAAATGAACATTCATGATTATGAATATAAATTTTAATTTGATTACTTTTTCTTAGATTTTTGTTAAAATTCATCATAGATAAATTATTCAATATCATTATATTAACATAGCTTTTATAAAATGTTTATCTCAAAAGTAGAGTAAATCAATTTTTTTGTGTAAACTTTAGACTCCACCATCCATGATGTATAAGATTAAATTCAAAAT
Organism: Bauhinia variegata; assembly: GCA_022379115.2. Classification (NCBI taxonomy): domain Eukaryota; kingdom Viridiplantae; phylum Streptophyta; class Magnoliopsida; order Fabales; family Fabaceae; genus Bauhinia; species Bauhinia variegata. The sequence continues at coordinate 13,052,601 of CM039435.1, read as the reverse complement.
TAATTATTTTTGTTACTAAGAATAATAATTAATCCTTGATAATTTCTTTTTAAAAATTATTTTGGGTATTTTTTATGTGATTAATTAATATTTAATATGATTTTCGTAAAAAGAATATTGCAATATACCAATATGGGGATGGTCTAAAATGTTGAAATTGAACTATGCAGGCCATACCAGAGTCATTTTATGGACAATTTCATGCAAGAAAGCTTGCTATCTACAGGGAGTTTTGCAGATAGGATTTGGTGTAAATAAATATCTATGTGATCACCTTTTGCAGAGTCAAAAACAAAGAAAAAGAATTGAAAATGAGATAGATTCTTAGCTCAACTCTTATTCCTCGATTTCTCTGTTTAGAGAATGATAAATATTTAATCATGGACTAGAGAGCAAGTGTCCAATTTCTTCAAATTATACTAAGAATTTAATTGTATAAAAATAAAATTTACATCTATTTTAAAGTTGAACAAAGTTATTAAGTTACAAAATAATGTTGGTGAGATTCTTGGATCAAAGATATCCAAGATCGAAGAGAGAAGAGGATAGAAAGAAAATTGTATCGACACTACAAAAGTTAATACGAATGCTTCGAAAGGAGAAAGAGGAGAGATCGAGAGAAATTCTCAAAATCTACTCTTGAGAATAAGCAAAAGAAATTACAACTTTTTAAGACAACTATTGCATCTAGCAAATTTGGATCAATCATGTGATTCTGGTTTGATGAACAAAATAGTGTCACCAACATATATCGAAGAGATTTCATCTTTGCCAACTCTAGTTGTAACAAAAGAATAATGCAATTTTTTAATGAGAAGCAAGTCAAGTCCAAAAAATATTTTAACTCAAATATTTTGAAGTTAAACCTTCAAAATAATACTTGTCAAAAGATAAATTATTGTTGAATTCTTTTTGTTTTAATGGAGGATTAATTTTATATTTAAAATTTTTATATCTAAAATGTTTGAAATATTCTTTTTTGAAAAAAAAAAAAATCAGTACCACCCGATTAGATGTTTTTAGTATTTATTATGATATTATGAGATTTTTAGCTGCTGAAGTAAACCTAAAATGTGGTTCCATGCATCTCAATTTTAGAAAGGCAAATAGACATACATATATGTACGGACAATAATTAGGTAAGGGTGTGTTTCCCTTTCACTTCCAGTTCCCACCATTTTGGCAAACTACTTTCAATTTTTGCATAAAACATGAGAGCTTTGAGAAACTCTGGCAAACTATTATCATATAATTTTCTTTCTTTTTTTAATACATTTACTGAATAGAATCTTAGAAGAATGGATAGTAACATTTCCATTTCTTAATTTGTGTCATTTTTAAGTACAAAGAAAGTTTAGGCTTTTGCACATTCAGTAACATAGTGAGATTCAATTGTCTAGCAATTCTTTGCAACAAATTTATGAGTATTAATAAAAAAAATACATAAAACATTCTATAATGACTTGAGATAAGAGATATTCTTGTCATTAGTTATGACTTCCAGCAACGTGAAATTTAGTGGCGTCCAATCCCACCACCGGCACCCCCACCAAAACCACCACCACCTCCAAAACCACCGCCTCCTCCTGCTCCTCCACCAAACCCACCTCCAGAGCCTCCTCCTATTCCACCACCTGAACCACCCCCAAAACCTCCACCTTTTCCAAATCCTCCTCCAATGCCACCACCTTTTCCAAAGCCACCACCCGCACCACCACCATTCCCAATGCCACCTCCAAGGCCTCCACCACCACCCTTACCAATACCACCACCAAGTCCACCTCCTTTCCCAAAACCACCACCAGCTCCTCCACCTATTCCACCACCTTTTCCAATTCCTCCACCAAGTCCCCCTCCTTTTCCAATGCCACCCCCAGCTCCTCCACCAAGTCCACCTCCTTTTCCAATTCCTCCACCAAGTCCCCCTCCTTTTCTAATGCCACCACCAGCTCCTCCACCAAGTCCACCTCCCTTTCCAATTCCTCCACCAAGTCCCCCTCCTTTTCCAATGCCACCACCAGCTCCTCTACCAAGTCCACCTCCTTTTCCGATGCCACCACCAGCTCCTCCACCTATTCCACCACCTTTTCCGATTCCTCCCCCAAGTCCACCTCCTTTTCCAATGCCACCACTACCCTTACCAATTCCTCCACCTAGTCCACCTCCTTTTCCAATGCCACCACCAATCCCTCCACCATTCCCAACACCTCCTCCTGCTCCACTGCCTGCACCACCGCCAACCCCTCCACCTGCTCCACCACCTGCACCGCCTCCAAACCCACCTCCACCTCCAGCACCGCCTCCAAACCCACCTCCACCTCCAGCACCACCTCCAGCTCCACCACCCCCACCAAAACCACCACCAGCTCCTCCACCTCCTCCAGCTCCACCACCCCCACCAAATCCTCCACCTCCTCCAGCTCCCCCTCCATATCCACCACCAAAACCACCTCCCTTCCCAAAATCTAGGAACTTCTCTTCATCTTTTCTCACACTCACCACATTTCTAGACTCAACCACATTGGCCACAAAAGCATAACCACAAAGCAATAACAACAAAGCCATCCTTTTGGAGGATAGTCCCATTTTTAACACCAAATCACTTACAATTCTCGTCATGGACTTCTCCGAAACGTTACAACACTTATATAGCAGAAGATTTCTTGGATTTAGTTGGTCCTTTCTTTAATAGGCCTCAACCACCAACTGCTGGCCACATTTAATGTACACTTGTATGTAGATCACAATTGCTCACATGTGTTTGGTGCACCAGCTTTTCATTACAGAAGTTAACTGCATGAAGAAAAAGAATGCAGTTTTGTACTGCTTCAGTTCTGACACACACTGACACAAGCACCCATTTGCAGCTCACATGCCTTGCTTGGTGATGTTACTTTTCACGGGAAATTCTTCCTACTTACACACTTTTGTTTGGGACAAATTCCTTTATTCTAAACTATGTTTTAAGTTCTGTCTAATGACTTTTTTCTTAAGGCAAAAGAGAAAAGAGATGAGCCAAGAGTTGTAAAATGTGATTATGGAGAGATTTAAATTGGGTAATAAAAAAGCTCCAAGGATTCTAGAAGAGTGGTAAATCACTAAATTAAATTTTACTTTTTTGTTTAATGACTTAGTTATTGATATAAAAAAATAATATAACTTAAAGCATTATTTTATTATATTTTAATTAATTATAAAATCATTAAACAATGTTTGAAACATAGAATGAGACAACAAATTTTATTCGATTTGTAAAGATAGAATTATTGGCCAAGAATATAAGCCTCACTTCTGCACAGTTTCAGTTAATTTCTCTCTCCCTCTCTTTCTGTGGCTGTAGTTACTAACTAGTTTGCTTTACATCACGCATGCCTCATGAGCATTTACTTTATATACTCAGCATGCCGGCGTCTCAGAAGTATTCAATTATTCTTTCTACAATTTAAGTTAACCAGTCACCGGTTGATTCTTCTTTTTTTTTTCAGGGAAAATGCATTATTTTCTCTTCAAACAAGCAGTAAGTGCCACTACGTGCTAGAGCAGTGCACAATTCTGGTCTTGATGGTTGAAAAATAGCATGGACAGGATTTCATGGGCATTAAAAATTGAATTGTATAATTAATGTATAACTAATTTAATCCAAAAATCTTATTAGACTATAGTATTGTAGTAAAGTTCATGGACCCAACTTGCCAGACCAAGAAATTAAGTGATCTATGATGATTCATGAAAGTTTCGAAAGAAAGCTAGCTGGTGCCTTGCACCATTGCACGTGCTTGGTAGATGAAGAAATTTATTGCATTTTGAAAACTACTTTTTTGTTTTCAAAAGCGATGGCTGACATCTAGTATATTTCAACAAAGAGAGTAGTGTGATCTTAAATAGAGACCCCTAGTTTTTATAGGGAAAATGATATAAAAACATGGTGCATTATCTGTCTTTATATAGGTTACACAGGAATATATATATATATTAGTGGATGAGATGAACTCAAATCCTACCCAACATAATATCTTTAATAGTTCATGTATGGCTAATTAATTGTGATACAGTGTTAATTTCATAGAAAAAATGTGAATGTTAATTATAAGTAATGAGTCAGAAATTTGGATAACTGTATATAGAATTAGAAATGTCATTCAGGGTTTTAGTTTGTGAACTCATTGATTGAAATCCTATCTTACTCTATAGCTTTTAGAATGCAATTTTTGTTTCTAATTCTTTTTACAAATTGAGTGGTTTTGTTGAGTTTCTATCTATTTCAATTAGTGATGTAGATAAATAACAAGTAAATCAAAGAAAACTTTGATATTTAATTTACCTCACTTCTCATATAAGATGGGTAGGTCAGGATATTAATTATATGTTTTAAAGTATATTCCTTCCAAAAGTTAAAGTTAATATCTTTAAAATATTGGCTATATATATGGAATAAGAATTGTCAGGTAAATAGGAATATCGCTTATCAATCAGTCTTTTATGAATTATGCACAAATTAAAATTTCTAGACGAATATTTTTCATTATAATTCCTAATATTATCCTCAAATTCTATACTGTTGTGCAAAATCAAACTTAAGATTTTATCCTAATGTGAGATTTCTTAGATAAATTGTGCTATTTTTGCTTATTATAGCTTAAGTCGTCATGCATGTTAATTAGAGTAGATAAAACCATATCTAGAAGAAAAATGTGAGTACTTTTTTTTAAATTTCCCAAGTCACAACTAAATAAGCAAAACGAGTTAAATTATTTTTGTTAGTTCATTGGAGATTATACAACAAAGAGTAGCTTAGCATCCCTCAAAATGCTCTAGTTCAGGCCGAGTTTGTAAATCAATTAGCAGTGATTGTTTTAGAGTTTAATTAAAAGTTTTGAGAATATAATTCTATTAAAATTAAATAAAATTATTTTTTTAAAAATTTTATTTATTTAACTTAAATTTAAATTTGTCAATGATTAATGTAATAATACAAGTGGCATTTTTTAAAAAAAAAAAAAAAAAACTGTAGTTCACCTAATTCTAGTTCTGGTGGAATTTACTCTTGATAATTTTAAATGTAATTACATTATTTGAATATTTAACAATTGAAATGTTATTAGCTGGAAGTGCATACATATATAATTTGGACAAAAGGTTTATGTCCAACTATTTACAGTTGAGAGGAATTTTCAAAAGTGTGGTACTGTTGAAAGTTCCATCAGAATTCATCATCAAACTTTCAATATTGCAAAGAATTGGATGGTAAACAGAGTCACAATCATCCTTCAAGACCACCACTTGCTATGTCCATGGAATAAAGTCCATTTGAAAAGACACAAACAGTTGGTTAGTTGTTGGAAATAATTAAGAACATTAGAGAAAAATTAATATACATGTGAATGATGGAGCACATTACTTAACCCAGTTAAGAGAAGGCCTGGTTTCACATGTACATGTGCACTCCCTAGCTAGACATGTCCCAAAGCACAAAAGAATTTGTACAATTTATCTTTTGTTTGGGAGGATTGAAATGAAATAACTATATACCAAAAACATTCTTCATTGAGAAGACAAGGGAAACTACCACCAGGACCAAAAAAAAAAAAAAAAAAGCTTAACAATTAATTTATCTGTGACACATAGACGAGGGATTTAAATAACATCTTAAAAATTAAGGGTCCAAACATTTTATGGCTTCTTCCTTTCGGTGCTATGTAAGTGAAAAGTACAATAGTTATTAATTCAACCCCATTTTCTTGATCTTCCACTTCCATAAACCAAATAAGTTATACTTAAAAATATATTATAATTAAAATATAAATAATTTTATTAAAATTTTAATTTATGTATAAAATTTACTAATTATTATTGTGTCAAAATTGAAATATAAATAATTTAAAATGTTAAGTAAAAAAATAATATGCATTAAAAATAAGAATGTAGCATAATTTGTGGGATTTATTTAAGATACTTTTGATAATTGTACTATTAAAAAGAATAATTACTTAAATGATATAAAGTAAGAATAATAATGTGTCACGGTGGAGTCTACAAAAAATTAACTTAAGATACTTTTACAAGTATCACTATTCAAGTTGCTCTGAGTAACGAAATTAATTTCTTCTTGTTGGTAATTAATATATTAGCTCACATAATTTGGTGTGAGAACCAATGTATTGGCTACAGTAATATTTTATGACAAAAAATTCAGGTATCTTGTAAGTAACCAAGTGCTTTTTTACATCAGACTATATATATGATTATTGAGGGTACAAAGGTAAATGCAGAAAAGGGTAAATCAAAATTTAATCAAAAAAATTAAGTGGATTTAATTAAATTAAATTATATTAATTATTCCTATGTAATATAATATCGGAGTTAAAGGTTTCAGATCAACATTTTGAATTCTAATTTTACGAGTCATTACGTTTTATAACTTAAGTAAAAATTAATCTTGTATTTAAGAAGTGTAAAAATATAATTATTAATATTTTCTCCTCTTCTCTCTTTCTATAAGCTCTATCTTTTGTTCTTTTCTTAAATCTCAAACATTTTTTTAATTTTTTAATAATTAAATTGAGAGACAAAAAAAATTAGGGTTTTAAGTCCTTAAAAGCATTTATTAATAAAAAAAAAAGTCATCCTAATTGATTTAATTTTGAGACAAAAATGTGTGGTAGAAAATAGATATTCATAAGGTAAAAATAATAATAAAAAAAATTAACAGAACACAAAATTTACAAATCTTAAAAATAATCTAAATGCCAGTCAGTCATAAAATGGGTTAGTTGAAACTCAACTTGTGCATTTATCTTCAAAGGGAATCCATATATACGATAAGACAAAACGCTTGTCTTTTTCTTTACTAGTTGCATTCTCTGTTCAATAAACATGGTTTCAAATTTTCAATCATGCCAATATCATGGAATAAGAAACCAAATTCAAAGAATTTTTGAATGTTTTTCCAGAGTCATCATGTTGATCAAGGGCTTGCTCTAAACAAATTACATCAATTTTATTAATTGAATCAATTTTAACTATTTCTTTTAGTTTATCTCTAGGGTATTATCACACCATTTGGTTAATAAATTATTTCTTCTTCGAAAATAATTAGTAAAAATGGTTGCAAAGTTTCGAATTCTAAGACTGTAACATGCCATCGTAGCATGTTTATAGTTATAATTATGGATGACTTATTTAAAAATAAAGATTCTTTTTAGTTATTTTTTATGTAATTTTATAATTATTGACATGATAAATTATACACAGTTGGATAAAAATTATCTTTGTATATTCTTATCATTAAACATGTCATAATTTGTTGTGTTAGCAATTCTATTGATTGTACAAAAAAATGATTGCATACCATCCAAATTCTCTTAGTAGCACAATTAATCAATAATCATGCACTATAAATTTATACAAAATAAAAGATTTAAGTACTCCTTTAGAGAAATAAAAGTAATAATTACAGATAACTTATTAGATGAAATTATCAATGCATATCTCTCATCACTAAATAACTCATAATTCATTATATCAACAACTAAACTAATTATCAAAAAAATTACTATACGCGATGTGAATTTCTTTAGCAATGCAAATCAAACTAATGCTTTAGAATTGAAATATTTATAATTAACCTTATCAATTAAATCAGTTTGCCCATTAATAAAAGGCAGGCAGATATGAATGCAAATTGTTATGACCAAAATTTGCAATCAACCGAGGGGGTAGGTTAGAGATACTTAGTGCAACTTTTTAGAGGAAATTATAATCATGCACCATAAATGAAATACAGCAAGCATTTAACTATTCATTTACAAATATATATGAGTTATAATTGGATTTTTTTTGAAAAAAAATAAGCTTCAGTAGGAAAATGAATTTTCTTGGCCATTTTCTCGTATCCCCACAATTATTGATATAGTAAAATATGAAGTATTAAAAAATTGATCAATACATACTTATCACAATCAGACATACTATAATTTGTCACATTACCAGTTGAATGTATTACACAATAAAATAACTGCAAGCGATCTACATTTCTTTAGTTATATTAATCAAATTAATGCTTTAGAAATGAAATACTCTGAACCTTGTCAATTGAATCAGTTCACCTATTGACAATAAACTAAAAGATCTTATTGCAGATTATTATGGCCAAAATTTGAAATCAAGGGGTAGGTTAGGGATGGACAGTGCAAATTTTCAAAAGGAGATAATAATCATGCACCATAAGTGAATGTAAAAAGAATTTAACTGTTTGTTTAGGAAGACGAGAGTTATAATATTACGGATCACCTATATATGCATAAATCTCTATTTATTTTTATGTAATTCTTATAATTAATGTAATAAATTATAAGTTATTGAATAAAATAATTTTTGTACAATTCTCACAATTAATATATTTTTAATTTATCATGTGAACAATAACACTGACTACACAATAAAATAATTATACGCAATTTGAATTTTTTGATTGTATAAATCAAACTAATGCTTTAGAAATGAAATACTTCGAACATTGCCAGTCAATTCACCCATTCACAAAAGGCTAGCAGATAAGAAACGCAAACTCTTATAGCCAAAATTTGGTTAGTGCAATTTTTCAAAAGGAAATAATAATCATGCACCATAAATGAATATAAAAAGAATTACTTTCAATTTGAAAAAAAAAATCAGATTAAGAAAATAGTTAAACATAATAGAACAATTTCAGAAATAAGGGTATAACATCCTTATGCCTGGATGAAACGCCGCCCTCTCAGAAAGATTAGATCAATTGAAAGGAAGAGGATGGGGGTAATGTTGTCATTCTATTAACTTGGTGGCATAGAAGTTATTTGAAGGAAAATCAGTGGCATTTGGAAAACAATCCCACATATAACATTGCTACGCTTCCTTCGCTCACTTCGTTCCTGTTCCCCACCACAAGAAGTCATTACCCACAACCTTCCAGTTTCTTCCTCTTTTCGTCGTTTTCCTCACACCCTCTCCCTCTCTCTCTCTCACCATTAAATCTTACTAACTTTCTCTCCCCGCCGCCTACGACGGCGACGCCTGAGTAAGTATCCCTTCTCACTAGATCCGACCATTGCTGCCGGCGGTGACCGTCGCTCCTTGGATCCATCGCTCTCTTCCCCACACCCTGATATTCTCAATTTTTTAAATTTTGATTTATTTTTTCCATTTTTCTAAAAAATTGGATTTCTTTTTCTTTTTTCCCCTTTCCTTCTCTACTTTTTGAAAAACAAACCGTGTCTTATGGTCACTCTGATTCATTTTTTTTTTTTTGGCAGATACGAGGATAATAAATAGTTTTGAAATCTTTTGAATTTACGGTTTTGTGCTGTTGAAACGTGTTGTTTTGACGGTTCTGCCCTTTTTAAGTTGGTAAAGAGTGCTGCAGTCTGACGTGGCATGATTTAACGACGTGATGAATCACAATGGACGTAAGATCTTGCCACCTGGCGGAACGAGAAAACGCAAGGAGATAGAGGGAGAAGCCTTTAACTATGCAAAGGCCAAGCCATCGAATCAATCGGCTTCTCCAGCTCCTGAGCCAAGCTCTTCGAACCGCTTGCTAGCCGGCTACATGGCTTACGAGTTCCTAACTAAAGGTACTCTATTTGGGCAAAAGTTTGACCCGGCTCAAGCCGAGGCTGTCCCAGTGGCTGGTTCTTCTTCCTCGTCTGATCAGTCAAAGAGGATGAAGCCGCTTCCTCAGCAAGCCGAAGCTGCGACAATCGCCAAGGAGTCTAGCTTGAGGAAGGAGCATCATAGTTACGCTATGGTTGCTAATTTATTGAAGACCGAGGAGGTCCACATTCCCGGTATAGTCAACCCCACCCAACTGTCTCATTGGATTGAAATGTGAGATGCGTGTAGAATGACATGGCGAAGTTTGATTGGAGAACATCTGATGTGGGTCCATGTCGGACTATGATTCAATTGCTGGGGTTGCACGAAGAGGTTAAAGTGGTGAGTACACGTCTTGTAAATACCAAAAAATGAGAGAAGCCACGAAAGACACTTCGAAAGCGAGTCTTCTTGTTCTTGTTGTTGACTTGTTGCAAGAAAATTTCGGAGGGAGAAGCTAGTAAGATTGGAAATTCCAAAATCAAAATTATTATTTAGTTGTATTTTATTTTATTTTTTCTGAATATTAGTTGTTGTCAATTTTAAGTTTCTATTTTTTGGAGTCATGATCTATCTCTTTGCTAATGATGATGATGATGATGATGAATATTAGTAAGATATGTTATATGTATATATATTTTGTGTATATTTATTTTACACATTTTTTCCACGTATTTTTATTCTTACACATACCTATAAAACATTATAGGATGTGAAAAAGTGTTAATACACCTACCCCTAACATTTTCCAACAAGAAAACACAGATAGAAGGAGAAGCCTTGAACTCTGCAAACGCCAAGCCATCCAGTCAATCCACTTTTCTGGTTCATCAGCCAAGCTCTTTTATCTACTTTTTAAAGGTCGGATGGACATTCACTTAAAATAGGTAACTGGTTCATCAATTCAACCACTGAATTATCACTTTAACTAAATATTTAAAAAATAAACAAAAACAAATTATATATAACATAAATTCAACTAATATAAAACATATATATAAGTTATAATCTAACAAAATATAATATATATATATATATATATATATATATATATATATATATATATATATATATATATATATAATACAAATTTAATTGATATATAACAAATTTTTAAGATTAAATATTCAAAATATCAATTTTTTTTTTTGATAACACTAAATATCAAATTTTAATCCTACTCTTTCTTTCTTTCTTTCTTTATATATATATATATATATATATATATATATATATATATATATATATATATATATATATATAATCTTACTTTGCTTACAAGTAATATCAAGGTTCATAAAAAAATATTATAAAGCGTATATATTTTATTTTAGACATTAAATATGACATTGCTCATATTATAATATGCTTACAAATTAATTTTTTTATATGTTTTTTAAGTATAAATATATTCATACATTTTATAAGGTATTGTAGTAGCTTATATGGTTTAAGTACGAGCTTCTCGCTTGTTATATGAGGTTCTAACAAAAGGATGTGAAACTAAATTAAAATCTTAACCCTACATCCCCATTAAAATTAAATTAAAAGAATTTTTCTCTTTCATCGAAACGTACCGTTTCATTTAACAATTTATTATTATTTATTTATTTTTTTTCAAACTCCAATACCCAATCTGGTCAAAGCTCCCCATTCTTTCTTTTCTCACCCTTTTCGTCCTGTGGCGTCGTATTTGTGCAGCATGTTTCTCTGTTCTTAGTATCTCGTCTAGATCTCTTGACAAAGAGAAGAAACCAAAATAGGAAAGGAAAGTTTGTTTAATGGCATAATCTACTTCTTCTTTAAACAAATAAACTCTTTCTGGAATGTATCATTGGAATTGGCTGAGCCAAGACAAGAGCTTAAATAATTTTATTTTTTTTCTTAACCACCAATATATGAGAGCATAAACTTATTATTAAATTTCACAATCGACAATTAATTCAACTCAAGCTACTTGAGAATTTAAACGGAATAGAATTTTTTTAAAAATATTTTTTACGTGTATAAACTCGAACCATTCTAACTTACCAATTACTACTGCATGCTGAAGTTCAGCTCAAATTCACAAGTAACTCAGGGAAAACAAATTATCCAATACTGGAAACAAATTACCAAGGTGAATGATAATGCTCCTCTATTCACAAAATGGAGACTTCCAAGTTCAACTCAAAAGAAAAGAGAAAACATGGCAAACACATTGTAATTAAATTAGGTCTCTGCTCTGTTCTACGCCTTCTTAAGTGCAACAGATCTTGCTTTCAGATTCAGAAAGACCGCCCTGATGCAAGAAATCAAACCACAAGTTCCTTGATTATAAATTAACCCATCACAAAAACGATAAAATATTACATTTGAAAGAACATAGTTGCATTCACAAAAGTTTGTAACTGAGTGAAGAGAATTCAAAAATGAAGAAACTTTCATACTGATAAGGTCAAAAGCAGTTCTTGATGAACCTTCACCAGCATTGGTACAACTATATATGATATTTTTGGGCTGGCCAGCATGCATTTTAAGCAAAATGGAACAGTTAAGCAAATTTTGGTTTCTATCACGAAGGAACTTTATAGCTTATATGATGGAACACCCAGTTTTTCCAATTCAGAACAGGAAAGTAAATTAGTTTCCTCATATACAAGGAGATCTATACATTATCAATATTTATAGGGTTTTAGCTGGAATAGAAAATATTTTATATGATGTTCTTACAGAGAAAAATGGATTTGATCTTCATGGGAGAGAGACAAAAATGAAATAATAAGAACTTTTGAGTTACCAATGACAAATATGTCTCAAGGAAAACCTTAGAATATTTCCTTTGCTTAAACCTTTTTCCATAAAGGTGATAGTTATTGATAAGAACATTCAGTAAGTGATTACGATTACTAATTAGGAAGAAATGATAGTTATGGAACTCACCAGCATGCAGCAACAAAGCTGTGAAATACAACCCGGAACTGCATCGGCATATACTGGTAATTAACCCAACCGACTATAGGCCAGAACTGCAAGATATAACAGAGAAAATTTCAACCATCCCACTTTTTTCCAAAATTGCCACAGTGGCCAAACAACGTACCTTCCATGCAGTCAACTGAACAGAAGGGTAGTCCTGTCTAACTTTATTCTTGACTAGAACCCAGGGTCTTCCTACAAGCCCAACTCAGTCTTTAATATCTATGCAGTGCATAAGAATTTCAAGTTCCAGCCTCAGATCTCATGATTTCATTTCAAACATATTCTTAATAATCAAAACTACGATGCCTCTACGGCATAGATTTCAACCCAGGAATATACAGGTTACGAGTTAGATCACAGTTCACAATTCACTTAAGAAAATAGAATAGTATGCTTCTGAGGTAGGAATCAAGCTAACTGATGATTGATGATATTACCTAAAACAAATTTACAAAAGAATACATTAAACTGAGACTTGTGGGAAAAACCTTAGATGTTCCTAATGTAAAGAATTTCACATCAGTTTACCAATTTCATGAAAGCCAAGCCATGACATAAATAGCAAGAAGGTAACAAAGAAAGAGAGGAAAGGAGAACAGAACAGAAGACATATTTACATCCAAGATGGCATTAAGATTTCCAAATCATGTGCTTTCACATATGCTATGAATATTTGTGTTTGGCGAACATACCTTCTATAACTAAGCCATAGTACATCATGAAGAAAAAGTTATTCCATGGAGAACTAGTTAACTGTTCCAGGATCACCTAATAATAGGAAATTTCATCATCAATGGGTTTGTTAAAAATGTCTACAAAGTTCAGAGCCTAATAAAGAAAAGAAGAGTGGCTAATAGCAGACCTTCTTTGCAACAGTTTCGTTGCCTTTCTTCCCCTTAAAGAGTTTATCCATCAATTTGTGAAGAAAATGTCCAAATGGTCCTGAGTAGGCAAAACCATAGAGCTGCAAAACAATATGATTTTAAATTTTCAAAGTCCTTAATAATTCCACTAAGTATATTAATTTCTGCTTTATCTACTAACAAAAAAGTGGAATAAACAAGAGATAGAGGGGCTTCTTCAGGATCAGCTATTTTTCTGAGGACAATAATTTTAATTGAAGTACTTCTTTTTGGTCTTGTAAAAAGGAAAGAGAAGTTAAATTTTAGCCTCGTACTGCCTTCTATGCACACACAAAAACAAACTAGTCCATTTCAACCAATGAAGGAGGGAAAAATTATAGTCAACGCAGCCTACCATAAAGAGAAGCACTCTTCTCAACTGAAGCTTCCTGGCTCCAGAAATCTTCTGAGCAATTGCATCACTACAACCAGCTAGAACTGCAGCAGTAATAGCCTAGCAATCCACAAATTCAACCAAAAAAACAAAAAGTGGGTTCAAACAAAATCTTGAAACACGAAAAGAATTGAAGAAAAGACTGGATTTTGAGGAAAGACGTAAGAGAAGCAACCTTAGTTCTAAGAGGATGGAGCTGAAGCTGCACCGTGTATTTCTTCAAAACGTCGTTGACTATATCAGACATGGCGCTCGATCAACCCCAGATAGAGATCCCCTATTATTTCACTCTCTCAGGGGGGTTCTGTAGACTGTAGATCAAGTGAGAGAGACGAACAGAAAAAGAAAGCATTCCAAATTGTACGCTAACATAAATGTGATTAAAATAGAAGCAAGGGTTACGTGGCGAAGCAGGCAAGTGATGCAAAGCTAAAAACGTGCATTTTTTTAAAGCAGACAGACCAGTCAATCCAATGACAAGTCCAAAGCCAACAGGGGACTTCGCTTTCATAGTCTTGTGTCTATCGGAGAAAATTCAGAAGAATCCTTGCAATGGCATTCATTGCTTCTGCGAAGACTCAAGTTCTTCCATTATTAATAATTGGGGAAATGTCAATGTTAGTGTTGCTTCAGAGCTATAACTGTATCGTGTGGGGGCGCCATTGGGCCAGGCGAAGGGGTTATACAGAGTTGTTGTAGGCCCCAGTGGGGTGGGAATCTACTCACCTTCATAAAGCCCTCACCCCTGCTACTGCTAGTTCAAAATGAAAAGGTAAAAATGGAGAAAGTGAAAATAAAGAACTGATTTTTTTTTTTCACTCACATTTATTTAGAATCACGACTATAAAGAAGAAAAAAAAAAACTTGTTGCTAAGAATTGTATCGTAAATTAGAAAATGGTTCAACTTTTGACAAATTACTCATATGAGATACTAATTTGAACAAAGTGTAATCATTCAACTATAAGAGTATCATGCAAGTTTTTTCTTATATTCATATTTTCCAATTAACCAGTTTACGTAATATTAGTCTTAAAAAAAAAATTGATAACCTGCTTATCACGGTTAGTTTCAAATCAACAGCTTGTGCTTATCATCACAGTCACAATTTCAAACCAACAATGCAAATCAGATACATCATTTTGCTGGGCTGCCTTTGCATGATCTTTAGGAATACCTTGTATGTGTTCTTCTGTAACTACATGTTCAGAAGTTGCAGCCACGAGGTTCCTTCTATATGTTACCTGAAAATTTTGATGCTATTTAGTCACAATTATAGAAGAATAAAATGACTTCTTTAAGTATCTAAACTTACATGTGCAGTTTTTGCCTTCTTCTTATGGGTTACCAAGTGCAACTGAGACAACATTGGTCTATTGCCATTGTCTTTCTCCTATAAAACAATAGTCATTGATACAAATTAAGAGAGGAAAAGAAAAGAATTGTTGTACAATTAAGAAGATTTAATTATAGCTTAATGAAAAGATAAGTTATGTGCTAAAATTGAAGATTGTGTGGACTGTCCTCTCGAAACCATCAGATTGAATTTGATGGAAGGAAGTGCTTTCGCATTAGAGATGAAATTTTGTTAAAAGTACCAAATGGCAATGTTTTTCATATAGTTGCCTCAAATGAGATAGGCATTATTTCTAATTTATACAAGATCTTCTCGGTTTCCCCCTCTAAAGTGCCTTGTAATAATGTGGTGTGGTCTAATTGTCATATTCCAAAGACTTCTATTATTGCATGGATGAATTTTTATGGTAGACTTGCTACCAAGGACATGTTGTTTAGATTTGACTTCATTTAAGATCAAACTTGTTCTTTTTGTGGTTTTGAGACAGAGTCCAAGGAGCACTTGTTTTTTGAATGCCAATTTTCTCCTAAAGTCTTGCATAGTGTTATGAGTTGGGTAGATTTTGATTTAGGTTCTAACCATTTCCTCTTTTGGCAACATACCTTGAAAGTGCAAGTGTACAAGTCCTAGAGGGGGGTGAATAGGATTTAATAAATTTTCATATAATAAACTGTTCGTTTTCAGAATCAAGCACAATATGAAAAACTTGGTTTAAAGCAGTTTAAGCTTGATTACAAAACTTCACAGTTTCAAATCAGAGTTAAATATTAAACGGAAGTAATGTACTGGTAGTAAATATAAGTTGAATATAAAGATTATAGGGAAGAGAAATTACTCAGCTATTTATAGTGGTTCGGTCATAACAAGACCTACATCCACTCCTCTCAAAATCCTTTGAGAGAGTTATCTCCACTATGTTCTCTAGTTTACAAGATGCCAGCACCTTTTACAATATAACAGCATAAGCCGCATATGCTTGGTTTTGCAGGTTCACCAAGAACTCTTGCTTGGTTTTCTAGGCTAACCAATAACCCTTACAATAAAATATGATGATGAAGAATTCGAGCTTAAAATGTGCTGCTTGATTCAGCTAATATACCAGTAAGCTTAGTACACATAATGACATTCGATTTGAGAGCATTTGTGTACGAAAGTTGAAGAGAAGATGATAGAAACTTGAGAGCTTTGAGAGTGTATGCCAATGAACCTCTTGTAATCTCTCTTCTTGTTTCTCTTCTCTTTTTCTTCTCTCTTTGAGAGTGTATGCAAATGAATCCTTTTGATCTCTCTCCTCTCTTATTTAGCTATGAGGCTCTCTTTCCTCTTTTATAGAGAATTCAAAAAATCTAACTGTTGTAGCATGAGCTTGATATCACTTTAACCGATAAGCTCTTTGATCCATAAAAAGTCTTTAATCTAGGAGCCAAAGCAGGTTACTGTTATGATCCACGTAAGTCTTTTCTTCAGAAGTTTAGCAACCCTTCATAGCAGACTGAGACAATGACATTTGCAGGATGCAGTTCTGAAGATATGCTTGATACTGCAGGTTACTGTTATCTTCATGAAAAAGGCAATTCTTGGACTAATGAGGTAAAAGGTTCCAGAAAGACTTTCCTTTTTATGTGAATCGTGGAACCCAAGACTACAGAATGAAGATTGACCTTGCACCTTCTGAACTTGTGCTGCATTGTGCAGGAAGCATATATTGCATGAAAATGAAAGTTTTAGTCTGAAGTGTCAGAACGGGCCCAAAGACCATTCTATTTGCCTTATTCACGTGAACCCCAAGGTTGCAGAAAGAGGCCAGCAAGCCTTGCTGAAATATTTAGAATCCCAAGACATATTGCATAGGACATTCACAAGATGCCAAAACATTTCTTTATGATTAGTACTTTTTGGTTAATAACCAAAGAGCAACTTTCAAAACGTGAGGTAAGCAAAGGGGTTCAAATATGCTTATGCAAAACTGTCATCCTAGGTGTCATAGGTTGACTTTCTTTTAACACTCTAATGTTGTCAAAAAGAGGACCACTATTGTAGACATGCAAGAAAAATTGTGCCCACGGCACCAAGAGGAGAAAAGCCATTTTCAAAAATTATTTTTATTATCAAAATTAATAATTAGAAATAACCCATGAGCTAATATACCTTTTGTGCAGCTAGGTAATAACATAAGTTAATTTTTAAGTTTCAAGTTACGACTTTTTATTTTATAATTAGTTCTATTTGATACGTTAAGAATAGATTAATTTTTGATAAAATAGTCATGGATGATAAGAATTAGATAGAGCTACTTAAACTTTTGTAAAAATCGAAAGAATTGGTGACTCTATTTCTTGAGTAGACTGTTGATTTCTCTTTTGATTCAGGGGTCTCACAGTGGCGTTGAGATGAGTTAATACAAGGCACACCATCAACCCTCAATTGAGGACTTACATTGACATTACACTCCACCTTAGCCATAGGCACATAGCGCTCCCCATGGGAGGACCAACTATAGAACCATATTTCTAAAGGTGAGTTTTCACAAGATCTACATCACGAAACTGTCCATTATCGCATGGGCATCTTATGTTGTTGCCATTCGAGACACAATCTTTCTGACCTAATGCAAACTCTAACTCCCATGTGAATGCCTTCCCAATCAAAGAAGACGCACTATGCTCTCTGGGTTGATGGGAGACATTTCCATTGTTTTCTCTCTGTGCAGCCTTCAAAGTAGAGAGAACAGAGCTATTGAAAGATGTCGGAGTTGGTTAACAATGGGAGACATAGACATTTGGGTAGAATCTATCTATTTTACTTTTAGAAAAATGCAGAATTGAGTGATTCTCCTCAAGGGCAGAAAGATAATTTGAATTCATTTCATTCAAAAAAAATAAAGCCTAAAGCAATTCTGAAAAATCCACCTAAAATCCAATCCTTCTGCATATCTGAGATGGAAAGTCCATTAAAAAAACCACGAGCTTTACAATAGTTAGATTCACCTAACCTTTTCTAAATCAACTGCTGGTTCATTGAAGTTTCTATAATTCACTATGTCTAAAAGTTAGCCTCTTCTACCCTGTGGAAGCCTCTAGAATAGTTAACTAGAGCTGCTCTAGAGTCAAGGGACAAACCAAGCAACAACAAAGACGGTGAAACAGTCTTTTCATACATAAATGGAAACTGAACAGTGAAGACAGCACAGTCTCTAAACTACTATTAACTTTGCTGGCAATTGCTTGTTCTACTTTCAATTTCATTATTATCTCCCTATGAGATCAAGTTGGTGCAATCTTCATCTTCTTTCTATTCTCTGCAGGAACACAACATAAATCCAGAAAAATCACAGCAGGACCACAACCCTATCAGAGTATAAATTCAGCAGAATCACATCACATACATCAATAGTTGGAAAAGGGGACAGAATACTTAGTCAGCAGAATAATAAATCCCCTGAAAAATGATGAGCACTGTTCCGAGATTCCTAAAGTTGGACCGGACACAAGTTGATCTGAATTTTTAAATTGGGTCAAGTTATTTACATTTTTTATGCTTAAATTAATATTTTAAATTAGATAAAATTCTTGAAAATTGTATATTACATATCTTATTTATTAACGAGATGCCCTATTTATAATAACTATTTAGAAGAAGGTGACTTATCGTTTATTTTAAATTCACTATTAGACTGCTTGGCCGTCATTCATATGAAGCACCGGTGCAAGGAGCACTGAATCAAGGAATTTCAGGGACAGGGCCTAGATTGAGAGGTGAAATGGCGACGACCGTTAGAACTAGAAGGAACATTCCTCGCTATTAATTTATTTAACGTGAAAAAGAAGAAGACAAAAATGGGGAGGGGTGTGCTAAAAGAAATGGCCGTTAAGTAAATCTAGTTCTGCCAAGCCCAAGGCCCATGACTCTTAAGCACAGACTATGGATTCAGGGCTGGGCTATGCACTGTTTAATTCACCTTATGCTGATGAGGTGTTAAAGCAAATATATACTGAGATGTGTAGCTTGATTCACATTGTGGAGGAGAATAAGATAATTTCCCTCCTACTTTCCTTAAACGGAATTTTTCCTTCTGCTAATATTTTCTTTGAGAATATGATTTATGAATGTTAGAGTAAGTATTTTTCCTTTTCCATTTCTTATTTTTTCTTAGACTATGTTCAGTCATAGTGATGCATACATCCTTGATGACATACAGAGTTTATTCTGGGAGAGATGAGAAGAAGTGAGGCCATTTTGGTTATTTCACATTGTTCTAATAATAACTAGATTGTATCCCTTCAATCCCACGGGCTGTTACCAATTTTTATTATACATTTATAAACTATATAACTTTACAAAAGAAAAAGTAAAAAATTACAATTGCCAAGAGTGTTAAAAATTGAAAGGAATGCCAATAAAAAAATTTGAAAGAGATGAATTTATTAAAAGAAAATTTTTAAAAGTATATAAATATGATTCTAAATAATTTAAGTGCAAGTAATGAAGTAAATATGGGAGAAGTAATAAATAGAAATGTGCCAAAAAAAAAGTGCTTTTTTGTAAAGTTGAAAATAGTTTTTAATTACAAAGGAGTCATACGTGGCTAATTAACTTTAGATAATGTATTAAGCAAGCTTGGCGATGCACCATTACTAGAATGGCTATATTGATGATTGATAATTAAACGAATTAAAAAAAAAGGAAGAGAGAGCTGTTGTAAAATAATATACTATTAAAATAACTTATGATTGGTGTAGATGTTATGAAATAATATTATTTAATAAATGATCTCATTTAAATGAGACAGTATATAAAACACTAAAATGAGATAATATATTTTATTTCAAAAGAAAATATTAAATAAATTGATTGACAAAAGTCAAATAATGTTTAGATGAGAAAAGGAGGTGGTTAAAGAGTTGAGATAAAATATATAGTTAAAAATAAAATAAATATGGAGTGTAGAAGAAGTTTTGCTTATGTAAATAATTTTGGTATATTACTGTTGCTTGAAGGGTAAAGTGGTCTGCACAATTGTGAAATGCTGATATGTTAAATCCACGTTACTGTACTGAAGACATTAGCATTAGAAAAGTAAGATTATGTAGCATGTATCAACAATATAACTTGGTGGCTAAACCCAAAAAACAAAAAAGGGTAGAAAGAGCTTTACGCACTGATTGAAATTTTCCTTCTAAGAGTGAAATATCATAATGAAAGAAGAGCTAACCACATTTTAAACCTAATCTACAGTAAAGCTTTATTGCATAAGTCAAAGATACTGATAACATTTCAAGAGCATCTAGAACAACTATATTCTCAAGCCTCCTAGAATATGCTCTTCTACACTTGTCACTAACTTAGTGTTTCATTAATAATCATTAGGGGTGGGCATGGGACATGACGTCTTGATGTTCCGTCTCGGCCCAAAAAATTCGGAACAATTTCGAGAAGGGACAATTTGGGATTAAGGACGGGACTGGGACACAATCTTGTGTCCTGAATAATTTTCGGGATAGGATCGGGACAAGCAAAATCCTATCCCAGTCTCGTCCCGAATTTTATATAAATATATCCCTGTTCTGTTTTGAAATTGTCTCTCGTTTATTACTTTTTACACTTCTATTTTTACTGTTTACACACCACCTTTCTTCTTTTCTTCTTTCAACACCCCTCTTATTACTTCATATACCTTTTACACTTCTATTTTTGCTATTTACACACCACCTTTCTTCTTTTCTTCTTTCAACACCCCTCTTACTATATAAAATCGAGACAGAACCCAAACGAGACTTTTATCTAAAATAATATTTTGGGATGGGATCGGGACGGCCAAATTCCCGGTCCGTCCCGGCCCTTGCCCACCCCTAATAATCACTACTTTTAATTATGAAATCTAAGGGCAGCTTCATATAGTGGACATTCAACATAGAATACACGTTAGGTATAGCTAAACCACAATTCTAAAGGGAAGAAAACATGTTACATGCAAAGTCTGTATAACCTTCTATGAGCTTAGAACTGCATATCAAGATATGTTAGGACCGGTCGTCCGGGAGCCTTTGACACAAGGGAGTAGTATTGTATGATGAACTTACGCGAGAATATATTTTTTGACTTAACATCACTCTTGTACAAAATTTTAAATCATTAGGTTAATAGGTTTTTCCGACTCTTATATCTATCACATACTTCATATCTTTCTAACGTGAGATTTTTTTTCCATTACTAGCACTTGTATATCCAACATGATTGGTGATGGCGTCACAGTGGCATCAATACAAGGTGAAGTGCAACTTTAATTAGTAGCATAGAGCATAGATAAGGCTTCATAATGTGCCACTATAAAATCCAGAAGAAGTCCAAGCCTGTAGCTTGATAATCTCAGTAAAGGAGGAAGCACTGTTTACACTGTTTATATTCTTAGAGTCTCTTAATACAATATTGTGGCCCATTATTTATGTATCAAGTTGACCTTTCCATACAGATTCATATATATATATATATATCATCCACTGGAGCAAATCAAATTATAAATTTAGCTGATATCACAATTTTCAGTGCTCTCACTGTGAATTCCATAGTGGGATTTTCAGTGTATTACATATGCTTTTCATAGGTGGTACTTGCAAATGATTTGTTAGTTGATATAATTTACTCACGACATCAGCCAATTTCACATCAAATTATTGGTGGAACTTTCCAAATCATGAACAAGCATTTAAGATTGCATATAACATTACATGGAAACTAATATTTTTTTTATTAACACCTGCAGGAGGGACCACCTTTTGGAGAAGTTGGGGTTAGGTTTGGAGAGGGCAGACAATGATAATTGAACAAATAAGAATAAAGAAATAGGGCAAAGAACTGTGTAGTTCCCTTGCTGTTTTGTTGTTGCTTTCTTTCTCTCTTTCTTTCTTTGGTTTGCCCTAGTGGTATTGTCTCCATCATTATTTTGTATATCCTGCACTAAAATGGCATGAATGGTCTTGGCTCTTCTTATTTGCCATAAAACCTTAATGAAATTCAATGTTCCCCACTCAAAGGAGAGGCCCTCATTTAATTTTGTACCTTAAAATTGGATTTGCTCCACCTTGTGACAATGAGCTTTCTCAATGATGAAAACAACAACAGGTCCTCAGCTCCTGATTCTATGCACCTACTTTCATCATCCTTTGAACAATTTTTCATTGAATTATAATTCTTATCTTAATGCTTTGATTCCTTTGATGTACTGAACCACAAGTAAATTCTTATTTTAACTTTGGTTAAAGTTTCGTATTAATACTTATTAGGAAAGGTAGAATATAACATGTATATATAGGTTAGGTATGCAGAATGTGAAATATTCTACAAAGACAATGGCTTCAAACTTTAAAGGGTATGTGGATTTGGGTGTGAAAAATAATAAAAGGAAAAAATAGAAGAATGAAATGACTAGCAAAAATGGAGATTTCACCAAGTTAATTTTACATTGAATAGACATGGATTCTCACTTAATTCTTCTCCATGATGCTTGGACAAGTTGACTAAAAAGTGAGATTAATTAGAGCCTCTAGTACTAACTTGCATACCAAGATGTGAATTGGGAATGCAATGGTGGATCAATTTCAGTTGTCTTTTTCATTTGAAAAGGAGAAAGAAATCCTTGTATGAGAATAGTTATGAGCACCTTAAGGACAAGACATTGTTCGGGGGGTTCCACTTGAACATAATATATTTGTCTATATTCAAACTATCTGGCCTCTTCAAGAACTTGCAGCCCCTTCTCAAGTGTTTTTGGCCGTTATTCTTAAAGTAAATGTAACTTGCCTCTTGTTTCATTCTGCTTTTTCTCTTTTATTTCAATTTTTAGCACTATTTCTTCAGTGGGCCAGCTGGAGATTGGATGGCTGAGCAGCCTCTAACTTACCATTGGTCATTAAATTTTTTTGGTGGGAATACTTATTATTTGATTTTAAGGTGCTTTTGATCTTGTCATCTTCTGAACATCAATGGGTCCAATTGCTTCTTGAGAATGCGGAGATAATCAAATGAAAGGTTTCCAGAGGGGGTCATCTGTAACACTATATCTGCTTCATGATGACTAGTTTTGTATAACAGTGGAAATTGTTTCCAAAGTATTACTGAATAATACAGATTGATAAATTTCTATGCTTCAAGTTTCCAAGCATTTACCTGTAAACAATTTTTTTTTTTTTTTTAATTTGCTATTAAGATTTAGAAATCAAATCCTTCTTCAATCCTTGTATTTCCTGAATAATGGCAATTCTCATAGTGAAGATCTGTTGCTAGCCCGATTTGAGTAAATACGTAAAATTCTTGTATTCTACGTGCTTTTACTATTTTATTATTAATGTTGTAAGCTTAACAAGTTAAGTAACTTCAATATTTTCAAATGTGTTTCACACATAGATCTTGTCAGATTCAAAGTTGTTGCTAGCTGCATAAAATCACATCATTTTGAAGAGACTATTTTTTTCTTTGTCAAAAACCTTTATATACAGGGAAAATAACCAAATCTGATATGATTTGAATGTCCCTTGTATCTTCATAAAAGCTTTTCCATACTCTTTTGTGAACTTTCTCAGTCTTACTGACCACTAAAATTTCATATTCTTTTACTTTTTCATTCAGAAATAACTAAATCACACATAACACAGACAGAAAATGCAACAATCGGTGAAAAATGGTTAAAAGTTCAGTGAGATTAGATAGATAAATAACTGCAAGTGTTGGCCAAAGAATTCCCCACTAAAACATTACTTTTCTTGATGAATATAAAGCATATTTTTCTATACACTAGTTATTTATCTGTCATTAACGTTAATGGTGGGGCAATTTGTGACTTCAATCAATCATGCCTTAAGATTTTGTTTCATCAGTGAACAAATATACTAAAATATATACTTGAGGGCAACACATTCATGTTGCGGCGTAAACATGTGGGATTTACATTATGCTTTCTGCAGTAAATAACATAGAATTGACTACTTTCGAAGGAAGATTGAAATGGAGATTTAACTAATTGGGGCATGAATGCAAGATTAGCTTTGTGATTAAGATATGCATTGAAGACAAGTGTTACTTGTCCGAGAAGAAAAGGGTCTTATTCAGATTACACTAAAAAAAAGGACATAATAACACAGTAATCTATCATGTATAACATGGATTCATGTAGGAGACCAACTTGGACTAATAACAGCCCCCCTCTTTGACGGGTTTAAATTAGTTATCCCATTGTCAAAAGAAAATAATAATAAACCAATTATATTCAATGTGCAATCTCATTTTATAATATTATTTTATTATTTTTATCAGTTACATCGAACAAAACTAATAATGAGATATCAAAGTAGGATAACTGATTAATTTTATAACTAATTAAGTCACCTTTCTGCAGATTAAAGGTGAAAAACGGATGCTAGTTCTCGTGTCAAAATGCAATCCAGTTTTAAATTTACACGTAGACGATGCAAATCATATTCACACCTACCTCATGATAAGATGTTTAATTTGGAGCAACTCCTATATAATATTGTTTACTAAGAACCAACGTTATCTTTTTTAGAATATTGCAGCTGAACTTAGTTGGTTTCTGAATAGGATACATGATCAATTTCGTATCATTCATCAAACAAGAAAAAGAAAAGAAAAGAAAAAAGAGCAATAGAGGTACTGAAATCAGTTGCTGTTCTATCTAACCCACTTGCTTGCCTAATACAAGTACAAGACTGCTAGCTATACGTGTAGAGAGGTGACAATTGCCACTATATGCAATACAACACCCACTTGCTAGACATTGTTCATGCAGATATAGGCTTAAAGATCTCTAGTACTTGTTTAATTGTTTTTTCTGCTAAAGTTATTATATATTTTTAGTAAACTAACTTATTAAGGTACTTAAGATGGAGGAAAACGAAGAACATATTGCAGATCAATAGATAGATATCATATATAATAAGTGAAAAAGGAGGAAGAAGGAAAGGAAGAAAGGAATTTATAGTGCATTAGTGGAGAATGCATTATTTGTTTTGATATATAGCAAAAAAGTACACTTGATTGGAAATGTGACCTATAGGAAGGACTTGTTATTGCTATACAGGTTGAAATCTCTACCGATCCATCGTTGAAAGAAAACACTAAACACATTTTTTAGGATATATAAATATATATA
This sequence comes from Bauhinia variegata, assembly GCA_022379115.2. Taxonomy (NCBI): domain Eukaryota; kingdom Viridiplantae; phylum Streptophyta; class Magnoliopsida; order Fabales; family Fabaceae; genus Bauhinia; species Bauhinia variegata. The sequence continues at coordinate 13,027,196 of CM039435.1, read as the reverse complement.
CCTTATTTAAGTGATCCTTCTAATATTTAAATCCAATAGTTGAGAAAAATTATGTTCGCCCCATACTGACTCTTGCAGAAGGATAGGATTATTTTAACTAACAGGGGAAAAAGAAGGAGAAAGGGTCAAGTTATCTGTAAGATTTTTCAGGATTTGGCCTTTTGCATGTGGTTGGATAAAATTACAATAGTGGAGTTGCTGCTAGCTGTAAATATTTCATGTTGTTGACATGATTTAACATGAACTTTTGATAAATTGATTTATATATAATTCTATAACATTGTTAATTTAATTATAATAAATTTGGCACAAATTCCAAAATTGCATGTGCTGAAGTGTGATAAGGAATCCTCTTTTTCCACCCTCAGTTCTTTTATATCATTCCAAGTTAATCCACTCTGTCTATGTACCTTATCCTGACGGTCAGAGCCGTATCCATTATATTCCCAGACTAAGGATTCAACTTGCACTTAAAATAATGCAGATTCTACCAAGTACAGTACCAAAATATTCTCATTCTCTGCTTATGATAATCTTGGTGTCTTTGGACACAGACATTTTCAGATGCACATTGACCTTATATTCACCTCTTTTTTTTAAGGATCAGCCCCAAAGAGCCCCACACTGTTCTTAATCTAAAAGGGTAAGCTGCAGCCAGCAGTGCCCTACTCACTGAGGCATTGTTCAGACCCTAAGTAATGGGCAATATTTGTCCTAAATTGCCATTCACCAAAAGCAACCCTTGCACAATCCCATTAACATATAAAGAAATGTAATGGGGTGATACTGTCTTAGTGGGAGCAACATATATAAATTGGGGCCATGCTTTCAACGTCATCCACACTCAGCTAAAAGAGTAGGATAAATTGCCTCCCTTCATGATCATAGTCCCACTAAAATCAGCTTCTTTGTCCCTTGCACTGTACGAAACAACTACTTAACAGTAGAAGATCCTCCTCTCTCTAGAGCCCTACATTAATAAATTTTTATTGAATACTCCCTTATTTAAAATTATAAGACTATATTTGTAAAGTTTTATTTTTAAAAATATAAAGTTATTTTTTGTTTTAATAAGTAATCAATAACATTTTTCAAAAAATGCTTTTATTTAAAATTTTATTTTGATAATTTTCATGTATTTATTTAAGAGACAAAATATTAAATAAAAGCATAGAATAATTTTTTTAATTACCTAATTATATTTCTTGGATGTAAAGTAAGTAATATAGGATTATAACTTTAAAGAGAGAGAAATTCTTATCCAATTTACTTTTCCTTGTTTGTTAGTATATGTGTCTGCATGAGAATTTAGTTTATCCCAATTAAATATATTTAATTTTGTACTAATCTCTCACACAATTTAGTTTCTTAATATCTCACATTAGCACAATTTATGCACTATAAACATGATTAGACACAGGACAGATCTACTTTTGAAATTAGGGGCAGTCACCCATTTTAGGAAAAAGAATTTCTTAGCATGCATTATTATATGCCTATTCATTATTTTATGTACTTGGCATTTTTTTCCCAAATTTTCATATATCTCTTGCTCTTATTAAATTTTCCCTTACCCCATTTTCCTAATTTTATTCTGATTAGACATATTATTTAAATAGAATAATATTTTTTATTTCACATCTTGTTTTATTTCTTATTTTATTAATAAAAATTATAAAATAATATAACAAGTGTTATTAAATTATTGAAAATTTCTACACCAATTTAAGGGAACTAGATGAGATAAGAATTTATTGTGTATAACTACAAATATTCTCCAATTATAGAGTAGAAGTAGAATCAAGATATTGCAGGGCACCTAAATCCATATTTGGGAAAACTGAGTTTATATTCTGGCAAAGAATCTGTACACGTGTTTCTGTGCACCAAAAGAGAGCCACCAAGAGTGGTGAATTGCCATGTCAGATAGTGACTTGTTTAGAGGGTCAATATGAATATTAATTAATATTACCATTAATTAATGAACTAATTAAGAATAATGCTTTGTTAGTTAAACACCACTCTTAATTTTTATTCACGCGTGCCAACCACCAAGATGCAAATGAAAGCTCTGTAATGTTGCCTAAAACGATTGGCTAGTGTTGTGGAATCAACCAATAATTTAATGTAAAAGTGAAAGCCCTAGAAGAAATTTTCTAGATATTGGGACACACAACTGAAAATTATGTTACTTGTTAGTACATTTTACGGAACCCCCTTTAGCTTTTGGTGGCTCCATCATTTGACACCAATGCGCCATGCTATATATGCATGAAATTGACAAAAATTGGATAATCAATGTATGTGTATATATATACATGTGCGTATGTGATGCCATCACTAAGTGAAAACAGCGAAAGGATAAAAAGTTGTAGAATGAAACTAGAAACATTTTATTACTTATAATTAAAAGGTTTATGTTTCTTTTTGGGAGAAAAAAAAAAAAAAAAGAGGGGAAGAGTTCATGTTTGGATCTTGAAACTTCTGTGTTGGTTTCAGTTTAATGATTGATTAAACTGTTGCTTACAACTTGCAAGGCCACAACAGTGTAGGCATGGATGATGGATATAGTTTTATATTTTTTTGCCCCACGTTATGTATATACAATGGATAAGTTCTAAAGTGTCTTATATATTACTAAGTACATAAATTAATTAATAAGAAATTATTTTAATTTAATAAAAAATTTTAAGTCAAATCCTAAAAATACAATTACCTTAAATAAGGAAAGTTTAATTAAAATCTTAATAAAAAAAATTTTGTCACTCTTATAATACTATTTAACTTGAATCAAAATTAATTGATATTTAATATATTGTTATATAAAAAAAATGTGTGGCATATCTTATTATATATTTATTATTTGTTAATAAATATTAAAATAATGTATATTTAATAAGAATGTATGGGTGAGGGCCCCATAGATTCAAATTATTACTTACACATATCCCAGTTATAATATAAAAACTGAGATTTTGAGAGATTAATTAGTAACATGACTATTCAAACTGCAGAAAGTAAAATAGAACAAAATAAAGAAAACATATAAAACAAGAAAAAATACTAAGAAAATGGTAAAGCGGTTACTTTTATTGGATAGTGATCTACTTGTTATACTATTCCTATCTCAAATATATCTTACTCTTGTAATCAAAGAGTGTGAAAATATTTTGATATGTGAAAAATATATTCAGAAAAAATATTTGTGGTTTAAACTTTTTAAAAAAATAATTCCAAATATTTGGTTCCAATGATTTTCCCTTTTCCAAAGCAGTTTCATTACAGACCAAAAATATAAATAATTTCATGCTCCTAGTAATCTTCAAGAATACTTTTGACTCTTATCAAGGAGAGACCTTGTGTCATATCTAAACATTGTTATCAATGCCCACAATAACTTTACTTTTGTTAAGGAGAAGACTGTAAGAACTAAAACACAAAAGGGAAACTTTCATCTTTTTCCTATCCTTACCTTGTTTGTATAACCAAACATAAGAGAAAATCACCCTATCCTTTTTTTTTTAAACCTCAACCATGCTATATATAGTTCCATAATACAATCATATGTGAACTTTAACTCTTATTTATTAGCTTGAATCTTTCCATATTATATACACAAATGATAACTCAAAAGATTTTCTAACTTATTTCAGAAAAATCTCACTAACGAGATACAATTAATTCAAATCTATGTTTTATAAAGAGATAAAACATTTTAAGATTTTTCTAAATTGAACGATTATTTTATCTTTCAAAAGAAATTATAGTTTATCATTAGTTACTCAATTGATAAATTAAGTTTCACATATAGGACAAATCCTAAGATAATATTTAGAGTTAAAACTCCATTGGACACATTGTTTTAAAAATCAGACTGCATTGATCGACTTGATCAATTGAACCGATCCAATATGCATCATTAGACTATTTTGCATATAACCTTTGTCAAAATCTGATCAAACACCAAAACATGAGAATTCCGGTGCTATTGCCTAATCTGACCTTACATGGCTACTAAGAGTCATCATACCTAGTAGATTGGTGCCAACATACATAGCTATCTAATCAAGATACCACAAGAATTTCTATCTACCTCTTAACCACCTTTATGAAAATATTCTTTTTAAAATGCTACTACAGCATAAATCGATCTTTCATAATTTTGCTACTAAATTAGCATGTACTCAAACATTCTTACAAAAGAGTGAGAAGAAGAGTAAATTAAATTGAGATCAAAGGATATATATATGTATAGGTGTACGAATAATAATATTTCTCGATATATAAAAATATAATCCTGATACAATTGAGTACATAGACAAGTTGATAGAGTTATTTTAATTTAACAAAATATCTCAAATTCTAATATTTGTTGAATGATTATCAACAAAAAGAATTATAGTCCTTTAGCACTTTGTTTGATCCAATAATTTCTCTTCACTTTTAGCATTATTTTTTTAATAGTATTATTTGAAAATTAAAAAAATTAGATATACAATATAAAGTATAGTAAGAGTACTTAAATCCAGTGGTTTACCTTCCACAGTGGAGATAATGGTTTTCTCTTTTAGACATCAAATGGGGGTTGGACGAATGTATCCGAACCTGCAACGTGGAAGCACCCTCACATAAAAGACAGATTGCAGAGCCATATGCATCCTAAAATCCTGATGATCGATTCAGAAGTATATATCTAATTTGCCATTTGGGATTCTTTAACTTGTGTCACTTTATTTATCGTATAAGTCAGAATTGGAAAATAGGACATTGGTAGGCTAGTTTTAGTAAGTTTATTTTATTTATTTATTTTTTATTTTTACCACCGATGATTAAGAAGAACTTTTAACTTATAATTAATTTGATCCGAAATATTAAAAGGTTCAAATTAAGATAAAAAAATTTAAAAATAATTTCTACATTCGAACTCGAGTAATTATATTTAAACAAATTTAACATCTCACAATTAGTCTTTACCAAATTAATTAGAATATGGGAAGTCAAAAGTGAAGGGAAAGAAAGGAGGGATAGGATTATGCAAAATACTCTTTTAATTTAAAACTCTTTGTAGTTCTAGAGTTTTCTTTTTTCCTAAAATTATTACGTTCTTAAAATTCTAAGATTTTGTCAAAATTATTTTACTATTCCATATACTAGTATACTCTTACTTGATAAGAAAAAATAGCTCACTCATTTTTTTTCTTTTAATTATATAATAAATTAATAGATTAAATAAAGGACGTTATAGTTAAATCATTACATTAATTAATAATTTCTTAATTTATGTACAAAACATTAAATAACAAAAGATTTAAAATTGAGAGAAATTGATAAAACTATTTATTACACTTAAATTTTGACTTATTAAGTGAGAATAATTATGTCTATATCGTATAGGCATGTAACTGATGTGCTTTAATACTGTAAGGATAAGATATACAGTCAATGATGTTCTCATTTGGTTCTCATAGTGAATATTTATTGTTCCATTAATGATCTTCGCTAAATTTTAAAATAGCTATATTCTCAAGATTTACACAAAGACTTTTTAATTTTTCTATCAAATCATTTTTTGATTACAACTTACAAAGACATATAGGCTTTTAGAGAAGCTCTTTATTTTCATTCAGATTTTACGATTTATGGAGGTTTTGGTAAAATTTGATTATCTGATTGTTTAGAATAGCCTATTCCATGGTGTGTCCAACTTAAAGTTACAAGGCTCGCTATTGATAATATTAGATCCCTAAATGTTGATGAATTTTTGTGCTATTTCTTTTTCCTATATTTGTTGTATTTGGCAATAAAATTGCTAATAAATCACTAGCTACGATTTAGTAGTGAGAAAATTAAATAGTATGTAAGAAGTCAATGGTTCAAACCTTATTACCATCATGTAACAAAAATATGATTGCCTGTGAAATTGGATGTAAATGTTTGACTTGAGTCTAATGCTTTTTTGTCTCGTTAAGAAAGAACTTTGATCGCATTTAATAGTTATAAGTAGGATATATTAAGCAAAATAATTGATACTACTATTTGCTAATCCTAATATTTTGCAAATTAGATGAGGAATTATGCATATATGATATTTTTCAAGATGAAACCATCAGTGAATTAAAGAAGCTGTAAGATTAGCAGTTCTCATAGATTTTTGAAATCTCTTAACATATTTTTTTTCTTGGTGCTTCTGTACAATTTTTTGGAAAGCCAAAAAAAAAGGAAATTAGAACTGAATTTATCGGTATAAATGAAGGTAATTAAATCTTTTTTTTTCTTAAAAAAAAAAAAAAAGAATAGTTCTCTTAAATTCATTATGTTAAAAGTAACTTAGAAACACAACTCGCCTAAAAAACGAAGGAAAAAAAAGAAGAAGAAGAAGAACATATTAGAAAGGAAGCAGAACTGGATATGAATATAAATGCTGGCAATTAAATAAAATCTCAAAGTAAAACTAACAAAAACTTCTTTTGTGTACGTAAATAACAGACCATGTGTGAAAAAATGGGATAGTTTTCCCAGTTGTTCAAAGTTGGCATGATCAAAATGACACGTTTCTTTCATTTTGTATGTTTCTTTTTTCATTAATCTTTCTTAGCCTTCTGTTTCCCATATTTATTGATGTGATAGATTAAACACAACCCACTCCCACTGCCATAAATCAAATTCTTACCACCGAATCTCAATTTTTTTTACAAGCAATATCCTCTTGCATCTTTGGAGATAGGGATAAGTATGTCAAAATTAAATTTAGTCTCTTCTTATATTTAAATTTGTATTAAAAAATTTATGTCCCATTTTATTTATACCAAAAATATCCTCTTTTAAGTATTTAGTATAATCTTTGTTTTGCAATGAAAAATAGTAAATGATAAACTATCTTCAACAAGTATAACTCTAAAAGCTTTTAGCTTGTAATGCTCAGGGGTTTAGTCTGCTTTCCACGCGGCATAATAAACCCTGTATTTTAAGGCAAAGAAATAAAAGAAATTCCAATCTTTCATGCCCCGTTGATTTATCACAAGCCACATTAAATAAAAGGAAACAGTAATAAAATTGAAATGTGATGAAAAGCAATGCATGCATCTCTAAATGTTCTCCACACGTCTGTTCTCTTTATATATCAAAAATCTGTCTCTCTTAGATTCTATCCCACCATCTCCCCCCACTTTATATAACAAGCTCTTCTTCACCACCTCTTCTACACCACACTTCCCTTTCTTCCTATCCCTATTGTTTCCTTCACCAAACACAGAACAAAAATGGTGAAGTTCTCCAAAGAGCTCGAAGCTCAACTCATCCCAGAATGGAAGGAAAAGTTTGTCAACTACTGGCAGCTCAAGAAACAGATAAAGAGAATCAAGCAAACAAGGGCTCCGAAACAACCCGAAGCCGTAGAAGGCGACTTCGGCCGATCCATTTTCGACTCCATTCCCTCCCTTGCCAAGAAAGTCGCCAACAAGTTTAGCGGTTCTAGTGCCAAACCAGATAAAAGTATCATTAAGGTACATAGAGCAAAACACTATAGTGAACTTTCTCATTTTTATTTTTTTTTGTTATTATTTCAATGAGTTTCTCTATGTTTTTGTCTCTTTGATTGATTTTTTTTTTTTTGTTTGTTGCTGTTTTGGTGTTTTTGAAGAGATTAGTATGAGTTTTGTGATGTTCACAAACCAGAAAGCTCGGTGCGCTTTTGCGTGTTCCTCTGTTATTTTTCTTTGGGTTTTGTCCTGTAGTGACTTTTGTGATTGTCTCTGTGCCCAGATAGCTAGACTTTTTTGCAAGAAACAGAAAGGCTTCAGACAATGAATCTCTCATTATTTGATATGGATTAATTCTTCTCTGCTCTTGTTAATTATGATCTCTAGGGAAAGAAATCTACTCTTTTCTATGTTCTTTTCATGTTTTCCAAACAAGGTCCAACCTAATATAGTACTGACATGTCCGGATTTACTATAATTAAAATTATTGCAATCAAATATATGAAGTAATGTGATCTTTTAGATGAATTGAATAATATATTATAATCATCCATCTAATAGTTCATGTTATGTCATGTCATTAACTCTCGTGAATTTAAATGTGTTTTCAAATATAGTCCAACCTAATTATAATAACCATGTATTCTAGTAGTGCTGTAATGTCAATCCAAGAATTTCTTAGTACGAAAGACATGAAAATGCTTTGACTAAGATCTTTTTTGTTGTTTGCCTTTAAAATAATTGATGTTCAAATTCATTTCACATGAGTTGGTTAGCAGTTTCATCATCTTGAGGAAAAAGTAGAATGAATGGTTAAAAGTTGAAAAGAGAAAATGAAAATTATGGGAAAGTTGGAGGATGGAAATGTCAGAATGTTGTGAGAGTGATGAGTGTGGAAATAGTCTTAAAGTGTGTTTTAGTGGCCTTGTTTTCTGAAACCCTTTATGGCTTTCTTTTTTTTGGGAGTTTCTCATTCTCCCACGAAAGCAAGGAAACGGTTGTGGCCTTTGTGGGTCTATGTTGGCACCATTCCTCACCATATCACGAAACCTCTGTGAATGCATGCCAAATCAATTATAAAAAATAACAGAAAAAAATTAAAAATATATATAATAATAAGAGGGTTGTTTTGGCTAATACCTAAAATCATAAGCTTCTCAAGATTTAGGTATAATACTTACTTGGATGTTAGAGATACAGTCTGGTGCTTGTTATCGTTCCTCTTTTCTTGTTGGTTATAGCTCAATGAAACCTAGACTACAACTAAAAGAATATATGAAAATATTGATTGATTTGATTTGTTGTTGCTTTTTCAGGTTAGGAGGAAAACTATGGAGGGTAGTGGTGAAGAAATTTATGAAACTGAGCTTGCCCAATTGTTTTCTGAGGAAGACGAGGTAAAAAAAAGTACATTCTTTATTTTCTCTTTTTCTTTTCATAGAAATTTCTCTTTCTCTTTTTATTAATCATGGATTTATAAACAGTTGGGTTAAATTAAATTTTATATTTTTATCAAGATCTTGCAATTGGCAAAATAGTGAAAACACACTAATTAATTATTTTTCATTATTATTTTTCTAAAATGGGTTTGCTTTTTTACCTTCTGCAGGTTCGTATGTTTTTTGCGAGGTTGGATGAAGAGCTTAACAAGGTGAACCAATTTTATAGAAGACAAGAGAGTGAATTTCTTGAGAAAGGAGAGATGCTTAACAAGCAGCTCCAAATCCTACTTGATCTCAAGGAAGTTCTCAGTGACCGGCGTCGGAAAAATTCTCCGTCAAAGCTATCTATCGCCGGGGTTTTCCCTCATTCTCCGGCCAGGGACTCCAATTTGTCCGGTCAGTTGTCTCTCTCTTCCTTCCAATTTCCGTTCAATCCAAACAGAAAAACAGCGGGAAAAAACTCTGGAACTAAGCTATGAGATTCTAGGCTAGGGGTAATATGGTTATAATAAAATTAATTTTATCAATTATTGCTGAGATGAGATGACTATACGATTGGTTACTGTACGAAACTGTATTTCTGGTATGCGTACAATAAAATTCTTGGGGTCAATTCAATGTCTCTAAATGCCCGCTGGCTGCGTACGACGTAGGTAAATTCGATTATGTACGGTTCTAATTGGATTACGTAGGTAAGTTGGTAGATTATGTGGTACGGTGTTGGCGACACACGTGGATTCATATGAATGAATTTCTATAAAATGAATAATCACACAACTAGTGCTATGTTTTAATTTCCAAATATTATGTAACAATTATGAACACACAAAAAAAAAATTGAAAAAAAAATTCTAATAAGAAATGAAATTCTATGTTTTTTTTTAATTATTTTAAGGAGATTTAATTTCTTCAATTATTTGTTTTTTATTATTTCGAATTAATTATTATTTTTTAACAATTGATCACTTACAGAGAGTGCTGGAGACTCTGACGAAACAAATTCAGAAATTTCTCAAACAGAAGAAATAATCACAACATTGGAGAAAAATGGCATAAATTTTGTTAATTCTGCCATGAGAGGGAAAACAAAGAAAGGGAAACCTAAAATGGCAATGAGGATTGATATTCCGGCAACCACGCCGACACGGGCAATCACGGCGGTGACATCCATGCTGTGGGAGGATTTGGTAAACAGTCCAAACAAGGAAGGCTCCGGCGAGTTCCTCAACAAAAGAAAAATCCAAAGTGCAGAGAAAATGATTAGAAAGGCTTTTGTGGAACTCTACAGAGCCCTTGGCCTACTCAAAACATACAGGTACATCATCTCTTATCATCTTACAATAATTATTATTAGCATGAATTTACCATTATCAATCCATATGTTATATAAGCTTGCTTGATTCTTTTTTAAATAAGATTAATGATGATAAATAAATTATATTGATATTAATAAATATATTATTCACACTTTAGTACTAAAAGTGCTTTTTCTGGTAGTATAGCCTCCTTTGGAATAGGAGTGAAAAACCATGTGTCATATGTGTGCAGTGTGATGCATGGTAGTTTCACAGAACCACGTGAGATATTATTGAATAGAAAGATTTAGATTTAGATGAAGGTTGGTGTGATGGTTGAGTTATATTGCCTAAGACGTTTCTTTGAAGATCTAAAGCTTAATGTGTGAACTCTATTCTCCATAGAGCCACACTTCAAAACAGATCAGAAGATCAAAACCAAATTGCAGATGATCTTTCTTCTTGGGTTACCTAGATCCTTTTATTTCCCAGAAAAAATAAAATAATTTCTACACTTTTTTAATCAGAACACACCATTCTTTATACACAGTTTTCTAGCCTTCAATTTTTCCAAGCCTAGATTAATTTTAATAAAAATTGCTTCCATATATACATATATATATTTCATTTTTCTCCTTTAGTGTAAATTTGATGTCAGATAGAAAATATTAAATATTTAATGGGCAAAAAATCCTAAGATGATTTCTTTGTCCTTATATAAGCCATAGCCAAGCTCGATCAATTATGTGCCATAAACAGAAAATATCTAAGAGCTAATAGATATGATTGGAAAATGCCCAACATGACATTGACTTCCACCAAATAGTGACATAGGACACCTACCCTAACAACGCTTACAAGATCTTTGTCTGCCCTGATATTAGGACAATTTTATTCCCAAAAGAAAAAGAATAAAGAAAAGAAACCCTAATTTTTTTTTTCTCAAATCAATAAAAATGAAACAAATTCAATCACATATTTAAAGCAATTATGAATCAATCATGTCAACAACAAAAATCACTTAAGAGAGCAACACCAATCACTTTTTTAAAAGCACTTATCAATGGCAGCCCTACCTACAAAAGCAAGCTTTGAAAAAAAGTTGAGAAGAAAAAAGATGGTGGCTGTATAAACAATGTCTTTTTTTGACTAGCAAAACCACTTTACCCCAGCATATATATGGCTGATATATAAGAAGAGGCCAGGCTATAATTACTACACCATGTAAAAGATTAAAGGCAGTATCAAAACTTTGCATTACCTTCTTCATTACGCATATGCACCAGATATCTTCAGATTCATCACTACTGTCACGCAACTTCATCACTAAATCTTGCATCCCTTACGTAGGGAATTTATATTTTATTGAATTGTGAATTGCGGGCATGTCCCACATCTATATTTCTTTCTTAGTTCAACAATATCTAATCAAACTCACCAACCATTTCTGGCAGCTCATTGAACATGTTGGCATTCTCGAAGATACTAAAGAAATTTGACAAGGTATGCGTTTAGAATATCTCTGTTATCACACATGAAACCACACACATTTAAGAGATAGAAACCAAAAAGTTAATTGAGATATTTATCTTGATTCATGTTATGTAAAGAAGTTTTTACCTAACTTACAAATGATGGTTGAGTCTAGCTAAAAAACTTAGTCCTTTATAAAGTGGTAAATTATAGTTTGACTCTATATTAAGAGAAACACTTACGTGTAATGTTTTGATTGTATGTTAAACAAGATTACCTTTAATAGAGGATACTTATAGGAAACAAAATTATATATATATATATATATATATATCTGTTTTAGATATGTGATTTCTAAGGGTCATATTCAATGTCACAATCAAATTAATGAGAAAAAAGACAAAGGAAAAGGAAGTAGAGTTTCCCAAGGATTTGTCGCATTATTCATCATTGTTGAAACTGATTTCCAAGTTCAGGGGCAAGTTTTTCACATGAGGAGTGTGGTATTCTTAACTACTAGCTTCATTTACTGCATGAATGATCCAATCAACCTAATTTGCAAACCTAACAATAACACGTTTCATATAACACTTGAATATTATATGACCAATGACCCAAAGATACTGATAGAGGCAATGTGGTTACTTTTCCTTTCCCCTCTAAGTGAATGGTGATAGTGCATTACTAATTTATGTGAATCCATCTTATGTTTGCATCCATATTTTGCATGATGGTGCTTATCTTATTTATTGAGAGATTATATTGGTGGGTTGATTGGGACAATTAATGAAATAGTTTAATGATGTAGATTTTAGTGGCAAGTGCGTAAGTGCATTAGAAAAAGTGTGAATACACTTGAATATTATATGACCATAGACATACAGGGCTTCCAGGAAATCAATACTTAATTGTGGATCCTTAGTATGATTTGATGTTTTCAATTGAATATGTAGGCACAACATCACTGATGTTTCTCTTGTACTGTGATTATTCCTTTCAAAATCTTTTTTTGCTTTTTGTAAAAATGTTTTGTCCCAAATGTCTAACACCTCTTCAACTTTGACTTTTTTTTTTAATATATGATGATATATACCATCCAAATCACTCCTCACTAAGCTTTTTAATTTTACCATTCTGAGCATAAATTATTTCATACATAAATTATATATATGTGAAAGTAACACAAGTACAAGGAATTTATATTTTTATTTCTATTCATTTAGGGATACTATTTTCCTTGTCGAGTACTCAAAAGTCATGTGAACATTTTGGATTTTTCCCAATCATCTAATTAATCCTAGCGTCATTGTTTCCAAGATACATGAACTTGATTCTATATATGCATGCATTGTTCTTCTAGATTTTTCTTTAAATCCGTAATAATGATATAATGATCAGTACAATGTGGAAGAAATTAATCAATGCATCATCCTATAATTGTTGGATATTTCATATTATTGAGTTTGCAGGATTTTTATAATTAATAAACTTTTTTAAGATATTTTGGACACAATCCTATTCAATCCAAACACAATAATTAATAAAAAAATTATTACTTCCAAAAGTACATAATGGCTCTACATTTATAATTTTTAACATGAATTTATACCATATAAATGAGAATCATTTTGGCGTATATGCAGGTAGCTTGCCAAAAGGCTTCAGCAAGTTATTTAAGAGAAGTGAAGAATTCCCATTTTATCAGTTCTGATAAGGTATGTTAATTTCAGTTCCCATTTTATATTAGCACCAATATTGCATTTGCATATTGATCACCAAAATTACAATATTGATCAAACCATACACTGTTAATTCAGTGACTTATCTCTTATAATATAAAATAAAATGTAATTTTGCACAAATACATGCATGTGTATATATATATATATATATATATATATATATATATTTTCTTCCAAGAAAAGAAATTTACTCAATTAATTTTTTTGCTCAATTATTTTAAACTAAAAAATTAAAAAAGGAAAACAGATAGAGACATGGTGTATCTGACATTTTTAGGACTTTTCTCTTTGAACTCACTAATGTTATTGTTTGTGGAGAATGGGTTATGTGGTTTTCTAATGAGATTCGGTTGATTATAATATTTGGATTAAAAGGTTGTAAGACTAATGGACGAAGTGGAATCCATATTCACAAAGCACTTCGCCAACGGTAACAGGAAAAAAGCAATGAAGTTTTTAAGACCCCAACAGGAGAAAGAGTCTCACATGGTCACCTTCTTTGTCGGTAATCTCTCTCTCTCTAAATTTTTCTTCATATTTACTAACAACAGATATATCTATGCTATTGCCAAGCCATTATCATTAGTCTCTGTCAGTGCCTAATGACAGCAGAACCACTTCCATTTTGATGCAATATCTGATTTCATCACTTTCTGGGCCAACAGCATAGAATCCTAGTTCAATTTCTTTTCTACTTTTAATAGTTATTCTGGCCACTGCCCAGTGGCCACTAATTTGGGCAGAAGATGACCCACCAAGCAAATGGGTAATATTTTAATTAGTAAAGTTCTTTACATCACAATTGAATAAATTGGACTTTAACTACACTTGACCAAAATAGTGTGAGCTTTAATGGTATGCTACTGCAGTATCTACTTGAACCAAATTTTCTTTGTAGTAAATAAAGCAAAGCACATTAGTGTATATATATATTGCATTGGCCTACTTAAACAATTTTCTATTAAACCAACACAACAATAATAAATTTTATTCTATTAGATAAACTGACTACATGAATGAAATAACACTATTAAATTTTATCACAAATTAAATTTTTAAAAATTTTATTAACTATAAAATATCTTTTTAGATCCCAATAGTTTACACATAGTTGAGGAAAGATTGATGTTGGAAATAGAAATATCCTTCTTCCTTTTCCATTTACATCGATCATGTTTGTTTTTAAATTATCTTATTCTTTATCATCTCTTTATCTCTAATTTTCTTATTGCTTATGTTTAACTTTCTTTGCAGGGTTGTTCACCGGTTGTTTTGTATCCTTGTTTTGTGTATATGCAATCTTGGCCCACTTGTGTGGCATATTCTCCCCAAGTACAGAGACAGCTTATATGGAAACTGTCTATCCTGTTTTCAGGTATACTACTACTTCAAAATTTTCCTATTCGAACTAACTGATATTACTATTAGAATATTGGAAAAATAAGTGTAGCATTTGACGCACTAAGCTGAAAACTAACATATGCCAGATATAAATTTGAGAAATTGAGAATCATATTCTTGATTATAGAATTGAACTAAGAATTGCATTGTTTTTGGGCAGTGTGTTTTCATTGCTGAGCCTGCACTTGTTTATGTATGGATGCAACTTGCTCATGTGGAAGAATACAAGAATAAATTACAATTTCATATTTGAATTCCAACCAAACACAGCACTCAAGTATAGGGATGCTTTTCTGATATGCACCACCTTCATGACTGCTGTGGTTGGAGCAATGGTCACACACTTACTTCTAAGGGCTACAGGCTTTTCTCCTGGTCAAGTAGATGCCATTCCTGGAATTCTTCTTCTGGTTGGTCCAATAACTACTGCATTTCTTGCTACTTAAGCAATAAAATAGCTTAAATTTTTTATTAAAAAATCCAGTGAAGTTTGCAAAGAACTCAACTATTTAAACCATTTTTGCTTATTCTGCAGATTTTCATAGCCTTGCTCATTTGCCCATTTGATATATTTTATCGCCCAACGCGTTACTGCTTCATCCGTGTTATTCGGAACATAATCTGCTCTCCATTTTACAAGGTAACTCTCCTCACCTCTCCAATTACATTGAACTATTAGATGCATTACTCAATCAATGCTGATGGCATTTTATTTGATAAAAAAACATAACTACAGGTTCTGCTAGTAGACTTTTTCATGGCTGACCAACTAACCAGTCAGGTGATCTAAGCCTAAAAGCTCAAATTTATTGTCTATTTTTCCCCTCTATTGCTTATCTTGCTTCCTGATCAAAATTCAATCACATGTTATATGGACAGATTCCATTGCTGAGGCACTTGGAGACCACAAGTTGCCACTTCTTTGCTAGACTCTTCAAAACACACCACCATGAGGTCTGCCATTCTGGGAGACTATACATGGAAATAACTTATATCATCTCATTCTTACCATATTACTGGCGTGCTATGCAAGTAAGCCTTGGATTCTAAGAAATCAGAGAATTCTAACAAATTTTTTCGATGGCACGCTTGTAATCCAAACTAACAACACTATTTCAATGCGATTCTAGTGTGCAAGGAGATGGTTTGACGATGGCGATGTGAACCATTTGGCCAACATGGGGAAGTATGTCTCAGCAATGGTGGCAGCAGGTGCTAGAGTAACATATAGCAGGCAGAGTGACCATCTATGGTTTTCTATAGTCTTGTTCACTTCTATAGTGGCCACAATTTATCAGCTATACTGGGATTTTGTTAAGGATTGGGGATTTTTCAACCCCAACTCTAGAAACCAATGGCTCAGAGATGAGCTGATTCTAAAGAACAAGAGCTTATACTACCTCTCTATTGTAAGATTTCCCCTTCAGCAGCATTGCTTCTTCATATTACTGTCATGAACAAATTTTTCATCACAGATATTGGATTTCAGGCCTTGAATGCTGTCCTGAGAGTGGCTTGGGTGGAGACTGTCATGCATTTCAAAGTGGGACCTGTTCAATCGCGGATGCTAGACTTTTTGTTAGCTTCATTGGAGGTTATTCGTCGAGGACACTGGAATTTCTACAGGTAATTCCTCACACATTTACAATAGCTGAACATTACATGAATCTTTCAGAATCACTTATTTGAACTTGATAACTAAATTTACGAACAGGTTGGAGAATGAGCATCTAAATAATGCTGGCCATTACCGGGCAGTGAAGGCAGTTCCATTACCATTTCGCGAGACAGATTCTGATTGTTGAAATGATATTCTCATACATGTATATATGTCCTAGACATGCTGACATAATAGGGACATGCAGTAGCTGAAGGGAAGCCATGTTTTAAATCAAAGAAGCACTTCATCATTTATCCGATATACATTTCAAGTGTGAATAGGCACCAATTGTAGTGCAGAAAATGCATCTCCAAAGGACATTTCCTTTTGTAAATTGGCCATGTCAACTTTGGGATTTCATTTTCCCTCATCAGTCCAAGAAACTTCTCTTATTTTATCTCTATTTTTGATTTTTTTCCCCTTATCTCCTCTATTCTCTTGTCAAGACGAGAGGGTAGAATTCATATGTATCCTATCTGTTGTAATATACAAGGACCAGTCTCACTGGTTGCAGTAACTGTAAAAGAGTGTCTGGATATGATATGAGAATAACCAGATTTGATCAGAAACAAAATGGAATTGTCAACCATTCTCAGAAATTATTAGTGTAAGTCCTTTTCATGAAACATGTGTACTTTATCTAGCAAAATTTTCTTTCTTGTGTTTGATTATGCACATTGGCATCAGAGAGAACCATTTATCAGAAAAATAAACCACCACCTCTAAATTTATTTTTCCATTAGCCAACCTCACTTAGTAAGATAAAACTTGTTATTATTGAACCTGTAAGAAGTTATTGATAAGCCTAATACTTTGGTAAGTCTTTGAACCAAAGCTTGTGAGTTTTTGAAATGTTCAAAATTCTGTGCTATGAGAAAATTATCACACCAAATCCAATTGGGCAAGACTCAATCTTTAGTAACATGTAAGTTTCACAAAATGCATAGCAATTTTCATAAACAATATGATAAGCAAATATGTATTTTGTTGTAACTGCACCATTAGACACACAAATACAAACAAAGTACTTTTCCAACTTTGTAAATATTGAGAAAATGACATAACCCGTTCCCTTTACCATGATTCTTTCTTAGCACAAATGTTTACCTTTCATAACTAAAGAGTTTAAAGTATTGCAAGAATGCAGCACAAAAGAATAGCAATGACATTGGTTTCTAGGCAGAAGACGCTTCTTTAAGGATACTGATTAAGGCAATTTACTCGTGGGGAATGCTTCATCTAAGGAAGAAGAAGGAACAGGCTTCTTATGGCTATTCTCTTCTCAAAGACTCTACAATCCTCTTGGCAACACAATATGCAGTAGACTGGATAGTTATCATCGGATTGACCCCGATTGCACTCGGTAGGAGACTGGCATCACAGACAAATAGTCCTTCTGCTTCCCAACTCTGGCCATTCTCATCAACAGCACCTTCTTCTTCAGTTTTTCCAATCCTACAGCTCCCCATCTGGTGAGCAGAAGTATAAACAGTCCATTTTTCCTCATGTGACAATGGCCCTGCAGTTGAATACAAGGAGTCCAAGAACTCTATCAATTCCTTTTCATCAGTCCCATTACATTTAATTCTGTGTCCATCACTTCTATGGGTTCCTACTTCAACAGCTCCTGCTGCTATTAGAATCCTCAATGCCTGCTGCAGCCCAGCCATGATGTTCTCTATGTCTGATTCATCTAAATTATAGCTTATTCTTCCTTCTTTCCTAACTTCCCCGGAACCCTTGTCCTTAATTATTGTAATCAAATGCGCGGTCCTTGCATATCTGAGCATTCTTTCTTTGAAATCAAGTCCAGACACCCAAGGAACCAAAGCAGAAAACACTCCTGGCCCCAATGCAGGAGTTTCAACTAAAGCTTTTATTTTGGAATCTCCTGATGGCAACTTGTGGGCAGATGTGATTATTCCTCCCTCATAGGTTTTACCCTCAAGATCAGAGATTGAATCTGGAAAGTATCCCCACGCCATTAGCACCGGGTGGAGATGAAGGTTCCGGCCAATGTGCTTATTCTTCAATCCACTAGAGATCATTAGAGGAGGAGTCAACAAAGCTCCACATGCTGAGATTGTCACTTTGGCCTCAACTTGAATTTTCCATGCGATATTGTTTTGTAATGGTTTTACCATCACTCCTAGGCATTTTTCACTTCTCAAGCTTCCTCTCTTGTTCTTTTCCAATATAAACTTCACAGCTTTGCATCCTGTTAGTATCACTGCACCATGTTCTACAGCATCAACAAGCCAAGTAACTTCAGTCCCTTGTTTCTCTCCTTGTCCACAACCATAGGTGCAAGACCCGCAATAATGAAATTCTGACGAATTTCTTGGCACATAATCAACTTGAAGTCCAAGATTCTTACATCCTTTCCTGAGAACCTGATTTTGGAATCCTTCCTTTGCACATTTATGTGTTACACCAATTCTCTTGCACACCACATCCATGGCAGGAAGATATTCGGGAGCAGAAAATAGGGAATGCCCGAGGTTTTCTGTCCATTCCTTAAGCACATAATCTGGTGTTTTAATGCATGCTGACCAATTAACTGCAGAACCTCCACCCACAGTTGATCCTGCATAAATGGCTATTCTTGTATCTAGAGATACCATAGTTCCTCCTTTTTCAAGAAGTTCATCCATTGAAGGTCCTTCTAAAGAAGAACAATCCAATGGAGTGAAGTAGTTTCCTTTCTCAATAACAAGTACCTTGTGACCAGAGCTAGCAAGAACAGCAGCTGCAACTCCACCACCACAACCAGACCCAACAATTACTGCATCACATTTGATTTTGAGGAGATTCTTTTGGGAGTCAACAGAAACTTCAAGACCTTTTTGGGCAAGTGATTGAGGAAGGCTTGTGTGACTTTCATACATGGCCTCAACTATTCCCTTTTCAAGAGGCCTCCCTCTTGGAATCTTGCTTGTGTTCTCATGAGTAGGAACTTCATATCCAATGGCTTCCCATGCCGGGTTTTCGCCTTTTTCATCAACCTGTCCAATTAGAGAAGTGGCAATTAAGAATTTGAGGATTCTATGATACCATATAAGTGTATGCAATTGTGCACAACTGTACAGGTTCATGAGACATCAGCAACAAGAATTACACATGAAAACAATTTAGTGCAATTAATAGGCGTGACGTAATACAAGCCATTGTATGATAGAAAATTTTTTACTTATTAATACATTTAATGGCTCATATCACGTCGCCTTAGTTGACTACATCAACAATACTGATTTTGACTATATTAAATCTGAACTCAATTGCATTTTAGTGTTAAGTTTGAAGCATACCTGGGAGAAGAAATTTAGGAGGCAAAGGACTTTGATGTAAACAAATACAAGTCTAATGGGTGTTAGAATCCTGTGCTTGAGCCACTTCTGCAAAATCTTTTCTCTGTTCTCCAAAGAAATTTCTGAGAATTTGTTGATGAAGGGCCAACTCTTGCCAAGACATAGAGACCCACAAAGCAACAAGGTTCCCAACCTTGTTGCCAGCAGCAATAAAATCAATCTCACCATTATTACTGCCTCTATTAGACCTCTATTCACCAGTGTCTCAGCAGCCTATTCTCATTTCAAATAGAAACTTGCAGTTAAAATGCCGTGATATAGAAATGGAAAACGTTAAGTATACACTTATTTGTGTACATTCCAATGTACACTTTATATTTTGTAATTAATTGTAGGAATAAAATTTTAAATAAAAACATAAGAGAGATAAAAAAATAAAAAAAAATAAATAAATAAATAAATAAATAAATAAATAAATAAATAATATATATATATATATATATATATATATATATATATATATATATATATATATATATATATATATATATATATATATATATCACTTTATATAAAAACATGAATAATAAACAAACAATAACTTTTTTATTAATAGTTGTTTGCTTTAGTGTGTCTCAAAAGCAAAACAGTAACTTTGTGTTTGGATTGATAGAGTGGTGGGATGAAAAGAAATGGGGATAAATCATTAAACTATCCCTCATATTTTTCAATGTTTTTTTATTTTTATTAGTTTAGTTTTATAAAATCAATAAACCATAAATCTCTCTAAACTAAAAAGAATTTAATGTTTTGAACTAAAATATTTGACTTAGAACACAACATATTTCTATTAAACTAATACCTTATCGGTTAATTATATTATTTATGATAATTATCTTATTAAATTATTTTTCCAAATATGTCATCATACAATCAATTACCCTATTCTTTTTTGTAGATTCAATCCTAATGACAACACCTAAAATTTTTATAAAAGAGATATGCTATAAGTATACTCATAATTGAGCACTTATTTTTTATATTTTTTCTTTTTATATCTCTTATTTTTATTTATAATTTTATCTCTACAATTATTATAAAAACAAAGGGTCTAAAATAACTGTACAAAAGTGAGTATACATCAACCATTTCCCTTTACAAAATTCAAAGCTTTTGTACCATCATTTCTCTTCTTAGTAAATGGCTAAGTTTGTACATACGATGCTATATAAGTAGAGGTTATTCACGTGGTATCTCATCAACCATAAACTTGGAGGGCAAATGGAACCTAACATAATAAAAGCATTTATTAATTATTATACAATACAGACTGGCATTAAAAGAACACAAACGGTATACCAATCTTAACCATTTATTATTATTAGTACTCTGTCTACCGACAATCTTGAATAGTAACAGTTTTCTTTTCAGAAAATAAAATATAAAAATAGAGTAATGTGCATTTTATATTCAAAGTTTTAAAAACATGTATTTAACTACTTTTATTATTCAAAGCTTGAGTCAAAAGCTTTGATATCGTATTTGTGTTAAAATTTAATAAAGAGTTTTATTATTTTTGTGATTTTATTTAAATCAAATTAGATTAATTATGAATTAAAAATTTAATAGTAAATTTATGTTTCACAAATATAAATAATCAAAATAAAAGAAAATTATTTTAATTTTTTTATGAGAATCATTTTAAACTTTGAAGATATATACATAAATATCTAAATTTTAATTTATATTAAAAAATTTGAAATAAAAATTTATTTATATCTTATTATTTCTTTAATAACCCATGTTTTTACAAACAAATAAAAAATAATCACTAAAAATAGAAAAACGAATGAAATGTAGATGATTTTTTTATTAAATTTTAAAATAAATTAATATTTAAAAATAGTATGCATATTTTAAAACTTAAAACTTAAGTGAGTGAAGTGTATATTTTAAAAATTTTAAGAATAAAGTTAAGAAGATTTCTTATACTTTTCTCAAATATAAAAATAGTAATAAGTTCAACCTAACATATCAAGCAATGGAACAATGTTCAAGTCATACAAAAACAAATATGCATATTCTATTTTTTAGCAAAACAAGAATTTATTTCGGCATGCTATCTTATATCATACAATTTAGAAAAGATTAATGATGAGGCAAATAAATGAAATTAGGAAAATTATTACCAAGTTTGAAAATAATAAGTGTGAAATCCCCCTCAAATAATAATAATAGTAAGTGGGAAATAAAGTAAGTTCTAAGTACACGTGTGTTACACAAAATAAAATAACAAATATATCGATGAGCATTTATTTATATTTTAAACAGAATATTTATACAGTTAATAGATGATAAACTCGTAAAAAAATAACTACGTAATTTTAAAAGATATTTCAATAATTTTACCAACAAATCTATTTGGCATCAAAGTCTTTCTTATTATTATTTTTTATTTTTTTAGCTGAATACGTCAATGTCCTTTTCCCAATTAATTAAGTTTAGAAAATCTCACCCATGGGAATCTGACTAGTGACCACTTCCAAAAAGTCAAATATACAGATCAAAATAAGCTATCTAAGAAATTCAAAGTAATAAAACTAGTCTTCTCCCTCAAATCATTTCCTAATAATTCCAATGCCCCATCTCAAAAAAAAAAAAAAAAAAAACTGAAAATTATATGATCACTGCAAAGATTCTTCAACACAAACAGATTTTGAGGTTATCATGGTAATTTCCTTCCTTTTTCTGATGGCATTCTGGTTCTACCTATCCCTCCAGCTATGGATTTCTCAGCTAATAACAGAAAATTTATATGATAAGAGAGAGACGGAGAGTGGTATAGAGGTAATTTTACCTTATCTGGGATTTGGAATTGAGAACCAGAAGCTTTCCAGAAGAACTGCTGAGCCCTGTTTGGGAGTTCTTGGTTTGAGAAGTTGAGAGAATCCAATGGCAGAGGAGGCAACAGAGCTTCACATATGCTTGAGAGTGTTTCCATCTCAGCTGAAGAAAAACTGTGTTTCTTCTTGCTTCCTCTTCCTTTCATCAGCAGAGGGTGCCATTCTCTGCTCCTCATCTCTCTCTCTCTCTCTCTCTTCTGCTTTCTCTCTCTGGAAAAAGCCCAAATACACATAGACTGTTCTGTGCTGAATTTAAGTAAACTTTCTTGTATGACTAAATTAGGTTGAAACAAGAATGAAGTGACTGCAATTGATTATGTCTCATAATGGGAAAGATATCTATCTAACCATTCACGTTATATGGTGATATTTATTATAATGATTTTGATGAATCTAAATATAATGTAGAGACGCATAGTTTTTAGACTTCAATTCATTACAATTCAAAAGTTAACTTTACATTGATGAATTTAGACGTAATGTAAAAAATGTTTAGTTGTTAAACTTGAACTCACAATAATCAAATACTTCCCTCTATCCCTCGATTTGTAACTTTTTTATTTGTTGTTTTGAAATAAATTTTTTGTTGTTACTTATTTGTTATTTTAAAATTTTAAAATAATATTGATTTTTAATTTTTTACTTTTACTTCTTATCCTATCTGTATAAAGTAATTATAATGATAGAAATTATAAAAGTAAAATCAAAAAATAGTAAAATTAAAATTAAAATAATAAATTTATTTTAATAAAAAATAAATACATAATTTAACTCCCTCCGTCTAAAAACTTTTTGATTTTTAAAATTGTTGTGCATATATTAATAAATTATTAATTGGTTTAATATATTAAGTACAATGTCTTTATTTAATTGTTCTTAGTATAAATGTTATTAAGAAAGAAAATGAATAATTTAAATTTCATTAAATAAAAATAAATATAAAAAATATTTTTTAATAAAAATTTAAAATTATAAAAAAAATACAATTATTTTGAGACAAAAATAAATTTTTAAAACAACAAAAAACAATTTAGAATGAAACGAGTAACGAAAAGAGTACACAAGTAATTAATTATTGACATAGTATAATATAAGAGATATATTATATGTATATTTATATTTTTCATTTTTTCTCTAATTTTTTTATTTTTTTTATTTTTATTTATAATTTTATTGTTCCAAATACACTTAAAATGATAAGTTTATAATTGTGTGTAAAAAAGTAGGTGACCAATTGATATTTCCGAAAATATAAACCTTCAAATAATTAAATGATAGTAATGTACCGTTAAATGAATTCAACGGTTCTTGTTTAGCCACGTGAATCTAAGCTAATACTGTAGTACTTTAAGTGCTTGTCAAAGGCATAATTGCTCGATATATAATATTTAATTATCTTGTTTGAATAAATATTGTTTAATGCCTAATCTGCTGACAACCTTGCTGAAAGATTTTGGTGAGGAATATGATATTCATTTATATCACTGTACGTTTCCTACTTACCAATGACACGGTCAATAAAATTCAATGAATCCCTTTGGTAGATTTTTAGAAGAAAATTTTACTTTTATAAGTGGTGTATTAAAAAATAAAATAAAAATTTATATTTTTTATATTAATTATTACATATAAAAATGACTACTATAAAATATAAACATATACAATGTAGTATGATCACAAAAATTAAAATATATAGTATTTTTTAAAGATATTAAATGCATAAATTAATTAACAACCTCTTATGTTTAAGACCAAAAGAAATAAATTTTATGATCACAAAAATTTATAACCTAGTTTTTAACATTTTTCATAATATACCATTTATATAATTACAAAAATTTAATTATTTTGATATTTAAAAAATTATTCGATTTTAGTAGTACTAAAGTCAGGCTTGGTTTTACCCTATTAAATTAATTTAAAAAATGGATGAATACAGATATTAATAACTTAAGTTAAAAAAAATTGTAATAAAACTAAAAATAATGAGGATAAAATATATATTTTTTTTAAAAAAAGTGTTTTGTAATATACTATAATTAGTACATAGTACTAAGGCTATTGATTTTGTAATAACTACACTTAATTTCTTTTATACGTACAATATTGAAAAGTCATTACTCTACTAAGTCAAAGCTCGAGTTGATCGTTTTCCATAAACTTGCCGGGGTTAAACCTAAATATGATTCTTCTTTTAAACCCAAAAAGAAGCAAGTATTATATGGTGTTATGTCTTGGGAAAATTTCTTTTGGCACACCATATATTTTTCTAACCACACTCCATGTGATACAAATAGAGTTTGCTCTATTGAGATGTGTGAGAAGGAGGGGTCTGTGGCTAGAAATTATAGGGAGTCCTAAAAGAATTCCTTGTGTAGGAAATTCTTTTAGCACACCACATATTTTCCGCTAGACATATTTCACTATGAAACTTGCATCATTCTCCCCTTTAGCACATTCAGATGTAAATTCTTAAAAATGCTATTCCAATAAAAGAAAAAACCCTAAAGAGGATCAAGTGCTATTTTTTTTTCACCTTAAGGGACAAGTTTTCACCAAAATTGACAAGCATGATGTCTAAACATATACTTATAAAAGACAGTGACTAATCCCTAATCATGATTCAACAATCTTATAATTTTTATGATAAAATTGTGATGATTTCAAATCCAAGCATTTGATTAATCTTTACACCCTATTTTAAAATCTCTTTTTCCCTTTTTTTTTTTATGAATAAAGGATTCTTGAACTGTGTTATTTTTTTTTTCTTTTTTAAAAATAAGAGAAGTAATAAGTATATATATATATATATATATATATATATATAAAAGGATTTCAATATGTAATTTGAAAGTTCAAATTAATTTGGATCCTCTGTAATCACTATTACTAGCCATTTGATAGAATTGCAACTATAATGCAATCACTTGCAGTGTCTCATCCAATGGGTACAATAAAAATTATAGTGAAATCAACTGCATAAAATTTAAATTTTAGTTCAAAAATAGACCTATAGAGTCTTTATAGGAAGCAACAATCACTAAATTAACTTCATTCCTTGACCTATGTTAACTTGGTATCTAATTTCTTCGATAATTTATTTCCTCCTCTGAGGAATTGCTCATATAGTAGCTTTAGCAAATTTTTGAGTGTTTTCTTTGTTCCACTTCTATCTGATAAACACTGCCAACTCATTTGGATAACCATTTTGTCCAACAATAAATTTACAGAATGTCTAGCACACTTTCCATTTGATTCACAACAGTGATTCTGCAAAGAGACAATGAAGGCAAAGTAGTACAGCATAACAAGTTCAGCTGGTAATTGCATCCAAATAAAAGTGTGGCGTCAACAGACAGACTCCACACACACTGATAAGTGTAGCAAATCAAATGACCAAAATTTTCAGTAAACAAAACAACCAAATTAATAATATTATTTGCTTCATTAATTTATCCACAATAATCTAAAACCATAATATTTTGCATTCTTTCACTCTATATATATGTGTAATAATTAAATATGAAAAACTACATGCTTCCATGAAAAGAAGAAACTAACAAGCTTTTGGGGTTTGTTCTCTTGTTACCATATACTCTGCAATCCTCTTGGAGATACAGTATGCAGTAGATTGGATAGTGATCATGGGATTCACACCAACTGCAGTTGGCAGCACACTTCCATCACAAACAAATAGCCCTTCAGCTTCCCAACTCTCACCATTCTCATCAACAGCACCTTCTTTTTCATTCACTCCCATTTTGCAGCTTCCCATCTGGTGTGCAGAGGTGTACATTGTCCAATGCTTCCCAGGTGATAGTGCCCCCTCCACTGGATTCACACTCTCCAGAAATTCCTCCAATTCCTTTTCACTCACCCCATTACACTTAATCCTCTGCCCATCACTTCTATGAGTGCCAACTTCTACTGCTCCTGCAGCAATCAGAATCCTCAGTGCTTGCTGCAAGCCAGATTTCATGTTCTCTTTGTCAAATGCATTCAACTTATAGAGGATCCTTCCCTCTGTTGTTACTACTCCTGAAGCCGTGTCTCGGATTATTGAGATCAAATGAGAAGTTCTTGGGTATTTGAGCATTCTTTGTTTGAAGTCAAGTCCAGATTCCCAAGGGCATAGAGCTGCAAAGGATGCAGGTCCAAGAAAGGGAGTTTCAATGATGGTTCTTACATTGGACATGGAGTCTTTTGGTGGTACTTTGTGGACTGATGTGATTATCCCTCCTTCAAAGACTTTTCCTTTGAGCTCTGAATCTGATTCTGGGAAGTATCCCCAAGTCATAAGAACTGGGTGGAGATGAAGATTCTTCCCAATGTTCTTATTCTTTAACCCACTAGAGATCATCAATGGTGGTGTGAGAAGAGCCCCACCAGAGGAAATTGTCACTTCGGCCTCAAATTGCAGCCTCATAGTGATTGTGCTGGTTAATGCCGTTGCCCTGACTCCCAAGCATTTCTTCTTTCTTACACTTCCACTCTTGTTATTTTCCAAAATGAACCTCTCGGCTTTGCATCCTGTAACTATTACAGCTCCATGATTTACAGCATCCACAAGCCAAGTAACCTGAGTGCCTTGTTTCTCTCCTGTTGGACAACCATATCCACAAGAACCACAGGAATGATTCCCAGATGAATTTCTAGGAACATAATCCACGTTTAGCCCCAGATTTTGACACCCTTTTCTGAGTATTTGATTTTGGAGACCCTCATGTGTACAATTTTGTGTGACGCCAATTCTTTCAGACACAGTGTCCATTGCAGAGAGATACTCAGGGCTTGAAAAGAAGGAAAGCTTGTGCTTCTCAGACCATTCATGGAGCACATGGTGTGGGGTTCTAATGCAAGCTGACCAATTAATAGCAGAGCCACCACCCACTGTTGATCCTGCAAGAACCAGCACTCTAGAATCCACAGAGGCAAGAATCCCACCAGCTTCATATTGCTGATCCATGGATGGCCCTTCTAGAGAAGAATAATCCCTGGGAGTAAAGTAGTTGCCTTTTTCAAGAACAACTACCTTGTAGCCAGCACTTGCAAGAACAGCAGCTGCAACACCACCGCCACAGCCAGAGCCAACGATTACTGCATGGCATTTAACTTTGAGGGTGTTGCTTTCGGAGTCTAGAGTGACATTGAGGCCTTTCTGTGCAAGAGATTTTTCAAGAGACAAGTCTGATTCATGCATGGTTTCCACAATTCCCTTTTCCAGAGGCCTTTCGATTGAATGATTGCTTGGTTTTTCATCATTGGAAACATGATATCCAATGCCTTCCCATGATGGGTTGTCACCATTTTCATCAACCTGCAAAGTTGGAAAAGGAATTGGATCACAGGAATTGCTAAAAAAGCCGACTTGGCTTGCCTATCAAGGTACATACCCGGGAGAAGAAAACAAAGAGGCACAAGACTTTGATATAAGCAAATGCGAGTCTTATAGGTGTGAATAACCAGCTATGTTTGAGCCACCTCTGCATAATCTTTTCTCTCTTTTCCAAAGGAATGCTTGGGAAGTTGTTGATGAAAGGCCACTTGTCACCAACACAGAGAAAGCCACAGAAAAGCAAAGTGCCCAACCTTGTTGACAATAGCCATAAAACCACTCTCAAAAGTATCACTGCCTCTGTCACTGCCCTCTTCACCAGAATCTCTGCAACCTGTTAATTCTCATACTTGTAAACAAAATCTTCAACTAATTAATTTAATTAACAATTTATTATATGTTGTTCATGTTTCATTTCTTTTTCTTAAAATTGACGACATTAAAACCACGGTATCTCTCTCATGTTAAATGAGAATATTCGTTGGATCAATAAGAAAAATCATCTCTAAAATTTTCGTACATTAAAATTAATTTTCTTATGTAAGTATATTTCCAAAATAATGTTTTCATACATTAAAATCTTACTTGACATGTGCCGAGGATTTAAATAAAAGATGGTGGAGATTAAAATATTAAGATTTAAAGTGATTAAATATAAATTTATATAAATTTTGGGAGACAAATATACAATAATTATATAATATTGAGCCAAAAAAATAATTTGGAGAGTTCTTGATGCATTATCGAACACTAAATATAAATATTTCTTTTAATAAGAACTTCAACTTTATCATATTATAGGATTTAGTCCCTTATTTAATTTTTTTAGTATAAATCAGTAATATTTAGTATCATATTAAACATCAATTAAAAAGAGTAAAACTCCCCGACAAAACTTTAATATAATTGCATTTCCAAAGACAAAACCCAAAACCTCTGCTTTCCTATTTGATTAAGTATAAATTGCAGCATGATAAAAAAAAAATTTATCTTTTCACATGATTATTAATTAAAAAAATTATATTTTAAATTAGATAAAATAAATTTTTATATTTTAAATTTAAAATAAAAATAAAAATTTTAAATAAATAAAAATATTTTAATAAAATTTATTTTTATTTTAACTTAAAATATTAAAAATTATTTTATATAATTTATCACGAGAAGATAAAATGAGTTTTAAGAAAAAAACAAAAGAATCTATCGAATTTGCAAACGATATTATCCTCTAGCATATGGTAAATAGATAAGATCATTGTAAGCTGATAGGTGGGGTCCCCTCTCTCTCAAGTGGGGTTTGGTTACTTATATTAGTTAGAAACAAAATGGTCCACATGTGTAATATATAGGTACTTTTTTTTATTTATTACTGACTTCTTGTACTTGGATGATATCTAACTCAAGTGTATAAATGGCATGTAATAAAAAGCCAGTTCCTAGTTTTCTCGGAATAGTTTTAATTTCTGCTTTATCTATAAATTCAAAGATTTTTGTTTATGATTTTTAAACAATAAAAAAAAAACATGCTATTTTCAAAGCTAATTACTTATGTTATATTTAAAATAAATTCTATAAATTATACTAATTACATTTGAATATTTAGTTAACTTTATGTTTAAATTTTCATGAAAAAAATTATGCTTAAAATAGATGTACTCATGAAAAAATGAATGTAAAGAAAATTGTTTCCTCTTAGATTCAAGAAATTAGAGAAAAAAAATTCAGAACTGTTAAAGACACGTATTTTTTTAAGAAATAAATATCATTATTCTATTTATATTTAAACAGAATAATAATATTTTTTATAATTTCTTAAAATTTGGTAGGCATCTCGATCCTTTTACCACTAATAACTTTTTTTTTAGGAATACAAATAAAAAGATCTAACCGTATACTCTTTATAGGAGATTCTGCTACGCTGTGCAACTGCAACACAAGAAAGTAGTGAACCCAACTTTCTCGTGGGACAAACGCACGTGTGCTTATTTTCAGGGATAAGAAAATAAAATAAAACCCTTTTTTCCCCAAAACTTTCGCTAATTTTTTTTAAAAAAAATCTCATGTTTAAATTTTCAAATTAAATTCTTACACTATAAAGCCATATTAAATTAAACGTTCCATACAAATTTTTTTTTTTTCAAATGGTCAATTTTTTTTTTTTTTAATAGATAGTTTAATTTAAGAATTTATAATATAAGAAAGTTAATTTTAGTGAAAGTATCAAGAGTTTAAAGGGAAAAGAATGATAATATGTTTAGACACGATAATACTTCATTTAAGAATCATACAACCCAAAAGTTCTAATAATAATAATAATAATAAAACTCATTCTTGCACCTAAAAGCTTTTTCTAGACTTGAAGCAAAACCCACTTGTATATATAAGGGATAAACAAAAATTTATCTCACTTTTTGTGTTAAAGACTGGGATTAATCAAATTTTTAAAACAATAATATTTTAAATTAAATTAATTACATTTTTTTATCAATTAATGTCATAAAATAATGTTTGGCACATGTGGTGGAAGAAAAAAATTTGTCTCAAATGATGAGAGTCTCTTTAATCAAATATTTAAGATATTGAAATATATGTGAATTTATGTTTTGCTCAAGTTTAAGTCCAAGAAAAGCTTCTGCATGCAACAAGTGTTTATACATATAGAGGGAGAGAGAGAGTCATGTCCTGCTTTTTGTGCCAAAAATTATCTCATTATATTAAGTTTAGTAAAAAAAAATTAATTAATCTAACTTACAATATTATTTTTAAAAATTTTAACTAATCCTAAGACTATTAACAATGTATGACACAAGAGTGGAATGAAATTTTATCCTCATATTCAATCCTTATTAGAAACAATCCAAATATGTACTAATTTTAGTAGCTGCTCTCAAAACTATGATATAATGGTTTTTGCTATAGAAAGCAATAAAATAGACCATTTGACAAAATTGAATCAAACATGGGTGGGGCAGAAAATTTGTCCTATATGCAAAATTTAGGAATTTGAGTTTATATATTGATGAATTAGCCAGCCAAACTCAAATATCCCAAAACTTTATAAACACAAATTAGGTAAAAATAAAATTAAAATATAAATGCAACCCCACTGTAAAAAATGTATAATAAACTTTATATATTAACATGCATATGTTTCCTTAAAGGAAAATGAATATTTATAGGGTTAATATATATGTTTATTAAGAGAGAAGGATCGAAATATCTTTCACAAACCCAATATTTCTTCCAATTATCATATATGGGTCCCAAATCTCATGATATATAGAGAAAATTTGAATATTAAAAGCATGATTTTTTTTTTTCAATATTTTTCTAATCTGAATAGTTTAATCTCATGATGCAAATAAATTAAAACCCAACCCCTCAAATATTGAGCTCTAAACCAACGATCATTCGTTTGTGAAACAACATAAATATATAAAGAATTCATTCTAAGCTTAGATGGAGAAGAGAGAGGAGAAAGAGAAAGGTGTTATATATATATATATATATATATATATATATATAGATGTGCATATATACCTCATGAGGAACTGGATGTTGAGAACCAGAAGCTTTCCAAAACGACTGCGTAGCCTTACTGGGTTGCTCCACCGTTTTCTTCAGAGTCTCCACCGACAAAGGTGGCAGAACAACCTCGCATATGGCAGCCACCGACGCCATCTCCGCCGCAGAAAGGCCATGTTTGTATTTGCTATCCCCTATAGTTCCTCCCTTCAACAAAGGATGGCACTCTCTTTTCATCTCTTTCTCTCTCTATAATACTGCTTGCTCGGTGGCTTGTTTTCTCTACAACGAGATTCTACGCATGTATTTATAGACACGGAATTGTTGAAAGGGAGATTTTCTTTTATATTTTTGGAATGATCGGAGAGATTGAGAGAGAGCGAAAAAGAGGTGCATTTAATTACCATTAATGTGATGTGATGTGATTGTATTCCTATTTAGTATTTTTCTTTTTGGTTGCGAAACATGGTGGCAAGAGATGAGAAATGTTATTAACTTTTACTTCTTCTTTTTTATTTGAGGATTAGTATTTACGAGTATAAATTTATTATTAAATTTTTTAATTTATAATTAATTTAATTTAAATTAATTAGAGTATAAACTTAAATATCTTGTAAGTACTATTAAATAATAATAATTTTTTAATTATTAAATGAAACTGTTACTACTTCATTTAAAAAAAAAAAAGTTACAGTTGATTCAAATTTTTAAAAGATCCAAACAAAACATAAAATTTTCTCAAATATATTTTTTTAAAATACGTAAGCTTAAATCAAAATAAACAGTAGACAAAACTCCTTGTCAGTGAACTATTAATTGTGACTTTCACGTAGACTTTTTCATGTGATAAACGAGCCCCATAATATCAAAAAATAATAATAATAATAATTTCTCTCGCATGAGAAAGAAACAATGCACATAAAGGTAAAATCAGTATTTGTTATTAAAAAAATAATAACACTGATTTTATTCTAAATACTATTTAGAAACTCGTTTTTTCATTTTTTAGTTTACATGAAATAAATAATAATTTTTTTAATAAAAATAATTTTAAAAATTTCAACTTACAACTTTTAACTTAGAATACTTCTTTCTTTTATCAAATTATAAAATTAAAGTAATGTGATATTTATTGGTGTACTTTTACTTCTTATATATTTTTTATTTTTTAATTTTAATCTGATAAATAATTACAAAATATTAAATATACATAAATAAATAAATATATACGGTCCCATTTTCCAACCAATCAAAATCTCCATTACTAGCCTCTGGAACTTTTCTTTTTTGTCCAATGACAGCTCCACATTTAACCAAAATCCACAGACTTCTAAATCTTGGTGCTCTATTCTACCCACCTCCAAGGGTAAGTACTTCCTGTGGAAACAAACTTGCCAACTCAGACAGTGGGACCCAGATTTAGTTGGCTGCTTTCGTTAGGAGAAATTTACACATATATATCAAAAAATAAAAAATTTATTACCAATATATATCACTTTTAAAAATATTTATCAATAGATACTACTTTTTCAGATATCGTATTATAATAATACGATATTTGAGTAATATTATATTATCGTAATGCGATATTTAAAAAAGTAGTATATATTGATAAATATTTTTAAAAATAAATAATATCGCATTATAGTAATGCGATATCTGATTAAAAAGCTGACAACATACAGATATCGTATTATTGTAATGTGATATTCACGAATATCACAGTATTGCAATATTTTACAAATAAAATATTTTAAAAAAATTTATAAAATTTTTTAAATACACACACACACATTGATAATTAATTAAATTAATTTTTTAATCAAATATCGCAATACGATAATGCGATATTCGAATATCGCATTACAATAATGTGATATCCGTAGGTTGTCAATTTTTTGGTCAGATATCGCATCACAGTAATACGATATTACTTAGATATCGCATTACGGTAATGTGATATCTGAAAAAATAGTATATATTAGTAAATATTTTTAAAAGTGATATATATTGATAATAATTTGTTTTTGTGGTATATGTGTGTAAATTTCTCCTTCATTAATTACCAAAACTTGATTTTTGCAAAAAAAAAAATTAAAAAAATTTCAATATTTACTAAGACATATTGGTTTAGTAATAAATAGTTAATGTCACTTAAGTATATTAATTCACTTTATTTATATATATATATATATATACATATATAAAATATTTTTAAAAAAATTCTATTCCTATTTTGAGTCATTTAATTAATTAAAGTTAAATTAGTTATAAATTGAGTTACCTAATAAGTTTACACAAAAAAAAAATAGAATATCAATTTTTTTCTATTTTTAAGTTATATTTTGATTTTTGTAAAAAAAAGTGAAAAAGTTGAAAAATGTAAATTAATAATTAAAAACATTTATATACAAGTAACTTAACGACCTGAGCATGCCATGTGTGTGTGCGTGTTCATTTCTGGAAGTAACAGAGGTGACCCTCTAGGATAAGTAGTCTCTTCCAATGGGTTTGGTTAGAATTTGTTATTCAGTTTAGACATGCATATTAATTAGGTAGTTTCTTTATCCTTTTAACTTCCTTTTTTAAATTTACTAAAATTAATTAATTTCAATCAAAAATTAATTAATTAATATGCATGTATATATATATATATATATATATATATATATATATATATATATATATATATATATATAATTACTTGGTTATGATTTGAGAGGTAGAAATTAATCATATTTATACACTTATTAGATGTAAATCTTAGTATAGGAAGTTTTGACTTTTATTAAATAAAGTTTAAGTAGATAGAAATAAACTACCGTTACACATAAATCAATTAATAAAAAAATATTTTACTTTAACTAAAAGTATTATATTTGAGTATTAAGAATGTTATTATACTAAAATTTAGTAGGAATAATTTTGTTATTTTGATGGTCTTATTTAATTTAAACTGAATTAATTAATATTTAATATAATATTAAATAATAATTATTTATAAAAAAATTAATTGAGATTATGTCATATATATAATATTAAAAAATTATATTTTTTATAAACTATTAATATCTACATTATATTAATATTAATTAATTCAATTCCAACGATAAATTTTTAATAATAAAAAGAATAAAACCCTTTAATATATATATATATATATATATATATATATATATATATATATATATATATATATATATATATATATATATATAATGATAAAGAAATTTGGATGAAGTTAAACACAAACAACCAAAAGAAATCACGCAATTATCATGTGAAGGAGTTTTGAATGATAAGAGATGAACGAGTAACAAAACAAAACATAGGGATTTACGTTTTTAATTTTACAAAATATCGTTGTAACACTTTATAGGACCTTTAGCTGTTTGTCCAAAAATGGAAACTAATGGTTGCGTGCCAAATACTCCAACGCCATTAGGAATTGAAAGCACGTTGCATGTATGCGTAAGATTTTTATTAGTAGGGATGAAAAGATTTATTTCCTTTAAAATTATAATTCATTATTTAAAAAATTTTATGTTTAAAAATATAAAATATTTTTTTAATTTTAGAATAATTAATGATGCTTTTTAAAAAAAAAAATTACTTAAGATCTTATTTTAATAAATTTTTATGTATTTATTTAAGAAAAAATATTAAATAAGAAAAATATATTATTTTAAAAACTATTTAACTATATTTTTTAAAAGTATAAAACACATAATAATATCTCAAAATTTTAAACAAATGAAGTATAAGAAGAAAGTGTAGCGTAATAGTTCATACTTGCTTCTCTTCATAAGGAACTCACCTTAAGTTTGAGCTTATATCATCTGGAAACACTTAAGCTAAACAAGTTCGCATTCTTAATGTATCTACGATAAAAGAAAAAAAAAAGTGACATATATATATATATATATATATATATATATATATATATATATATATATATTATGTGTGTGTATGCGTTTGGATATAGATAGTATACATATTTTTTTAATTATAGTTGTACTTGTAAATATTGCAATTGTTGCGAAGGATATACAATTTATGGTTCTTTTTTATAGTGATTAGTTTTATACTTAAATATTACACAAATACTCTGAGTTTGAAGTTTAAACTCAAAAATAAAAATCTTAATTATAATTTAGAATGGGTGTTTACTAGTATTCTTAAATTAATTATCCCACTAATCATTAAATGTGGCTCAATACTAAACTTCATGTTTGACAAATTTTGAAGTAATGTCTAGAGTTTTAGTCCTATTGATTGGAAGTGCTAGGGGCTATGACATGAAGAGTTAAGTCTAATATTTAATTATCAAAATGTTTTACATATAAAAGTTTAATTAAAAAATTACCTATAAAAATTGATAAAACTTTAAATGAGGGACCATATTATGTTATGTGAAAATAAATTCAAGCTATTAAGTCCAATAGAAAAAGATAGGTTAGTAGGAGATAAGATGTACATTAAGATGAGGGAAAGAAGATATAATTTGCTATTTATATGCATACATTATATTAATTTAGTTTGTCAAATGGATTTCCTTGGATCATACTAAACTAATTTATTTATAAAGGGAAACACAATTGAATTTGCATTGTTGAAATCTTTAATTGCTTCTATGATTTTCTTTTTTTTTCCCTCTTTAACATTACATTATATTTCAAATAAAAGGATTGGAGGGTTGAATGAATCAAAGGTCCCATCAGAAAGAAACTATGGAGCAAAATAAGTACACTTACCTAACACATTGACTTAGGACATTTACCAAATAATTAAGTTTAAATATGATTTTAACATGATTTTAATTATTTCTTCCTAATGAAGAGAGAATAAGACAAATAATATAACACTTTATTAAGGTGCTAGATATTGTTCCTATTGTATTTTAAATTCTTTTATCCACTTTTTTATAATTTGAATTTTCATCCACTTTTCTTTTAAACTATAGATGTCTCCCCACTGCCATAAACTATTTTTGCAATTTCATCCTTCTGATATATATTAAACAACAAAAGGTGACCCCATTTCTGCCCTATATTTCCATGTCAAAACTGAAATAATATTCTCCAACCATATAAAGAGAAAAGTTATATGTACAAAGAACTTTTATTCATTATAAATATATTGTACACCAGCTGCATAAAATGGTTAGTAAGATATGAGATCAGAAAGGTTCCACACACTTCAACCTTTCTCATTAATTCATATGTTATTCTTTTAGAAACTTACAATTTTATGTGAGTTAAGTCTTAATGGTAGGGGTGTTCAACTGCCTTAAAAATGAATTAAACTAAATAAGTGGTTTGACAAAATTTAATGTCGGTTTCAATTTGACCAAATTTTAAATTGATAAAAAGTAGTTTAGAACATTTTAAAATCATCAGTTTGTAGCAGTTTTAGTTCTACATTAAAAAAAAACATAAATATTTTATTTTTAACCAAACTATTATTTTTATTTCTAACCAAATTATAATGTTTAATCACAAAAATACTATCATATTCAAAATAATATCATTTCCAAGTCTAAATTATGTCAATTGTTTAAAACTATTTAACATGAAAATAACATTAAATTATGTCTCAATTATGTGAAAGTAGCATTTCTCTTTAAATTGTTTTAGAGTTAAGTCAGCTTTCTATTGAGTGAACACTTGGTTGGTATTTTAATCCTTATTAGCTGATCAAGTGTTAGCTGGAAGTTTCTTTTAGGCTTGAGGTTTTTATTTAACCACCTCTCAATTTTAGGGTTTGTGTAAATTCCATGTAAGCTCTCCACCATAGCCATCTTCAATTCCTTAAACTTACACTAAATCAAATCAAAACTAACTTTTTTTTTACAATTCACAAAACAATTGCATATCATTGGTCATGTAGCATTAAAGAAATGGTAATCCCACTTGGAAATTTCTGGCCCACAAAGCTATAAATATGACAATTGGCATTTAAGAATGTACCATACATAGGAATCAGATAAGAGAGAAGGCCTAGATTTGTCTACTTGTCACTTTGGCAAACCAACCTTGGTGAGACATACCCAGAATGAATTAACTACATATACCTTTCTTCATAGGTTATCTTTTTGGTGGATGTTATTTCATTTAAGTCTGGCCTTTCAAGTTGACTTGTCAAAAAGAAATAGATATGGTTTACTAATTTATTATTTTATTTAATAGTTTTTGAAATTTTTTTATTTAAATTCAAGTCTCTTCAAAATTATAAATTACAATTTTTGTTTTATCTTATTGTCTCTTAATTATGAATAATAATAGTAATAAGAATGAACCTATCTTTGTTAATCGATTATGATTGTTGGAAAAAGTATCATATAATACATTATTTAATTTCAAGCCAGCAAACGGTAGTCTAGCCTAGCTCTGTATACGGCCACCAAAGTTGAGTTTCTATTTAGTATATATAAATCATTCAATTACAATATTGAAAAATATCACTCAAAATATATGTTAATCTAGATTATTTATTTTTTACTAAAAAAAATTGAGTCCCTAATTTTTCTACCTCTATTTAGGACTTAATCGTGTTTATATTCCTAGACCTTTAATTAACTGGACTAAATCTTATCTCTTATTAGTATAAATTATTGAATATTTTATTCATGTTAATTGATCAATATCTATTTATTAATTAATAAAAACTAATTTAATAATTAATCAATAAATAAATTTTAACTAATCAAAAAACTAATAAAAGAGTGAAATAAAAATTTTGTATCTCAATTAACATATCTAATTTATTTTCTCTATCAAATATGATTATAATTGAAAATGCACAAATATCTTGAGGGTTCTTTGGCATTACTGGGATGCTTTGATTGCAAAGCCCTCTAATGTGTGGCATCAAATTAGACCAATTTGCTTAAATACATTCCCTCTTGTACCAACACTCACAAAGCTAAAAAGAGTAGCTGCTATGCAAATTTAAAGGAAAAAAATAAAAAGTAATGTTGTGTCCATCAAATACATTCCTTTGGCTTAAGAAATATTTTTACTTTTTTTATTCTTGTTTTCATTTCTTCAAAACATATTTGTTTAACCAACAAACTATTAAACATCAATGTATTTTATTGAGTTATTAGTTTTTTTATTAAAAAGAAAAAGTCAACAAAATTACAAAGTTATGACGTTTCATCTCTTCAAACAATGAATTCTTTTTGTTTTTAGTTTTAATATACTTTAAAAAATGCCTATTAAACTAAACATACTTTTACGTTTCAGTTTCGTTTTGATTTTCACCAAAAATAAAAACAAAAAACCCATAAAGCAAACATGCCAAAATTCTCATGAATAAAATTAGTACCTAGATGCAAGATAATGTGATTTTACTCATTTTAAGTATCTTTAGATTGAAACAATTTTTTATCTCACTTTTTATCTTACAAATTTAACATTAGTTTATAAATAATAAAATAATATTATAAATAGAACCAAACTCAAACCCATAAAACAAGATTTTACACAGTGAGACAAAATGTTATTTCCTCCCAACTATGATCCTCAACAACATAAAAAAGCATATTATATATTATACAATACAAGACCAATAAATGTATTCATGCTTTCCAGGATTGGTCGAGCTGGACCAATCTGAGGCCATTGCAATAACATGTAAACACAAAAAATCCACATAGTTTACACAAGTCCTCTTCAAATGCCAGAAATTTAGTCAACTTAAAGAGCATGCCAAAGGAAATCAAAAGCAGCAACAATCTTAACTCTTAAAGCTAATTCCAGTTTTGTAGACAAGCACTGCAAATGGTATCTAGAAGTGCATCAAACTGAAAGATATCTCCACATAGCTGGTCTATCTCTAGATATCAGAAGAGCACGAGATCCCAGATAATCAAAAGAAGGCCAATACAAGTCATCTGGGCCAATGACTTCTCTTACATTTTGTTGTTTTGAATTATCCATGTTGAAACCCCGCAGCGGATCATCATTCTGTGCATCAAACACGAACAATCCCAGGCCAGAAACACCCATGACAAGGTTGGAATTACCCCAAACTTGTGTGATAGCTGTATGATGCGGGTGTGCATTGGATTCAGGCAGAGAATATGTGCTGAAGAGCCCTTGTTTGCGCAATGAAAATTGTTGCAGTAGTGATGAGGACTGCTTCTTGCCAACTGAACTTGAGCTTGTACAGCCAAGAAAGATAGAATCTCCACGGGAATACACCGATTGCACGTTGACACCGAGTTTTGATATCCTCATACCCACACCAGACGGCTGGCGAAAGTCCAAGATATTGATAGAATCTGAAGTGCAGAACACACCATCGTTTCCTTCAGCTTCTGATGAGCTTACTCTGCATTTTAATTGTAGACCAAGTTAACAAGAAGGAAAAAAACTGATAACAGTGTATAAATTGGACCTTTGAAGCATAGTATAAAATTCCCATTTCTGTAAGATTTTTCTTTTTCTTGACAAACAACAATATAGAACGCTTTTACTACAAGTTTTTTTCATGAAGAGAAGAAACCTATAAAAATAAATACATACATAAAAATGAATTGCTTGTAGATGGAGGGAACAGAGCAAATATGCAAACCATCATTTTAATGAAAACTAATAAGACGATAGGTCAGCTAAATGTTAAGAGCCAATCAAGTAAGAAAAATGACAAGTGAAATGCAAGAACATATCTAATGAGGTAACATTGAAAGAATAAAGATTCAAACTCACCTTTGCCTAACC
Source organism: Bauhinia variegata (assembly GCA_022379115.2). Taxonomy (NCBI): domain Eukaryota; kingdom Viridiplantae; phylum Streptophyta; class Magnoliopsida; order Fabales; family Fabaceae; genus Bauhinia; species Bauhinia variegata. The sequence continues at coordinate 12,986,908 of CM039435.1, read as the reverse complement.
CCTCCGCCCAACTCAGCATCAGTGTTGCAAACATGAAGAGCAGAAATTTTTCGACCAGACGAAGGAATAGATAGCAAAGCTTGAGGTGTAAGTGAATTCACATCCCAGAGAGAAATAGTTTCTGTTTCAGCAACTACTACTTTTCCTCTGTTTCTCCACTGCAAAGGACTGGAATAGTCCATTGTTAAAACAGGCTTCTGAACGTCCCATTTCATAATTTGTTCTCCATCGCGAATATCAAAAACTTTAACAGCCCTTTGAGAGCTAGCCATAGAGATCATCAGAGGTCCACAGGGTTTGTACCACCACTGTGTAGCTTCTGCTGCAAAACTGTTAGATGAAGAATTTCTTCTTTGCCCAACATTATTGGGCAATGGACCAAGTACCCTTCTTGAGGTGGTCTTAGTTCCAACCTCAACTTGGAAACCTCGGACATCCCGGCTGTAGAAGTCCCAAGAGCAAAAGCCTGCATCCATAGTATTTCCAGCAGATGCGGCTACTACAAACCTTCCAGAGCAACCATCTGAACCAGGAGCACGAACTATCCAGCAATCTCTCCATATATTAGGTGAAAAAACTCCAGACGGGGAAGTGTACACGGCCTTTTCCTGAAAAAATGTTGAACCATCCATGAACAAAATGCTTATTTGTTCTTTTACAATGACCATGCTTGCATTATAAATTGTCAGTAGAATTTTTTTTTTTTTAAAATGATTATGCCTGTTTACAGTTTCCTAATATTGTGGAGAAGGTATGAAATGAAATGGTTTCAAGAGGGAAAAAAAGATGTCAAGAAATGATAATTTATCTTAGAGACAAGAAAATGTGGGGAAAGAACTAACAATCTGGACTGTATCCAACGAGTGGATATTTATATATAATATACTGGCAGAAAACTAAAAACAAGTTAAAAAAATTATGCAATGTGTCCATAATCCATATCTTTGGGGAGCAGGGTAATAACATATCATATAATTTCAGCGTGCAACTATACATACCTCAGAATTCGCTATATCATAATATGAACATGAACCATCATCATGAGCAAGGAGGACAGCCTCCCCTTCAGACACAAACCATCCTCCTGTAGCAGTTTTATTTCCTATTTCATTAAGCGAATAAAGCAGCGTATCTTCTGTCTCCTCCCCAATAGACGCTCCCTCCTTGTTTTCCTGATCATCAAAGTCATCAAGCTTCTCATCAGATGCAAGAAGGAGATCAATATCACACTTCTTATTGAAGGTAGAAGAAGTATCTCTCATTCCAGCAGAAGCACCACAATCAGTTTCTTGAACTTCACTGTACTCCATGTCTGCTTGCCCATCTCTCGAGGTTACCTTACTTGTCTCTTTGCTTAGTGAAGCCAAGAATTCTATTGCTATTGAATTCTCATCAACAGGGCTCAGAACCTTCTCTTCCACCTTTAGTTCAGCTTCAGTTTCCTTTTCAGAGGATTCATTGCTTAGACAGCTTGCCGAGGATGCTTTAACCGATGTCCGATTCCTAAGCAACTTATGATGAGGAAATAATCTTGCTTCCAACTCATCGGTGTTTAATCCTTTGACAGAAGATTTGACCTCGTCTGCCTGCTTAGTTTGACCGCTACAAACCATATTTGCTTCATGACCAACATTTGCACTATTTTTCAAGAACCCAACTTTAGCATCTGAATCACCAGTGACATTAACCATTGCCTTCTCAATTCCTGAGATCTTGTCCTGAATATCTGAAAGTATCATCTTTGATGTATCAGGGTTATTCATATCCAGCATTTCCTTAGTCCTCCTAATATCTGAAGCTATCCTCTTGACCTTCCCTTCAAGAAAAGCAAGCTTCTCATGAAGTCTGCTAGGGCATTTGTTATGAACTCCGCTATTTGCACCCTCATCTCCAGGTGCTTTCTCCATACCAACACCTAAGACATTAACATCACCAGCAGACTTTTCACTAGATTCTGTCATGCATGAATCCCCGTTACCAACCTTTCCAACATTAGCAGAACTAAGTTCCTTTGTGTGCCCATCAATTCCAACACCTGCGGGAACCTTTAACTCAGTTTCAGAATTAACTCTTTCACCAGGAATCTGTGAGTTTCCCCTAACATGAACTGAACTTGGTCTTACAAGGTTTGAGCTTAAGCAAGCTTTATTCTGTTCAATTTCTCCGACTTTCTTTTCCAATACCTCACTATTTCCACCCTTCACCTCAGAATTCACACGACCCTTTACACCGTTTTGTTTAGTGTCCCCCTTGACATTGAAATCTCTATAACCCTTTCTTTGATTAGCAAATTCCAAGTTTGAAGACTCTTTTATGCCCTTACCTCCACTAAACACAGACCGATTACCCTCTCCACTCGGACCCTTGACGACCCGATCCACGGAAACCCTGCGTTCCCTTCGCATATCCGAGATAACCCTATTAAATTCAAAGGGACTAGAGCTCCTACCTCGAGGTACCGACGACGTAGACTTCCGTTCACGAACCTCGCCGTCATTTCCTGCGCCCACCGATGACGTTTTGTCGACCCGGGGCATGGGGCGGATTGCGGGTTTCTGGGTCTGGACCGAAGCCGGTCCACGAGAACTGGATCTGCGATTCTCCTTGCCACTGGACGATTTCTGGAAGGGATCAGAACTGGAGATTTTTGCAGAGCCAGAAACAGGGGTTATAGACCTGGAAGATCTTACAGAGGCAGCTTTGACTGCAGTTGTGCTGCCGTCACCGCCGCCGCCGCCACGATCTTTAATCCGGCGAATGGTTGAAGCGGACATGGGGAATAAGTAATCGAAGAATAAATAGTTATACTAAATTACTTTGGAAGAGGTTTTTGCTGGTTAACGCTTTGCAGAGGTAAGAAAATGAGAAAGGGAGAAGCAGACAGTCAAATGAAGGAACAAAACGAAAACGCGGAGAAGATATAGGCGGGAAATGTTGAAATTTTGAATTTACGAACCTTGTTTTTTGGACATAGAATTTGATTTTTTTTTATTATCCATAATCTAATTACTAAAATAACCTTCCATACATTTTCTTTTGCTTTTGCCTTCCACACATTGTTTTATTTTACGGATTCTAACCTTTAGCCTTGAGAGTACATTCTATATCCTATCATCTCTTTTGACTAATTAAAAAATTATAAAATAATATTATAATATATTATTAAATTATTTAAAATATCATTTAATAATTTTTATCAAATCAAATGTAAAATGAAAAATGGGACAGTAATTAATACAAAAAATGCGTTAACTCTTTATATACGGCTTAATAACCTTTTTATATATAAAATTTAAGAGAATTAAATCACATAATATGTGTTTGAACAACAAATTATTGACAAAATGTGAATTTTTACAATAATAAAATTAAAAGGATAACTAATCATGTGAGCCACATGAACGAAGAGGTAGCAAAATGAGCTTCACGGCCCATTTCAAGCTTTGGTCTTAATTGGACCAAGACAAAAGAAAAAATTGAGCCTAGAAAATACAAGTCCATATGCAGGTATCACGTCCATTTTGGGATTTCTTTTAACACCCAAGAATCTTTTATCATCACCCCAATTCCTTTTATTTTCGTACAAAACGCAATATACCCATTTTTCCCTAAGCAGAATAAACCACATCACCTACTTCTCACCCCCAGTCGGCACTCCACCATCACCTGTAAAATTAAAATATAAAAAACTAATTTATTAGAGAAAGCAAGTGTTAAAGAGAATTAAAAAAAAAATTGTTTATCTGGTTTAATGGGGATAGGTCATCAAATATAACCGAAATTAAATATGTAATAAATAAATCTTACACAAAAAAAATAAATATTTTACCAAAAATATTTTTAAAATTTTCTTACATAAAATAAAATGAGATACTGAATATTAATAGGCGCATAAACATTTGGGAAAAAGATGTTGTCCTGTTCCCTGTGTCCCTTGTATCTTTAGTCATGGTATTTCTTAGAGTTTTATATTTTAATTATTTATATTATTTTAATAAATTTTACAATAACACATCACTTTATATAATTTATATAATTTTTTTTTATTTATATAATTTTAAAAAAAATTTTAAATAATCTTATAACTATCTCTTTTACCTTATAAAATCTTCTCTTTCTTCTTAAAAAATACAAAAAAAAATATTATAAATCTCATAAACAGAATAAAACATAAATACTTATATTTACAACTCTATTTTTTTCTCTCTTCTCCACCTTATCCCCTATCTCTTCTAACTCATTCCCTCTCGCTTCTATTTTTACCTATGGAACCCACTAGACTTGCTGTTATACTTGTGGTGACTCAGGCTTGGAGTGTTGCAGAGAAATCTCAACACTGCGAATATCCCAATCTCTTTTTACTTCAATCTCCCAAATTGTTGGGTAAAGCAGAAGGTTGAGGATTAGGGCATGACCATGGCTTCTCTCAACTTTCTTCATCCTTCTGCACCGTCTGTTTCTCACTGTGTACCGTCATCTTCGTCTTGCTTTGCCAGGAGCTTTGTCACATTCAAAGTTCAGTCTTTTCCGACAAAGGGTAGCCTTCAAAGTTCTCAACGGCGACGTTTTCAGAGACGCTTGAAGAGAAGCCTTGTGGTGGAATCGGCTTTGGACGAGGTCTATGTCGTTGATCCTCCTCCTCCACGACCAACTCCACCGTCTTTTGATCTGATTTCGTCTTTGAAGCTCAATTTACTGGTGGGTCATTTTCTTTTATCCATTCTAAGTTCTATTTGCTTCGTGAAGTTCTTAATTCCTAAGTTTTCAACTTTTTCCTTTTTTTTTTTGTTTTTTTAATTGTTTGTTTATGGGTTTTAACTGTTAAAGTGGATGCAGATACTCACTGGTTTCGTTTCTTCTTTTATGGTGCTGTTAAATCTTCTATTTAATGCAGCCCTTTTATCCTTTTGTCGATGTCATTAGTAGCTTTCTATGAATGGACATTTTGACAAGAAAACGATACTGCTACCAGTAAGATGTTGATGTGTGATTAGTCAGAAGATGGAGAATTATGGAGAAATAGTTGAAATTGAAGGTTAAATTAGATTATTAGCTATCATGCTTTGATGTAATTTATCTTTTGGATCTTATAGATAGTAAAACACCCTAAAAAAAAAAAGTGGGCATGGCCCCTTATGAGAATTATATTAGCTTGCCGGTTTGAAAGAATAATTGATTCGCACAAGAAAACGATTCAGATGTTCATCATATTATAACTTTTTTAGCCAAGAGTTCTTTTCTTTAAATGATGGATTATCAATGTAGAGTGCTGTTTCTGGGCTAAATAGAGGCCTCGCCGCAAATGAAGATGATCTACGCAAGGCAGATGAGGCAGCTAAGGAACTTGAAGCTGTTGTAGGACCTGTAGATCTCGCAGCTGATCTGGGTAAATTGCAAGGAAGATGGAAACTGATATATAGCAGTGCATTCTCATCGCGTACTCTAGGAGGGAGCCGTCCCGGTCCTCCCACAGGAAGGCTCCTTCCTATAACACTTGGCCAGGTCTGATATAGAAAAAGTATGTGCTACTATGGTAGTTCATTTTTGCTCAGTAGTATATAGTCTAGATCTGGATGCCCTAAAGTTGGAAATGACTACCTGAGGATTGGATAAAGACATATATAATGTAGTGTTTGGTTGGAGGGATTTGAAGGGGAGGGGAGGGGTTTTAATCCCTCATTTTCCCTTCCTTCCCTTCCATTTCTTCACCCCCAGAATTGAAGGGTTTTGGATGGAAGAGAAACAATTGCAACTTTTGGACAAAAATATTCTCATATTTTATCTTTCTTTCTTACTTATAAGGTTATAATGGTAAATTTACAAATCCCCTTCCCTTCCCTACCCTCCACTTATAAACCAAACAAGGAGAGACCCCTTCCCTCCATTAAAATCCCTCCCCTCCTTTGAACCAAACACTGCCAAAGCACCTTGGTTTGATACATAATAACCAATTAGGTTGCATAATCTCATGGAAGCTCTTCTGCTTCTGAGCTTCTCTAATTCTGTTGATCATATAAATGACATGAATTTTGACAGGCGGCTTAATTACTAAGAATCTCCTCTTGCTTGTTAGATGTTTACAACTGAATTTGGCTTACGTATGTTCTCTTGGCTGCAAAATCTTTTACCCAATAATAAGTCTACCAAATGTTGGTTATTATTATTTAATCATAATGTGTGTCCTGTATTTCTTGTAGGTTTTTCAACGAATTGACATTGTGAGTAAAGATTTTGACAACATAGTAGAGCTTCAATTGGGTGCTCCATGGCCCCTACAACCACTTGAAGTAACAGCTACATTAGCTCACAAATTTGAACTTACAGGTTGGTTTGCTTTCTGGGCTTGTTTTCATCTGCATACCAACTTTTACATGGTTTCTTTCTGCTGGAAATAAGAATTTTATAGGCTTCATGCTATTCATCTTTTCTTGTTTCTGGCTACAGGATTCTCAACAGTCCAGATAATATTTGAGAAAACCACAGTGAAAACAACTGGGAACTTGTCACAGTTACCACCATTAGAGATACCTCAAATTCCCGATGCATTGAGGCGTCCATCTAATCCAGGAAGTGGTGATTTTGAAGTTACATATCTTGATGCAGATACTCGCATAACCAGAGGAGATAGAGGCGAGCTAAGGGTTTTTGTGATTGCATGATTTCTTGGTGTATAGATCTTCTTTGCTGGTGTTTGTCCTCCTTTCATTATTGTTTGTTGCTGTTAATGTTTTCTTATAACATATTCTTGTGTGTTACTGTTACTGTAACAGTTTTCTGATGGCACTAAACCACTCTGTGAAGCTCCAAGAGGCAACCCACATGTTGTTTAAATGTAAAGTTTCCATCTTTGAATACGACTAAATTACTTTCAGTCTTTTAGACCAGGAGATTCACTTCACAATTAAAGGGAACACCCATTTTGTTTGGGACAAAATCCTTTGTCCTAGATTTTGTTTTAAATCATTGTCCCATTTTATTATATGTGGACCAATTACTGTATTATGGATAGGGCTTGAGACAAAATTTAAGACGGAAGATTTTGTTGCATTTGTTACCTGTATTTGTTTTGTCTTGGGTTTATATTTATTTTTTGACAATTTGTAAATATTATTCTTTTCAGACCTGGTAGCTTGCAAGAGTTGTTGAATAATTTTGTGCCAATTTTGCTCTCATGTCTGTACTGATGCATTCTTAAATCTTTCATTATTTGTATAAACTTCCAATGCACTTAGAATGATTCTTCCAGATGTGGTGCCTTGACACATAAGTAAATCTTTGATAAGCTTCACAGCCTCTTGATTTTCCCAACGTTGAGTGTCTCTATTTAGGGACAACATTTACTGTCTCAAATCGTGTTCTATAGTCTGTCTTATAGATTTCTATTGATTAAGAAATTATTAAAATATTACTGTAAGTATTAAATGCATGCATATTATTTTATGATTTTTTTGGTTAATAAAAAGTTATAAGATAGGTTATAAGACATGATTTGGAATAATGTATTTTGTCTAATAGAAAGTTATGGGACAAATTATGAGACACAGTTTGGAATAACAAGTTTTGTCTTACCTAGAAAACATCGCATTTCACACTGTAGTATCATTTTGAAGATTAGCCCCGATTATATAAGCATGCACTTGCCTTCCCTTTTCCTAGAGTCTGTATTGAACCATATGAGGTGAGTTTGCTAGTGCAAGCAAAGACATTAGGCTTAAGAATGATTAAGTGGTAAGATAGAAAGTATCATCCTCATTCTATTTATGCCAAGAAATGGGAAGTTGTCTGGATTCATAATGAACTGTTTTTTTACGAAGAAAAATATATCATATTTTGAGAATCAGTAATATCAAATGTAAAATTATAAATATATTATCTTATTTTATGTAAAAGAAATTATTTATTAACGAAATTGCTTTTACTTATACATATTATGTTTTACATGAAATGATATTTTTGTAATTGAGTATTTTGAGGATCTTTGCAAGGTGAGGAGGTTGATCCTTATTTTTGTCTACTAGATCTCCACATGATTGGGGGAATTGCTATCCTAATGAGACTTCCAACCAATTTTGGCTATTTCAATCAACCTGTCGCATTTTAGATGAAATTTTATTATGTAAGTTAATTAAGATTGGTCTAGTTTATGAAATTAAATTTGTATTCTATAAGAACATGAGTTGGAGTTCCTACCAACATGGTGATCTTGTTAATTGGTAGACTATAAGGATTCATGTTTGTTGAAAAGTTCTCAAGCATGATATATTGGGAAAAAAATGTTAATTTCATAAAACATAAAATAAGTAATCTCACGACTTAAGATGAAAATATTTTACTCATATTTTTATAGAAGTGTTTAAATGGAATATAATTTTTATGTTCCTGAATACATTGATTTTAAGAAAAAAAAAGAAGATAAAATCTTTTGTTCATTAATCTTAATGCAATGATGCATGATTTAATATATGTAATAAGATAGGGAATTGAATAAAAATAAACCAATCTCAATGTAATGACATATGATTTAACAAATGTAATGAGACAAAAAAAATTGTATAAAAATAGAAAAGGCTAATTCACCTATTTGTCTTTTCCTTCAATTTTTTTTTTAGATAACCGTTTCCTTTAGATTTTAGAGGTTGGAGATAATTTTTCCAAAATTCCATAAATAAGAATAAATATTCACTCTGATAAAAAAAAAAAAAAAATCACGGAGGAAACCCCATTGCCCAGTTAGCCCATACACCTTCACGGAACTTTTGTTTTAAATGGGAAGATATAGACGTTGGAGACTGTAACGGCTACCTTTGAATTCAAACTTATAACGTTTCCTTTGTTTTCTCTCATTTCCCAATAGCACTTTCAGTTCCTCTTAGCTGTCGCTGAATCTATCTCAATCCTCGCTTTCTTGGGATTTTTCATCCCAATTTTCTTTGTTGGATCATAATATCAAACACTAAAAGATTCAATCTTCAATATCTTTTATCTGTCTGTTTCTGCATTTATGGCTCCGACGCCTTCTTCAAAATCAAATCACCCCACCCAGTTAAAGACACCGCAGTCCAAGCACCGTCTCAATTTCAATGGTGCCAAAGCACACCCATCTCCGAATCCGAACATGGCTGCCAAGGAGAACCCTCCGGAGCACCCAGTTGAAGTGATTGCCAGAATCCGTGATTACCCAGATCGGAAAGAGAAGCCGGTATCAGCTCTGCAGATAAATTCCAACACACAATCTATCCGGGTTCGGGCCGATTTCGGGTACCGAGATTTCACTCTGGATGGGGTTTCTGTGTCTGAAGAAGAGGACCTCGATGCTTTCTACAAGAAATTTGTGCAATCAAGAATTAATGGGGTTAAGCTAGGGGAGAAATGTACAGTTATGATGTACGGTCCCACGGGTTCTGGCAAGAGTCATACAATGTTTGGTAGTTCGAAGCAGGCAGGGATTGTGTATCGATCTCTGAGGGACATTCTTGGGATGGAGAAGAAGATTGCGACTCAAAAGGAGAGCATCCTGGGATGGGAACCTTTGTTCAAGTGACTGTTCTGGAGATTTATAATGAAGAGATTTATGATCTTCTCTCAAACAATGGAGGGGGAGGGTTAGGACTGGGATGGCCCAAAGGCAGTGCTCCAAAGGTAATTTTAAGTTGAGAGTTCTCTGGATTAATTATGCCGTGTATGTAAATTTTTACTTAGATTCTATGTGGGATTTTCTTTAGGTTCTTTGTTTGGCTCAATTTGATTATGGCTAATGTTGGTTTGTAGACTTGTGCTCATATTTGTATTTTTTGCTCAAGGTTTTTCTATTGAATCAATTTGATGGTATATGATTATAAGCTCCTCAGTGAAAAGAGGTCTTAGGGAGATCTGTTTTCTGCAAAAGATGATAAATTTGCAAATGTAGTTTAAGACTTTCGTTTCTATCATGTTTCACATGAGCATGAATTAGCTGATTGTATGGCCTCTGTGGAATCTGCACTTCAAAAATGAGTAAACTTATTCAGATATGTTGTATTCATACATTATGGTTATCAACACACTGAAACTGTTGTTGAAATGAAAAAAAAAAAAAAAAAAAGGTCTTTTGGGTCTATCTGCACAAGTTGAATGGCCATGCACTCTCCTTTCTCTAACTCATCAGATCTGATCTCTGGGCACTTTTTTCTTACTGATGCAATTTCCATTGTAGGTGAAACTTGAAGTGATGGGAAAGAAGGCAAAAAATGCAACCTACATATCAGGAAATGAAGCAGGGAAGATCTTAAAAGAAATTCAGAAAGTAGAGAAACGAAGGATTGTTAAAAGCACACTTTGTAATGAAAGAAGTTCTCGAAGCCACTGCATGGTATTTACTGTTTTCTGTATAAGACAGTTCTGCCAATATTTGACATTAGTCCCTTTGATTGCTAATGGGATCTCTTTCTATCTGAACAGATAATCCTTGATGTTCCAACAGTAGGAGGGCGACTAATGCTTGTGGACATGGCGGGATCAGAGAATATTGAGCAAGCTGGTCAAGTTGGATTTGAAGCCAAAATGCAGGTAAGATTTTAGCCAAGTTTTTATTTCTTAATTTAAATTGTAAATCTAGGTATTTTCTGCTAATCTTATTCTTCCATTGAAATTATAGACAGGAAAGATCAATCAAGGAAATGTAGCACTGAAGAGGGTGGTTGAATCCATTGCAAATTGTGATTCGCATGTTCCTTTCAGGGACAGCAAACTTACCATGCTTCTGCAGGTATTCCTGATTATTAGTAGTTTCAATCATTGGATTCCTATTACATGTAATGGAAGTTTTATTTATGAAAGTATCTGTTCTCTTTCATATGTAGGATTCCTTTGAGGATGATAAGTCAAAGATTTTGATGATACTGTGTGCAAGTCCTGATCCTAAGGAATTGCACAAGACGATCTCCACTCTTGAATATGGAGCGAAAGCAAAATGTATTATTCGTGGCCCTCTGACCCCAGTAAAGGAAGATGATTCTTCTTCTGCTGTAATTTTGGGGTCCAGGATTGCTGCACTAGATGAATTTATCTTAAAACTGCAAATGGAAAGCAAGGTCAAAGAAAAAGAGCGAAACGAAGCACACAAAAAGCTTTTGAAGAAAGAAGAAGAAGTTGCTGCATTGAGAGCTAAAGTTGACATTATGGAAGGAAAAGGAACTAATGCAAGTGAGGAAGAGATTAACTCGAAGGTAAATGAACGGACCCAGTCTCTGAAACAGGAATTGGAAAAGAAGTTGGAGGAATGCCAGCGAATGGCTAATGAATTTGTTGAATTGGAGAGGAGGAGAATGGAGGAAAGGATACTGCAGCAGCAGGAGGAAGTTGAAATGCTGAGGAAGCGGCTGGAGGAAATTGAGTTTCTGCTATGTTCTTCAAGGGAGGGAAGTGGCAGCGAAAATGAGCCTAAGGAAATGGAATCAAGTGGATTTTTAAGGAGGTTAATGCGTGTATGCAAAAGCGAGGATGACCTTGGAATGGTGAAGTCAATGGATTTGGACATGGATGATCAAGAACCTCCGGCACGTGAAGTAAGAATTGTTGGTGGGATGTGCAGGACTGATAATAACATTGTCATTCAAAACTTCCCAAATCAAACCCTTCCAAATTCTTTGAATGGTGCAGTGGATGCTGATGTTTTTGCACCAAAATTCAGCGAAAGAGCATGTCTTAGCACTGTATATGAAGAAGAGGAAGAAGAAGAAGAAGAAAACGAAGAACGTGAGCAAGAAGAGAAAGGAGAAGATGAAGAAGTGGAGAAAGAAATCATAGAGGTGAAGAGGGTATGTTCTGTTGAGAAGCCTAGTGCTGCAGTGAACCAAAGTCCAAAGCAAGAGGATGGGAAGGATGCCTCTTCTAGACTATTGAGGATTCAAAATATATTCACTCTTTGTGGAAACAACAGAGAGATATCCCAGCACATTGGAACCCCAATTCCTGCCAAAAAGAAGCCTGAAACTTTGGAATTCAAGTTATCTCCAGCGAAGACACATGAGAAAGACTCCATTTTTAAGATCTCCAACAAGGAAAACATGGAACCCCATTATGTTGTGGGGAATTAGCTAGGATTTGAGTGAAGTTTGAAAATGGTGTATAATACTTACATATGATGGGTGTTTTGTGTAAAGTGAAACTTCCTAGTGTTTCCAGCTGGAAATTTGATTTAGTGGCTACTTTCTCATTGTTAATGCAATTGTATTTTGTGGCTACTTCCTCAGTGTTTGTGTATTCTTTTTATTCAGTGACTTGTCCATGTTGGCTCTTCTGATCATAATCTTAATTTTTTTAAAAAAAACGATTTATACAGGAACTTCTAATAAACCTAACTTTATCTAAAATTCATATTTAAGCCTAATTTAATCAAAGTAAACTGAAAAAATATACCAGTGGCAATAGAGTGATCTGTTGCAGCACCATTGAGCTCCTCATCATCATCTTTTGCAGAAAGCTCATCCTCTGGAAAAAGGTTTTCTTTTTGACTTCCTTTTACATTTTCAAGTGTTCTTCCCCACCTCCCAGTGTCTATTAATTAACGTTATGATTTTTACAAGTGGGTACGATAGTTTAAGTGATTGAGCGCCGATTTGTCTATGAAATTTTGATTTTTTGTAAGTGGGTGGTAGTTGGAGTGATTAACCACTTTCTTCCCCTACATGGATGAGTAAAGTTTTGATTTTTTAGAAGTGGGTTTGTTATTTTGAGTGATTGATTTTTCATAACTGCTTAGATGGTTTACAGCTTGTGGTAGTGTGGAAATGGGTCTGTGTTACTGAGAAAAGGTGAGAAAATGGAAATGCATGTTATGTATTTCATTTCTAATTTTAGTTTGTAGACAGAAGCCAAAGAGGCTTGGTTTGTTAAATAAGCAAAATTAAGAGCTAGGAGGGTGAAAAATGCAGGGGAAAAGTGAAGACTGAAAGAGATGAAGTAGTAGTTTTGTACCTTTTCCTTTTAGAAGAGATAACAAAACAGAGGATTGCAAATTATCCTGATAGCTTATCGTAGAACACTGGGACAAGACAATCCTATCCAAAGGATTGTTAAGCACTAAATGTAAGTGTCTCTTCTAGCAAGGAATTGGACCCGAATTCACCATGTTTTGGGAGACTAGCTCCTTTCACTAGACCTAACCCCTACCAGTATATATATAATATATAATATTTTAAACTTTAAAATTTTTAGGTAATTTTTGGTTAAAAATTTGAAAAAAAATTTAAATTAAACAGAAGTGTCTTATCAAATGCCTAAATTATTTTAAAATATTAGCTCAAGTGTTAGAGTCATTTTAAAGTGTCGGCTCAAGTTTTAAAGCTGACAATTTTATTTTTTTTAATTGGACATCATTTAAGAGATGTTTAACACTTGTCGTGTTAATATTGGAATCTAAATCAAGAGATGTCCAAGCTTCCTAAAATGATAGCATAATCATTTATATTTCCCGGAACTGTTTTCAGATTTTTTTTTTCATTTATTTACTTCTTTCTGTTGCAAATAAATATTTACTTGGAATTCACAAAACAAATTACTTTTAAAAGTTGAGAGATGTTCCACAGTTGCAGCACTCAGGGAAATGCTGTGTGAAATGAATGAAGATTTTGAAGGGTGTACTGAACTACTTTTCTCTGGTAAAAGACTCATGGATGGCCACACTCTCATTGATTTTGGTATAAAGGATGGCTCCACTATCAACCTCTTCAAAGATAACATTGATGCAAATATATAAAGCAAAACTTTCTTGTACAACAAGAAAAGTCAAAACAAAGATTTAGACCGAAGGGCTGCATTCAGACGACATCTCGCTTTTCTATGATGGAGAACGACTTGAAGATGCCAGATGGAGCCATTGTTAAACTGAAAACCAAAGCATCTTTCGCTATTCGAGACATCGAAGCAATGGTTGGGAGCATGAGTGGTGTTTCAACTACTGACTGGCATTTGAGACTAGATGGAAGGTCAGTTAAGGATTGCAACTCCTTGGCACACTGGAATCAAAGATGGAATGGTGTTGGATATGTTGCCTCCAAAATTTCAGATCTTCATTCGAGGCCCAGAACGTAGATATACCTGTGTTCTCCATGTAGATCAATATGAAATCATAGAATTTCAGTAGTTGAGGGTGTTTCATGAGTGGAAGATGGCTGAATCTGTTCCTCATCTGTCATTGATCTTTTGTGTGGGGAAAGGCTTGATGATAGAAAGAACCTGGCAGATTACAATATCCAAATGACTGATGACATTTATGCAGTGCTATGAAACACGAAATGTGACATGGACATTACGAAAACGCGAACATAGTCTCATTGAGCGTCATTACCAATTCTGATCATGAATTCCTTTGAAGTGGCTCTAGCCATCTGTACTGTAGTTCAATGTTCATTTGAATGTTGTGCAAGTGTGTGTACAATGCACAAGAGTCCAATTTGTGCCTATTAGTTTTTTCAGATTATTAACTTTTTCTTTCAGTTTTGACTAATATATATGACAAAAATCATCGGATATATACTAGCATGACAAGATGATTCATTTCACACTTTCTGGTTCTCTTGTTTTGTGAATATGTCTTTCATCCTTTTGTTGGTTATACTTCTGTGTTGAGGGAAAAATATTAGTCTAGATTCTACAATCTTTACTGTTCTTCTCAGAACTGCTCAGAGAAATGAGAACATTATAAATCTGTCTTCTTCTTTCTCCTTGCAGACGAATATTTATCTGGAAATAATGGGAAAGGTACCTTTAAGTGTTGCGAGATCCGCCAGAGTTTCTGATGTCAAAGAAATGATTAAGAATTATGATTTTTCTAAAGTGAGTAAAGAACTCCTTTTTGCTATTAAAAGGCGCATGAATCATTATACTCTAGCCGAATCCGGAATTAAGGATGGTTCCACTCTAGATTTTACCAATTCCTGTCCAAGCAGAGAACTACTTGTTTTGGAAGGAAGAATTTCTGATACAATCAAGGACATCAAAGCAATGAAGGGTTACTTTCCAATGAGTACGATCTTCTCTATAAAGGAGAATTGCTTGATGATGACAGCACTCTGAGCTCTCTCAAAGTGAAGAATGCTGTCACTTTTTGTCCAGTTTCAATCCACAAACAGCTGCTATCTATCTCAGTGCAAGTGCCAAATGGACTCATTGTTAAACTGAAAGTGAGACCATGGTTGGCAGCATGATTGGTGTATCAGTGAGTGACTGGTATTGGGCAATGGATGGAAAGCAACTCGAGGATTCTCGCGCCTTGGATCGATGCTCGATCTTCGGTGTCCCAGATTTCACATTTATATTAAAGCTATAACTTCAAAGATGTTCTTTATACTTGATGTTGATCCACATCATACTATTGAAGCTGTCAAGTTAATGGCTATTCACAAGATGAAGTCTGACTTGCCCTCTCATTTTTGGAGATTTTTATTTGAAGGGAGACTTCTTGAAGATAGTCAGTCTTTCACATTACAACATCCAGAATGGCAGCACACTCCTTTTCTGTCAGTCTTGCAGGGGATTGAGTTTGTGGCATTAACCAAGCTGTGATCACTCCTTTTGATTTGCTTAAGTAGTATTTGTAGCAGTAGTATGTTAATTTGAGTAAGATGGGAGTTTTAGTATTTTGTTTGACTCTGAATCAAACTTTAATATCTAACGTCACATTAAAATATAAGCTGAACTTTATAATAAAATAACATTATTTCTTCAAATATCTTATCAATCATAATATTTGGATGGATGGGACTACGAAAAAATAAATTGAAGAAATATTAAAGAAAATTTTAGCAATTTATGAAGAAATACGTATAGTTGAAGGATTAGTAAAGGGTCAACTATTTGAGGAAAAGTATAAAATTTAATTAAATGAAACAACTCTTCAGTTATAACGTTGATCTTTTCTCTCTTGCATAGAGGATTTGAACTAGGCATCCAAACTCATGTCATATCATAGTTTTTTGTGTAATTAATAATGGGGTCCTTCTAGCAAACTATGAGATAATGGCTGATAAGAATTTAACTAGTCCCAGATTCATTGAGTTACCACAACCCACCAAGCATTTTTGTTAATAGTAATCTATCTTAACGCCCTTATCCCCTACCTTTATTTATTTATTTTTATTTTTTACAAATAAGAATCATTGAGGGCATAGTTTTAAAACTTGAACCAATCAAGTCGGATTGATTGATTAACTTGAGTATCAATCCATGTGACTTTATTAGATTGTCTAGGCAAAGAACAGGTTAATTCTGGTTTTATCCCATAAAAATCGATGGATAATAAATTGACCTAGTTATATTATTTTAAAAATTAAATATTTTTTAAAATCTCATGATCCATCCATTGATCCAGTTAAATGGTAAATTGGTGGACTCTCTGAGTAAATATGCATTATGGGTTTTAAAAAAAAAAAAAAAAATTGTTAGAAGGTCTGAATCCCTTTTTTAAATTTATAAAGTGATTAAGATTTTCTACATTCTTTAATCTCAATTTCATAACCAGCTTGTGTACCTTGAAACTCAATTCAATATACCAACTAACTTCTAAGGCCATTTTGTCGTTGGCACGGCAGATGTAAAAGGGGCTGTCACCAACCGACACACGTAATTTTTCTTACAAGGAACTTTGGCTTGTTATTGGCTGATCATCCACCCTGTGCTTATATCTCTCTCAAAAATAATCTGATTGCCATGGAAGGTTGATAGGAAGGAGGCAGAAGGCGGAAAGATTCTATGGAGGAAAGCAATGAAAATCTTTTCAGTCAATTTTTTGGTTACTCGAAAAGAGCAAAATTTCTTCCCTGTCATTTTGGTGCTCTTGTTGTCGGATCTGACTTCTCTACTAGAGCTGTGCTGGGCAATGAATAGATAACCACAATTCACTTTGAAAATACAGTACGATAATATTTTGTGAGAGTGAATTATAGCTATTCATCCACTGCTAAGTACAAACCCAATAGAAATAACTCAACAAAGAAGTACATAAGATTTTGAGAAAGCTTGATCTCCTTAAGAACGTGGCTTTATTTGTAATTAATCTTTTTATTAATTTTTTTTTCTTTTTTGGTATGTACGTAGGGTATTCCAAGAGGGTAGGGGTCGACCATCTCTACTTTTTGTTACAAACTTTTATAACCTAATAACAAAAACAAAAGTATTTCATATACACGTAATTTAATCATTATTAAGATATTTTTTATTATTTATAATTACAAATATAAATTAAGCCGTAAACTTTTAAATTTAAACTATATATAATACACAATATCAAAGTCCTTTTGTTAATTGTATGATATGATTACATTTAATCTGGTCTTTGTTCAGCTCTAACTTTCCCAATATATGCTTGTCCACATTGCATCCCCCAACGCTCAATTGATGTAGTAACGTAGAAACGGGTGAAAGCTTTGGCTTATTAGAAGACCACACCAACCACCCCCTGTAGAGGCTGCCGTTCTTAGTTTTCTCTTTCTCAAAATCGTTCTCACCAAAGGAGGTCAAGCTCTTCGTCTCTTCCCATGGAAGCTCACGGCCTTTATTGGAATCCTGCACTTCAAGATGAAGATGAGGTTGCTCCTGCAACCAAATTCTTTTCCATATTCAGTAATCATTTATATATATATGATTTTCTTCTTGTCCACTGACTTGAAAATTTTTAGTTTCTGTTGGTGCGTTTCTGTAGCATCGGATTACCTCTGGTTAAGGTCCCTGTAGTCGCTGATGTGACTTTATTTGAACAATTGAATTGATTAATCGGTGTACATAGGATCTGTCCAACAAGTCATGTGGAGCCATGTTAACACCTATAGTGATCTTGACTGCAGGTGATCGCATCTGTTTTGCTATGGAGCTTGATTGATTTGTGCAAGGAAACATGTTTTCTGATGCTGGTGATTGTGTATTAGATTGAATAATTGATTAACTGGTCGATCATTCAAGCTCAAAATCTCATCTTTACTTGGTTAGGGTTGGTGGTCGTGTAGAAGTGGTTTTTTGTTAGGGTTTGGTTGCCGAGAAAATATTTGAAACTGAAATGAATCTGTCTTTTGATGTTTACTCTTTACTGTGGTTACACAAATGAAAAAGGCCTTGATCAAAATGGTCCTGATAAATTCTAGTGGGCTTGTAGGATCACAAAATGATTATGAATTTTAAGACTACGTAAAAAAGTATGGTAAAAACCTGCTTTCTTTTCTGCACTGTGGAAAATGGGGTATCGGGCAAAACAGGGTTTTGTTTAGCATAATGTATGGTAATTTTGTTTGTAAATTATGGTTTTTTGTCACCAAATTTCTGTTAAAGTGAATATGTATATTGAGAATAACATGTCTATTAACAATCATGTGTGCACGCAATTTTTTCTTGTTATACATGATAATGATTTTGCATGAGTAACAAAAAGCTGAAATTTATAGTTTGGTAGGGAGAGGCCACTTTTGTGATCCTCCCCAATTTGAAATGGATTAGTTGGCATCTAATATGACACTCTTAAAGTTTCATTGTTTTATTGAACACAATTTGTTTTACCTTTCTTTATATGCTTACAAGATGTTGTAGATATGTAAACAGAGAGAGTTGATGATAGATGAATAAAGCCGCATTCCTAAGGATTCGTGTAATAACACCTTGGGGGTGGCAGTGGCACCTTTAGAGAAGGGGCTAGTTGGCCTTGTGATTCTTTGTGTACTGTAAATTTTATAGTGAACTCTTCTGCTGCCATAGCCTGGTTTGGGGTGCATCATGTAAATTTCAGTGTTCTTTGTGCATCTTTTGTTTATTTCTTAATCACCGGTTATTTCCCAACAACTTGTATCAAAGTCGATTGTTTCCTAACAACTAACATCAAAGCATGGCTATGTCTTAACAGGGGCAGCAAGTAGAGAATCAATTTAATTTGCCAATACTTAGTCTATATCCATTCATGCATGTTTTGTTCATGATACGAATGAAAATTAGTATGGTAACAAAGCATGTTCATGTGCCTACATTTGTTGACAATTGTCATCCCTCTCATTTGATAGATATGCATGCAAACTTGAATAATTGCAATCCCTAACCCCAAGCTAGTGCATGTTAGATCATTTTTCCTTAGATTTTTCTTTTTTTCTTTCCATGCATGCATGTATTCCTTCTTTTTTGTTGGTCTTTACACGTTTCTATTTCACTTTTCTTGAACACAATTAGGAGGACTGTACAAATTCTCATTTAGGGTTTCATTATAGGAACATTTGCATGGATAATTAAACTTGCAGAACACACTAAACAACTTGTAATTGATGATATTTAAATCATTTTTCAAGGCTTGTGAGTTTTATGTTCAAATCTAAAATGGTAGCCAAAAATACCAAAAAAAAAAAAAAAATCTAGAACGTGTTTTAATAATTTTACTTTTTATTCCAATATCTATTCTCATGCTATTTTGTGTCCATACATGTAAACTTCTCATTGCAGGTAAACATATACTTAAGGGCAACGAAAACAATACGATCGAGTGTCAAAAAATCACAAACAGTCTCAAATTTGAAAGAGATGATAAGTATGGAGCAAGGAATTTCTGAACAACTCCAGCGGCTGTTCTTCTCTGGCCGAAGGCTCGCAGATAATCAAACATTTGATCAATGTGGAATCGAGAAAGATTCAACTCTTGACCTGCAGGTTGAGAGCTATGAAAGAATGAAGATTTACATCAAGTACCTCTCAGTCCACAGAACAATTGTTTTGGAACCAAGACTAACTGACTCAATCAAGCAAATCAAGACGATGATTCAAACTGTAGATAGGTTGGAGCCAGATAGGGTTTCCCTAATATATAAAGGGAAGATACTGAAAGAAGAGAGCACTTTGGCCTATCTCCAAGTGCCAAGCGATTCAATAATTTACCTTGTGACAATCCCTAATGAAGATTTCTCAGTTTATGTGAAGGAACAAAATGGAGACACCACCAAACTTGAAGTTAAAGCTGCATTCACCATTCAAGCTGTGAAGGCAATGGTTGGAATCATGACAGACAAAAGAGAGAGTGAATGGCGGTTGGCACTTGCCGGGAAACAGCTCGAGGAACACCGGAGCTTGGCTTACTACGGCATCAAGGAAGGAACAACCTTGGACATGTACCCTAGAAAATTTCAGGTATTTGTGAAGACTTGGAATGGGAGAACTGTTACTCTTGATGTTGATCAAGATAAGGATGTGAGGGTTTTGAAGTTGGACTTCGTCGAAAAGATGACGAAGCTGATGGAGGTGATGCCTAGGCGCAGTGCTCGTCCTTTGAAGCTTGTTTGTGAAGGGAAGGAACTTCAAGATGGTGCGAAGCTTTCAAGCTACAACATACAAAAGGACTCCACAATTCATGAGAATTGAATTGCATTGGGTCCTAGTTTACTTTTGTGGAAGAAATTGAACTTTTTTCTTTTTATAGTTCACTTTATTTGCAAGCATTTTTCCTTGTTGAGGAAAGCCAAACTTGAAGTTTAATGGTTTAGTGGTAAGTCTGGTTGATGGTTATGCAAGAAGTCAAAAAATCTTTAGCTGTCTCAACTTGCTACCATGAGCGTATCTTGTTGGTTCTTAGGTCGAGGGTTTGCTAATAAATGTATAGCTGACAGATATGCAAGAATAAGGTCCAGAACATGTTAGCATTTTATTCATTTTGTACTGTGTATTGAGTTATATTTGACACTCAAGAATTTCACTTTATGTCTGTATTTCTCTTATATATCTTATTCTTTTTTATCATATTTGATATATGCACACCCAATCAAGTTCTGTGTATAATTAGTAACGCGAGAGCATTGGTTTAATTAATCGAGGCCTTCAACCCTTCACTCTTTTTTTTTTTTTTTTTTCGGTAAACTATATTTTAGATATCTTACATTGGAATGTTATATGTAAGCTCATTTAGGAAATAAACGAGGATAAAAGAAAAGTTAAAAATGAATATTATAGATATAGTTGAAAGAATAGTTTGTGAATGCAACCCTTAAGTACGGTTTATGGAAAACTTTGTTCATCACAGTGCATTTATATTATACTCTGGATTTTTACACTTTCAAAGAGAGGCAAACGAGCTACTCCAAAATACAGTTTTGCGATCATTTAGGTTTTTAATAACTACTTATAAATTGATAACCGCAAAAACAAATTGATCACTTATCCTCTGGTATCGAAATTGGGGTAGTACTACAAGGTAAAAAGTTGGTAAAACTCTCGATACTAAGTTCTAACATAATTGTATTATTAGAGTTTAGGGTAAAACCTCAACAACAATAAACTTTTACTTACCAAATTTCAATAAAACTACATTTTTTATGTTTAAATTAAAAATTTTAGTTAAATTAAAATAACTTCTTATTAATAGATTGATGCCCTTGGTTGATTTTTTTTTTTTTTTTATTCTTGTTTTGGTCTAAACACCAATACTTTTCTTAACTGTTAAACATTTCAATTTAAGTAATCTTTTTTTTTTTTTATGAACTCTGTTTTAGTAAATTTAAATTTTCAAAAATTCATTTTTGTATGTAAGATTGTAAAAAAATAAATAAATAAATAAATAACTCATAATTTATTATAAATAATCTTTTATTGATGAAATTAATTTTTTAATATGTATTAAGAATATTAGCCATTAGTGTAAACTTTTAAATTTAACCTATGATGCACAATATCAAAATCCTTTTGTTAATCGTATGATATGATTTCATTTAATCTGGTCATATGTCAACTCTAACTTTCCCAATATATGCTTGTCCACATTGCATCCCCCAACGCTCAATTAATGTAGAAACGTAGAAACGGATTTGGCTTATTATAAGACCACAACCACCACCCTCTATAAAGGCTGCTCTTCTTAGTTTTCTCTCACTCAGAATTATTCTCACTGCTATTGAAGATAGTGCTAACCAAAGGAAGCCAAGCTCTTCGTCTCTTCCCATGGAAGCTCACGGCCTGCTTTGGAATCCTGCACTTCAAGATGAAGATGAGGTCGCTCTTCCAACCAAATTCTTTTCTATATTCAGTAATCATTTATACACACGTATATACATATATCTTTATGATTTTCTTCTTGTCTACTGACTTGAAAATTTAGTTTCTGTTGCATTGGATTACCTCCCGTTAAGAATCCTGTAGTCGTTGATGTGGCTTTGCTTAAACTGTTGAATTGATATCATTCGTTCAACAGTTTATGTAGAGCCACGTCAGCAAGTACAGTAATTCTGATTGAAGGTTATTGCGTTTGTTCTGGTTTGGTTTGAGTGATTTGTGCAAGGAAACCTGTTTTCTGATGCCGGTGATTGTGTATTAGATTGATTAATTGATTGACCGGTCGATTGTTCAAGCTCAAAATCTCATGGTTAATTGGTTAGTGTTGGTGGTCGTGTAAAGGTGGTTTTTTGTTAGGGTTTGGTTGCCGAGAAAATTTTTGAAACTGAAATAAACCTGTCTTCTGATGTTTACGGGTTTCCCAAATGAAAAAGACCTCCATCAGAAGGGTCCTTGGTGAATTCTAGTGTGCTTGTAGGATCACGAAATGATTCTGAATTTTTAAGACTGTATAAAAAAAGTGTGGTAAAAGCCTGCTTTCTTTTCTGCACTATGAAAATGGGGTATCAGGCAAAGCAGGGTTTTGTTTAGCATAATGTATGCTAAATTTTGTTTGTGAATTATGGTTTTTGCCACCAATTCCTGTTAAAGTGAATATGTATAATGAGAATAACATGTCTATTGACAATCACGTGTGTATGCAATTTTTGCCCGTTATACATGAGAATGATTTGGCATGAGTGACAAAAAGTGGAAATTTATAGTTTGGTAGGGAGAGACCTCTGTTGCAGAATGAATTAGTTGGCACCCAATGTGATGTCACATACTGAATCATTTTCCCCCCAAAAAAAAAATAAAAATTATAGTTTGAGATGTCTCCATATTCATTCACTTGATTTGTGCAAGGAGGTATATGGTGGTTGGTAATTGTTAGACTGAAATTATCGAGAGAGGTTTCATTGTTTTGTTGAACACAACTTGTTTTACTTCTCTTGCTCTTTATATGCTTACAAGATGTTATAGATATGTCGATAGAGATAGTTGATGATGGATGAATAAAGCAACATTCCTAAGGATTCGTGTAATAACACCTTGGGGTGGCAGTGGCACCTCTAGAGAAGCAGCCAGTTGGCCTTGTGATTCGTTGTGTACTGTAAATTTTATAGTGAACTCTTCTGCTGCCGTAGCCTGGTTTGAGGTGCATCACGTAACTTTCAGTGTTCTTTGTGCATTTTTTGTTCATCTTTACTTAATCTCTGGTTATTTTCACAATAACTAGTATCAAAGTCGATTCTTTCCTAACAATTGATATCAAAGCATGACTATGTCATAACAGGGCAGTAAGTAGAGAATCAATTTAATTTGGCAATACTTAGTCTATCTCCAATCATGCATGTTTGTTCATGATACAAAATGAGAGGAATGAAAATTAGTTAGGTATCAAAGCATGTTGATGTGTCTACATTTGTTGATCATTTTCATCTCTCTCATTTGCTAGATGCATGCAAACCTGAGTAATATGTAATCCCTAACCCCAAACTAGCTCATGTTGGATCATTTTTCCTTAGACTTTTCTTTACATGCATTTGTTTTTTTCTTTTCTTTGCTTTGCTCTTTACATGCATGCTTCTAATTCACTTTTCTTGAACAAAATTAGGAGGATTGTACAAAATCTTATTTAGGGTTTCATTATGGAAACTCGTTTGCATAGATAATTCGAACAAAATTTTCAAGGTTTGTGAGTTGTACGTGAGAATCTAAATTCGTAGCCAAAAGTACAAAAAGAAAAAATCTAGAACACAGTTTTAATAATTTTATATCTTATTCCAATATCTTTCTCATTCTATTTGTGTCCATACATTTAAATTTCTCATTGCAGGTAAACATATACTTGAGGGCGTCGATAACAATTCAAACTAGTGTCAAAAAATCACAAACAGTCTCAAATTTCAAAGAGATGATTAGAATGGAGCAAGGAATTTCTGAACAACAACAGCAGCTGTTCTTCTCTGGCCAAAGACTCCCAGACAATCAAACATTTGATCAATGTGGAATCAAGAACTATTCAACTCTTGACCTGCAGGTTGAGAGCTATGAAAGAATGAAGATTTACGTCAAGTACCTCTCAGTCCACAGAACAATTGTTTTGGAACCAAGACTATCTGATTCAATCAGGCAAATCAAGACCATGATTCAAACCGTAGATAGGTTGGAGCCAGATAGGGTTTCCCTGATATATAAAGGGAAAATATTGAAAGAAGAGAGCACTTTGGCCTATCTCCAAGTGCCAAGCGATTCAACAATATACCTTGTGACAATCCCTAATGAAGATTTCTCAGTTTATGTGAAGGAACAAAATGGAGACACCACCAAACTTGAAGTTAAAGCTGCATTCACCATTCAAGATGTGAAGGCAATTGTTGGAATCATGACAGACAAAAGAGAGAGTGAATGGCGGTTGGCACGTTCCGGGAAACAGCTCGAGGAACACCGGAACTTGGCTTACTACGGCATCACGGAAGGAACAAATTTGGACATGTACCCTAGAAAATTTCAGGTATTTGTGAAGACTTGGAATGGGAGAACTGTTACTCTTGATGTTGATCAAGATGAGGATGTTAAGGTTTTGAAGTTGGACTTCTGTGAAAAGATGAAGAAGCTGGTGGAGATGCTGCCTAGGCGCAGTGCTCGTCCTTTGAAGCTTGTTTATGAGGGGAAGGAGCTTCAAGATGGTGAGAAGCTCTCAAGCTACAACATCCAAAAGGACTCCACAATTCATGAGAACTGAATTGCATTGCGAGCTAGTTTGCTTTTGTCGAAGATTGAAACTTTTTCTAGCTTACTTTATTTGCAAGCATTCCTTGTGGAGGAAAGCTGAACTTGAAGTTTCATGGTAAGTCTAGTTGATGGACATGCAAGAATAGGGTTGTGATGAGACTCGTGAATTTATTTTGGTACTTCGTTAATGGTGTGTGCTGTTTTAAGCTATGTTTAAAATTAGGGAATGCCTTTTTTGTTTTTTTCATATCTGCAATTACCTTTCATATCTTATTATTTTTGTTTATATATTTAGGCTTATTTAAGATTAAATAACCAAAAAAAAAAAGTTCACAATAATCTAAACATTATATATATATATATATATATATATATATATATATATATATATATATATATATATATATATATATATATATATTTATTGATGCAATATTGTGGTATTATATTAATTATGATATATTTTATATGGATATTTAATTTGTTCTCATTCTGAATAGAGACTTAAAAACATGTTTATTGTGAAATCAATTAATGTACTAATTTCTTGGCAAAATACAGAGTTCAGTATATATGCATGTGGCTGGATTAGAGGTAGCATTCTTTTATCTAGTGGTCACTTGTGTTTGATTGAAGCAATGGACATTGTTTTGGTTAGAGCTTAATTTTTATTTTATTTTATTTTGTTTTTGATTATATTGGCTCAGCTCGTGAGCATAATCTTGCTTTATCGAAGAGAAACGAAAGAAGATTTTTATCTCCAAGGTAACTTGCTTCTTTTTGGGTGTAAAGCCTTGTCAAACCAAAATACTCAACAAACATCAGCTCTCCATGAAAAAGGAGGTGATCTAGCTACAGCCTACACCTTCCAATATTGCTACTTTGTTACGACTTTAATCCAGTCACTAGCCCTACCTTCAGCATCCCCTCCTTGTGGATTTAAGGTAATGATTTTGGGTATGACCAGCTACAGGCAGTAAGTACAAGGGTTGAGAACTAATTCAATACTGCATGGCCAATGTCGATTACTAGCAATTCCAGCTTTATGCAGGCGAGTTGCAACCTACCTTCTAAATTGAGGACAGGATTTTGGAGTTAGCTCACACTCGCGGGATCACGAGTATTTGTCCCAGCCATTGTAGCAAGTCTCTCGCCAAGGGCATGATTTGAAAACTGTTTCTCTTTTCTCCGTTGCCCTAGTGATGTTCTTCTATCTTTCCCAAAATCTGATTCCCTTTAAAGACTGTGCTATTGCTAATCAAATGGTGTCACACTCTTCAAAATTTTTCTCGAGAAAATAAAGATATCATTGTTCTTGAAAACTTCCCTTTTTCTTTCTATAATCACATAATTATCCTCGTAATAAGGGGACATGACAAACACTCTTACAGAGCTTATGATGGCTCTGGTATGTTCCATTCTTCCTTTCTTAACGAATCAGGTATAAATTTCTCTCACTTTAACTTGAGAGTGGGAGTGGACCCCAGAACCCCAGCTTTGTTGCCTCTTCTTCGCCGCTCCTTTACTTTCCTTTTGCAGGTCTTAGTCCCCGAAAGAATCAGCTCACAGAAGACAAACAGAATTTATTTATTATTTTCAGTGATTTTTTTTTTTTTTTTGTGGGTTTTTGTTAACTCCAGTGATATTTGAACACATAGAATCTTATGATATTAGCTAGTGTTTTGCTTTTGAGAAAAAAATCAAATGAAAGTGTGTTTCAACGTGCCCGTATCTGGCATGGATGAGGATCAAGTAGTATATCAAGTCCATGCGCCTAACCGAGATCTATATATATAGGATTTTTGAAAGTTGTCTTTTAAGTAATTCTCTAAAGGGAAGTGTTTAATGCACTCTCTCATTTTTTTTTTTGCATATTCTCGCAATCATATATTATTTTTAAACACACATTCTTTATTAAGAGAAGTAAGTGTCTTCAATAACACCCATTTTTCTAGTGAAAAAAGAAGAGATGGTAGAGAAAGAAAGTTGACCTATGAAAGTCATGAGAAAATCTATTTTAGACTTGACAGGGAGATGGCATCATTATATTTCAGTCCAGACTCGTAGGAAGAACTGGGCAAATTTTAAGTTACCCAAGAAAGCCACTACTCACCAAGTATTTTTGTGTGTTTAGAACTTCTCTATCCACTAACTAACGTTATTCTATTTCTCGTGTGACATGCTTAATTGTTAGGCAGCTAAGTAGCGCTTGTCAAGGGTAACCTAATAGCTCTCGAATAACCGATGTGTATCCAACCAGCAGATAAGCTACCCACGAAAGACATTACTCATCGAGTACTTTTGTGTGTTTAGAACTTCTCTATCTGCTAACTAATGTTATTCTACTTTTCATGTGGCATGTTAAATTGTTGGGTAGCTAGGTTGCGCACGTCTAAAGTAACTTAGTAGCTCTCAAAGATCTGATGTATACTCAACTAATAGATTCAGCTTGCTAGTCATTCTTTATGTGAAATTATCAATTTATTTTTAAAAGTATCCTGCAAATACATAGTACTAAGACAAATGTAATAATTATGTACATTTTCACCTTGACCACTTTCACCTCCTTCCTACCAGCAAGTTGATTTAAACATTAGAGTGGTTTCTAAATATCTTGGACCTTTCTCTTTCTTATCCTTCCTTGTAAGTTGAACCCGACTCACTACTTTACGCCGTGACACTGACTTGATTTCTAGATCAGCATCAAGAATGTTGTTAATTAAATTGATAATTCTAATTTCTTTATAGGTTTCTGGAAACGGTTATAAATTTTAAGATTCCAATGTGAAAACCTGCAGCTTCATCTTCTACACTTAGGAAAATGGGTATCAAGAATACCAAGGTGCTAAATTTACTTGTAACTCATGGGCTGAAATCAAATGGCTTCATCCAAGTGGATTCTGGACATAGAAAATTCTAATTCATGTGAATCTTGGGTATATAATCTTTATTAGTTTAGTTTCTGCATGCATGGAGGAATTTTAATTTGCCTATCGAATTATCATATGCTAACTTTGGCGATCACAGAAAAAGAATGAATTGCACGCAATAAGATACATTTTCTAGTTTCTGCTTGTAGATATAAGCTTTGAAGTGTAGATGGTGGAGTTTCTTGAATGCTTGTTTGGATGGGAGGAGAATATTAATGGAGAGAACCAATAGAAGGAAAGAAAAGTTCAGAGAGGATAGAAAATAAAGAGAATAAAACAAATAGGTTATTGTGTTTGGAAGAAGGGAAAATGAGGGGGAAGAAAATTGAAAGAAAGTGACATTTAAAATTCCTAGAGATACTCAACATTTCTTATTCAATTATGAAACTTACATTTTAAGAGAAATCTACCTATAATTTCTCTCATTTTTAACAAAAATTAGACTAAGCCCTAAACTCTTAAATTGTAGAGCTGTGAAGATATACTAGGGCATAAAAAAAAAAAAAAAAAAAAAAAAAAAAAAAACTGTATTTTTCTTTTACTTAAAATAAAGTATTTTTTATTTTTATATAAATTGAAAAATTATTGTAATTCAATTCTAATGCTTTATTCAAGCTTTTGTTTAGATTAACTTCTAAAATAAATACTTTTGAAGTATAGAAATAAAGACATGAGTTATAACCTTGAACTAGTAGAGTGAATCATTTCCTACAATATGTGCCTATAGAAATAATTATTATCTATAAAGTTTTACAAGTAAATTGTTAATAACTTAAGATCATATACATAAAGCAAAAAAATCAAATCATTTCTTCATCTGTTCCAAAAATCATTGGATACTAGAGTGACCAAACAAAACTATCAAGAGTTTGGATAATCAATATGTCAATAACAAGTAAATTTTTGAGTAAACAAGAAAATTGTAAATTAATTTGACAATAAAATTTACAATAAATCGGGCTAACCCATTTAAAATTGGGCCAAACCCAAATTAACCATCTTTTAATCAGACATAATGAGACTTAATTTTAAATGGGCTAAAAAATCAAGCCCTAACCCAGATTTTAAACGGGCCAGACCTATTTTAGACAAATACTAATTAGGTCATTTTTTTTTATACCACTATTTTTTTATTCCTATATACTCTCAAACTAAATTTACCAAAGTATCCTCAAAAGAAAAATCACGACCCCACCCCCACAAGTCAATCACAATGCCTCCCTTTTTTTTCCCCTCTCTCTATTTGGCATTTTGACAATTAGTTTTTTTTTTTGAAATACTTGAAATTCAGCTCAAATTTATTTTTTATCTATTTCTTTTGAGTGTGCCTTCTTTTTATTTTTAAATTTATTTCTTATTTAATTTTATTCTTTTTTTTTACTATGATGGTCTAACTTGTCAACATATATTGCAATAAGGTTATATTATACAAATATATGAACAATGATGAGCACAAACATTCTTGGGGACTTGTACCTAAGTTAATTGCCATTTGAGTGTAAAACAACTTTTATCTTTTTATTTTCTTGTACAAATTTCAATAATTTATTTGAATGAAATATTTTAAATTGGAGTATAGTTTTCATGAAGCAATTTTTTTTTTAAGGAAAAAAATCATCTGGCTTTACAAAAATTTTAATTTTTAGATTTTTTTTAAGATATATCAAATTTGAAAACATGAAAAAATAAGTAATGTTGATTACGTGTGTGTGTATATATTAATAGAAATTTGTGATATCGAAAATTATTTTGTATCTTCATCTAAGGGACACAAAAAAAAAAAAAAGGTTAATTGGTCACTTAAACAATATGGTAATATCCAAGCTAAAAAAAATATATCTTTAAGAAATCATACCTCAACCAAAAAAAAAAAAAAAAAGGCAGAAAAGAGAGGAGGGAGGACCTGTGTGAATTATGGGAGTGGGATTGTGTTGTATTTTTAATTTAAGAAAGATAGTTTGGTAAATTAAATTAAGAAGAAAAAGAAAGTATGTAGAAATTAATAGTATGAAAAGAAGTTTTATCTAAAAAAGAAAAAAGAGATAACTAAAATAAGCATAATTTTGAATCCAAAATCTTTGAGTTATCGAAACTCAATTTATTTAAATTTTTTAATAAAAAATAAAATAGACATAATTTTTTTTGACAAAACATTTTTGGGTCTATATGTTAACTCAATTGAGTTTTGTTAGTAAATCAACCTGAGTTTATTAAAAAGAAAATCATTGTCGAATTAACTTTATACAATTTTATCTCAACAATTTAGTACTTACAAAGAGAAATTAATTTTATCTCAGTTTGAAGCAGCAGTTTAATTTTTTTAAAAGACAAGTAAAAAAAAAAAAAAGCATCTAAATGTAGGAAAATTAATAAATAAAAAAAGAAAATTGAAGTAACTTTATTAAAGTCACAGCTCAAAGTAAACGATTAGGGCAAAACCGGTACTTTACAAGTGACAAATAATTCTTTCCCTGACTCTTTCTCTCTCTCTCTCTATTCCCATGCTACCAGCTCTCTCCCTCTAAAAAAAACTGAATCCGATTAGTACTCACTGTTCTTCGACCACCCATGACCCTTCTAGAGATCCGACCCGATTTCCGGTAGGGATATATCGGTCATGGAACCCGCTTTTGATTTGGTCGACTTCGTGGACCCATCTCCGGACGACGTCTTTGTCTTCCTCCGCCGCGAGCTCTTGGGTGCTGCCTCCGCGGAAGAAGTGTTTTTTTCACCTTCGTTTTTCGAGTGGCGATGGTGCCGTCTGGGTTTGCTATTTCCTGATTCAGCCGATGGATCGGAGGATCGGTGGCGCCGGCCATTCTTGTGTCCATCGGTGCTCCGCCGGGTCGGAGAATTTGGCTGGGAACTCTCCGAGTCTATAGACTCGTGTCTTGACCTCCGCGTTGGAATGTCTTTATTTCGGGACCCATCAGCCATCGATTTATCATCTGAAAAATTAGTAAACTACTCCATTAAAAAAATAATAATAATAAGTAAATTGGACAATTAAGTTTTTAGATTCTCAAATTATATTAATTTGAAAAACGAATTTTTAAGATAATTTTATGGGAATTATTATTATTAAGATAACTTAATTGTATATTTGGCCAGTCTCATTTTATGTTAATTAAAATAAATAGGATATATAATTTTAAACATATTGACCAACTTGTTTAGAAGGTTAATTATTCAATTATTATAAAAAATCAAATCGCCTTTAAAACGTTTGTTTTTAACTTCCTTTAAAAAAGTTTTAGAAAATGTTCAAAAATTCCTTTATTTAACCTATCAAAAAATTTCCTTTATTTAATAAAAAAGTCAAAATTAAACTGTTTAGAGTTAATTTTAAAGATATGAATATTATTTAGAATATTGAATAATAGTTTAGAAGGCTAATGATTCCCATACCAAAAAAAAAAAATCTTAATCATTCAATAACCATAAAAACTAAAATGTTTTATAAATAAGAATATTGTTTTTAAAAAATTTCTCCATTTAACAGAAAAATTAAAAAAATAATTAGGAACTTGTTTATGACTAAACGAGTTCAATTTTTCTTTAAATTCAAATAATGGGCATACTACTAGCAAATAAATAATTGAATAACCCCCAAAAGAAAATCCAAACCTTTTTTCTCAACAGATGGTGCTGCTCCAGAAGGGTGCTGATCTGATCCAGATTTAAAGTCTTGCATCTGCACAATTTTAAAATTTCATATAATATTTTTTGCATAAACAGAAATAACTAACTCATGGTTCTAAAGGATGATTTCATGACAAAACCTCTATATAAATAATTAAAAGGAAATATAGACTGAAGAAAATAATTTAATTTAATAGAATAGGAAGAGAGAAAAAAAAAAGAATGGTTTACCCAGCTTGGTGTATTTGCTGTTGGGCCATCCAATCCAATATGTGCCACATGCTTTACATCTGTAGGGAACCCAATTTGTATTTCATCTTCTTTCTCTTCATCTGCAAAATGTTCATAGCAATTTGATAATTAATTATGCAATTTATAAAGTGAAAGTCAACCTTTTTGTTCTCAATGCTTGTGTAAATGTAATGCAACCCATTTTCAAATGATTTGTTGACATAGTGACAATTTTCTTTTCTTTTCTTTGTTTTTTTTTAAGACAGTAACGAATAATTTCTAGTGGTAGGAATCAAAGTATTTAAAGCTTATTTTAAGAGAGAGAGGGATGTAACCAAAAAAATCAAGTAAGAGAGCAAAATTTAACAAGGGCAAGAGGGCGTATGGAGATGGAACTTCTATGTTGTTCCTCTACTAGGAGTAAATGAAAGGTTTAAATTTACTCAAAAAATGTGTATCAGGTAATGAATTGAACAACAAATAAAAATCAATAATTATGATATATCCCATAAAAATTTAATTCAATAAAAAAGTCAAACACAAAATTTAGAAAGAAGACGAGTATATAAAATAAATGTGTAGTGGCATTTAAAAGATGGTTAACGTAAGATAACAAATGCATATATATATATATACATATGTGAATTTTTTCCTCTTGGGAGGGGGCTGCCCCCTAATGCGGACAACATAGGTCGGTTCCTGTTAACACACACGTGTGTGTGTGTGTATGAAGGCACATTGATTTCCTGAATGGTTAAACTTACCAAATACATTTGAAATGTATCTAAGTCCTTTTAAGAGGCCTTTCACCTTTGTCGACATTATATTAGCTGATCAACTGTCTGATATATATTTGCACCAAAAATTTCCCTCCTCTAAGGTAGTGGTGCTATAATTCTCCAACAGAATCAACAATGCAGTAAAATTTCTGAGAGAAAAAAAAACACAAAACAAAACCATTATGATCATCTCAATCACAATATGTATTCGATGAATAAAGAAACCCAGAAATTTACCTCTAACATATGCCACGCAGAGAAAATTAATGTTTCAGGCTAAATTGATTAACAGAATGGATTTTCCCTCTAAAGGGCTTTAACGGCATCTAACTTTGAGAATTGAAAGAAAATCAAATCTGTGTAGATCACCAAAACCAGAAGCAAATACAGAGAACAATTCTTGGTTGGTTGTTTCAGAAAAAAAGAACCAACCAAGAAGAGGGAGATCTTGGCGTTTGGCAATCTCAAAAGAAAAGTGAAAAAGCAG
Organism: Bauhinia variegata; assembly: GCA_022379115.2. Lineage (NCBI taxonomy): Eukaryota > Viridiplantae > Streptophyta > Magnoliopsida > Fabales > Fabaceae > Bauhinia > Bauhinia variegata. Next base: position 12,954,026 of record CM039435.1, on the reverse strand, counting down.
AGGGACGAGTTCTGTGCTGTGTTTTTTTCACGGTCTTGCTCATCAAAAGACCGAAAACAGAAGCTCAACGGGTTTTTAGGTCAAAATCCAGAGAGGACATTGTCTATATTTAGGGCTAAGTGTTTTTCCTTTTACTAGCTAGTGAATGCGCTGTAAAAGCGGTTGGGAAAGAAAAATTGTATGGTAGTGATTATGTCACACGTCCTTGTGGCAGGGAATATAAAATATCCATTATTTGTGCTTGTTCATTTTTTTTTTTTTGGTCTGATATCTTTGTGAAAATGAAGTTACTTCTTTTCAAGAAAATAGTTAAGAAGGCAATTGTTTAATTTTTGTTAGATAAAAGGACTTGAGGCCAGTCATGTTTCAAAATATATATGATGGGTAACTACAAGTGTAAAAGAGTTTTTTACAAGGATAGATATACATTAGCGTTCATCCTTGACTCCTTGTTTGTTTAATCTCATCTTGGATGTTTTTACCAAGGGGATACGAGAGAGAAGTGCTTAACCTAAGTATATACTACTTGCTATTTGTGGATAATATAATTCTAATTGAGAAATTAAGAAGTTAACTCTAAACTAGCTCCCAAAAATTGAAGAGGATGTTATATCCTAAGTTTTTAAGTTTAAATATCTAGCTTTAATATAATATTACAAAGTGATGAAAAAATTGGTAGAGATGTCAAACACAAGATAGAAGCTAGACGGTTCAAATGGAGAAAGACATCAAGAGTTATTTGTTACCCCAACATATCTACCAAGTTTAAAGGAAAGTTTTATTGAACTTGTTATTCTACTAACTATGCTCTGGAAAAAATAACATAAGTAAAAGTGATTAGGGTCACAAAATGAGAATACTAAGATGAACATAAGTTACACAAGAAAGGACAATATATGAAATAATTGCATAGGAGAAGAAATTGAAATAGTAGAAAAGATAATAAAAGAAAAATCAATTAAAGTGATTTAAATATGTACAAAAGAGACCATTAGAGATGGTAATAAGAAGTCTTTTGAAAAGGTATAAAGGGAAAAAACAATAAACGAAGATACAAAAAAAAAAAAAAAAATCTTATGATAAATCACATTTCTAAAAATTAAGTTTTTGATAGAAATTACTTTTACAATTCATGTCGCTAACCTTATGTATTAGCATAATGCTTATTATTATTTGATAAAAGGACTAGGAATTTTTTAATCATACTTTCATTTTATATTAAGAGAGTCAATTGTGCTAGCAAAATGGTGGCCCAACCAAACCCTACTTAGGGCCAATAAGGAAAATTTGAACATCTTAATTATATGTCCTATACAAGTTTTAATCCTATATATTAGAAACAGTAAAACCTTATTTTTGCCTAAGAAAATTTAAAAAAAAATAAAATTAAATAAGATCTTTACACTACAAATTCTTATTAGAGTCAATCTTTTGTACAAATTTAAGAGTTTTATTTGATAAGAATTCTTATCTATAGTGCAAATAAATTTAAAATATGAAAACCATTTTTCCTAACAAAACCATTTCTACAGATACAACTAAGGATTGAGTCCTCGTCAATGTAATTAAGAGATTCAGCTTACCAACTATGCCTAGTTTTATCAATAATAAGCAAAGTTTTTACTCCCTCCCTTTTAAGCATTATATTTTCACCCTATCATTAATCAAATTCATATCAACAACTCTGCCATTCTCTTATAAGGAAGTGCATGGAAAAATAGTGGTAAGGTGGGCATAGGCTGAGTCAAAACACCTGAGCTAATCTGGTTAGCCTTAAGTCAAGACTGGGACAAAGGTTTGAAAATGGAACTCTCATCGTCTCATCTTGAATGGTCTCATTCTAAGAAAAAAAAACTTTCTGAAAATGTCTTGTCTTGGTGTGCATATGTATATATATAATTCAAACCACAAAACTTACATCATTTTACTTATTTTGTATTGATACAAGGTAAAATTGTTTGGGATAGATTAAAACAGTACTAGAACCCAAATCAAACAACAAAGTCATTTTTGAAAAAGTGATTTTACATAATGATATAATTTTAAAAGACATAACTTTAATATTTTTATACTTTAAGATTAAACTTAGTGTGTTCCTTAAATATTTGAGTTACTATTAAGAAATTTGTATTCTTATATTATTTATGATAAATAAAAATTGGAATAGAAGGACAAAACTTCGTTCTGCCTGGATAAAAAGGGAGGTGAGAGTATACAGTACGTAAAAGTAAAAAATTGGCAGCCATATATTCTAGATGACTTAAATTCATATTTTTCATTTTTTCCCTACGAGTGCTATAATTGTGACTATGTTGCTTCCATAATCATACATATTCATAATCTAAAATCCTAAATAAGAGGCAATTCAATCCTTACACATCATGTTCCTAAATCGCCAGAAAATCTTAACTTTATTGCTCTAATTGTATAAAAAACTAAAATGAAATAAAATAAATTATTGCAACAATTCTATTAGTTTCTACAGCGTCAACGACAAATCCAAAGCCTGCAAACCGTTGTCCTCATCAACCAAATCAATGACTCCAATACTCTTAGTTGGTTTCTCCAACTGCTTGATATATGGCCTGGTGCCATCGCTTGGAGATTCCTCCATCTTCAGCGGCTGAAACTGCGAAAAGTCCATTCTAGCCCTCACGTTATTGTTCCTTCTTACAGATGAATAGTTTTCAGGTCGTGGTTGAGTACACTGCACCAGTGGCGGAAAAACTCGGGCACCGCCGGTGCCAAAAGCGTGCCATCTCATCGGAGCCATCACTGCAGGTTGTCGCGGTGCCCTAACAGTCCTGTTATCAGCAAGTTTTCTAGTTTCCTGCATTTTCATTGGCATACAAATATTGGGTGAGAAGTGATTAAAAACTTGTCCTCTCTCTGTGACTTGTCGTTGTGGGAAATTTAGGGTTCTTAAGGTATTCTCTTCATGTGCTATATGGGAATCGATATGGTTTTGAGGGCTTCTGTACTCAAGAAAACTTGGTTGCACAACCGGCATGCAATTAGTGAATTGCAGTCAGAACGCGGATGTTGAGTGGGGGTGGATTTTCTATTGTCAAAAAATGGTTCAGTCCATGTAGTTGCTGACGTGACATGCCATAAACCGTTAGATGGGTTGATCTGTGCATAGTTCATATTGTTAGAAAATGGCTCAATTAGTGTTGTCGTTAACGTGATATGCCATAAGCCGTTAGATAGATTGATCTGTACATAGTTCTTAGTGTTAGAAAATGGCTCAGTCAGTGCCATCGTTGACGTAATACGTCATAAGCTATTGGATGGACTGATATGTGCACAATTTGATGTGTGAACACTGTGCTGTCTTAAGTTCCAAAGGTGGTTGGCCATGGTGGTTTCTGGCAAAGGAAATGGTAAATACGGGTTCTAGGTTTTTTTGGTGCAAAAAGAGGAATTGGAGAGTCAATCACAAGCCTTTGACTGCAATTTGAAAGGAAAAAAAATGAGCATTGAGGTGCATATATGCCACTACTGTGTTTTTATAGGTGATAATAATATAATGCACATTAAATTGCAATAATTTTACTTAACTTATTGACAATTGCCTTGATTGTCTATGGGGGGAAATTTATTCTGGCAAGATTTAAAAGGGTTTGACCCATCTAATCAGGCTGTATATCAATTATAAAGAAACATATCAAATTTTTGAAGACTTATATGCAAGAAAAATAATTTTGTATCTTTTATATTTAGAATGGCTAATGTGGTGTGGACTGGTATTCAATATGGATGCATTGTCTTTGAATTGCCTGCTAATTAAAGCATTTAAAGGAAATAGATCATAAACTTTCTGAAATACAATATCAAGTTTGAAAACAATCTGTGGACCAAGAAAATTCTTAATTACAATATTTTTCTGATTTTATCAATTATTTCCTGTGGGCATAAAACAAGTTCACTGTATATATTTATCAATTTGGATTGCTTCTTTTTGTATGATCTAATTATGTCCATTTGTTTCGTCTTAATTTATTAATGTTTTTGAATGTGGGAGGGATTAATTTATTGTCTACTTACCGCAATTAATATGATACACTAAGAGTGCGTTTAGTAAGTCAAATAAACTAGCTTATAGTGTATTAACTTATAAAATTTATTTGACTAAAATAAAAATATTTGATAAATAAACTTATATCACGAGTTTATAGTATTTTTTTAGACAATACTCAACAAGCGTATAGACTTATAGTCTGTAGCTTATTATTTTTTTGTTCCATTTTACCTTTTATTTTACTCCAAATTACATTATTAGTTAGTATTTCTATCTCTCCTATATTATTTTTAAAAAAAAAAATTTAGTCATCTTCTTACCCAACAAATTTTACTTTTTTTTTAAAAAAAAAAAATCCATCTTGATATCATTTTTTTTTACTTTATCTGATTATTATTTTTTTGATCAAACTCTTTTGATTAACTAATAAGTATTAGTTTTAGTGGTAAGAAATTAATGATGCTTTAGTATATTGACTTAGATTCAAATATATAATATTTTTGAAAGAGTTTCACCGAATTCTCTAATTATCTCAAATCAGATTAATTTTGAATTTAGAAGATAAAAAAAAAAAAAAACTCTTTTTTAAATTAAAGCTTACTTTATTTATTTAAATTTTGATAAATTATTTATCTTTTTAAAAAAGAAGATTTCAAAAATTTATTTAAATTTAAAATTATAATTATTTAAAAAAATATTTTCATAAAATAAAACTAAAAATTATATAGGCATATTATTTTATGTCATTTTACATTTATTAGTTTGTTAAATAGTTAATATTACCGAATACTTATAATTCAATACATAAAGTATAAATTAATCATTTGAAATTATTGTATAGATTCATATGAACATATAATGGAGAAATTCTAGTATACGATATTACCAAAAAAATACTGTAATTATAACTAAATAAATAATTAGTAAATTAGTAAAAATTATATATATATTTAACTTAAATATACTGTACGTGTAACTTGGTAATATAGCAGATCAAAAAACTCAATATTATTTTAACAAAGATAAATATTTTTCTTTTAATTTATATTTTAAACGATCTGGATTGATGCTACATATGACTTAATCATATTTAGTTATTGATATTTACAACAATGACGTGGTTAATTTAGAAAATGATTGAAGTTAAGATCAACAAAATAAGGAAAGTATCTCATTAAAAAAAAAAAAAAAAAGGTAAGAAAAGTAAAGTTTTTAAAAATAAAGTTAAAAAAGATAGAGTGAGCGTGTAAACATTATATAAAATTACTTTATATTAATTATTAAAATATCATTAATAACCTCATACGGATTTTTTTTTTTTTAAATTTCTAAAACATTTATATAAATTAAGAACATTTCCTTGCCTTCTTATTATGTGCGTTTTTCTTTCTTCTTAGTGCAAAAATGTTCAAGTGAACTCACACATGGCAGACGCATTTTATTTCCATCCAATTTTACCTAGCTAATTTGTGAGATGAGAATTCTACACACATTTTTTAATAGCTTGTTAGAATTGCATGCTTAAAAATTGAAGTTATAGAGAATTAGTTCACCTCATGCTTAAAGGCACAAGCTAACAACAGTGTCAACTTAGTAAAAAATCATGCTATAAGTTTCAAGACAAACATTGAATTTACCCTTTTTCATAATCTAGAGTATGATGTTTCAATAATCAAGACCATAAACTAAAATCCAAATAAAAAAAAAAAAAAAACAATCCCTCAAAGTTCTATGTCAAAACATATCTATTGTTTCCATAAACAAGACCAAATTAAAATCTTAAACCAACCACATCCATCAATTGTCTGAACTTTTACAGCGTCAGTGATAAATCAGGACTCTCTTCATCATCATCATCCAAACTGATGACTTCAATGCTCTTAATCGGTTTCTCTAGTAGCTTAATATATGGCATAGTGCCATCAATTGCAGATTCCTCCCCCATGAGTAGATGAAAGTGAGAATATGGCAAGTTTTCAATCATCAAGTTGTTTCCTGGCAGTGGTGACTGCATACAGTGCATTGATGGCACACGAACAACTCGGCCAGCACCGGGGAAAGTGTTTCTTCTTGTTGGATACATCATTGCTGGATGCTGGGGTGGCAAAAACATCATGTTCTCGGAAAAATTCCCAGCATCCAGCAAAGGCATTTGCCACGGTTGATAACCCCTTCTTAAGGAAATCTCTCCATGCTCCATATGGGAATCAAAATGAGCTATGAGTTCTTCATTGCTCAAGAAAAATTGGTTACAAAATCGGCAAGCATGGCGGCATTGGCCGGCGCGGTTTGATGCATGGACATTGCCCTCTGGTGAGTTCCTATGGTTGTTGGCCATGGACATGGTGGTTGAAGGCAAGGAAATGGTTGAAGGGTTTTAGGGTTTCAGAGAAAAAAGATTGAAAGAAGGGAAATGAGCAAAGGAAGCATGTGATTACTGGGATTTTATAGGTGATATTATATTACAATGTACGTACATTGTATATTTTATATAATATTATCGTATAACATATTCATGATTACTTTGACAGCTAATTTTTTATCCAGTGATCCATTTGATGTGGCTATAATTATGAAAATAATAATAATAAATAATATGGAAAAGAATAATTTAAAATAGGAAAGATTTAGGGGATTGGCAAAATAATGGATAAGTATTAGATTGGCAACAAAGAAAATATCTGAGGGAAATAACTTATATATAAAACTTTCCAAAATATGATTTCATATTTATTTGGAAACAAACTTGCTGGACAAGAGAAAATGATCCTAGGATCTGATAATTATATATTTGTTTTCTTTAATTTCACTTTTAGTAATAATGTATTTAATTATAATTATTAACATTAAAATTTTAAACATAAAAAGTTTGTGAAGCTTCTATGTATATTTGGTATATAATATAATTAATATAATATTTAGGGATGTATTTTAGCTTAGATTCATATGCGTTATAATTGAGTAATTGGTTCAGCAATGAGAAACGTGGAATCTTTATTTGATGGCTTCATTTAGGGATTCTGGAAATCTGTTTGCAAGGTCTTGAGTTAAAAATTTTAATATTGTAGATGTTAAGATGAATTTATCAATTATTACTATCTATTCTAAATAAGAAGTGAAGAAACAATTGTGCATGTGCTTTGAGCCAATTTCAAAATCTTTGTAACCAAAATAACATGGTATATCTTCCAAAAGAAAGAGAGAATATATCCCTCGTTGGATTCTGATATTATGACAAAAAAAGTTATTGATTTTTGATAAATTTAACTTATTAATTTCAAATTTAATAATTTAAATTTTTTACACTTATTTTTAAAAAATAATTATACTAAATAAATGATGGAATCTAAACTATTAAATTTAAAATTAATGACTTAAATTCATCAATAATCAATAACTTTTACTATTATGAAATCACCAAATAAAATAACGTGTAGTACAGATGTCCTGTATCCAAGTTTTTTCCTCACTTTTAGTAATATATTTAATTTAATTAATTTAATATTTAGAATTAAATCTTTTAGGTACAGAAAAAGTATGTGAATGTTTTTGAGAAAGTTCCATATTAGTATTTTAGTTTACCGGGCCATAATTAAACATTGTTTTGGTATAATATAATTTGTGGATAAATTTGGCTAGATTCAGATCATACTCCTGACCCTGCCTATTTATAAGACCAAAAAAGAAAAATACTAAGAATCATGAGGCACATTCCCAGCAATCCATGATTATAATGAAACAATTCTCAAGCTTGTAGTACCAATCATAAATTGTATCCAATTCTTTTTTTAATATTTAGTATTTGAACTTTTTATATGAGCATACAAAGTACATGAAGAATTTTGAGAAGGTTCTACTCTTCTTTACGTGGTATGGTTCTATGTCTTCCTTACTCTCCCCATAAATAACTGCACAATATAACTTTTGGCATAACATAAATGGATCAATTAGGAAGATTTACATTTCAAATACATTTCTAACAAAGAATTCATATTGATTTCAGAATGTAAAAGTTTATTATTATTAGCCGAACCAACACATGTTAAGATGATATCATCATTAGGCCGAATCTCACTTCATAATATTTTGTATGTTACACCATGTACATTCCTAAAGTAGAGACACAAGGATGATGTTTTAGTAGAGTAACTCTTCCACGAGCATGTGGATATAGTGTTATATAGTTCAAACATAACCTAACGCACAGTTTAAAAAATGGACAGGCTAAATGATTAGACTGCTCAATGTTGAACCCGGTTTTGGGCTGGCTCGTTTATTCAAACCCCAAAACTGTTTTGCACAACTATAGAATTGTTGAACGGGTCCTATATCTTGATTAATGAAAACAAATGAGAAAAATAATAAGTTTGCTCCAGTTCTTGGTCAAACACTATCTTGGTCTTTCAGAAGAGCATCAGGAGAGCTATTTTTTTTGTCATGTAGGGACGAAGCTTCTCACGGACGACCATGAAAAGAACGATCAATCGATGGTAACATATGGATATTTAAATCTCTCTCAAGAAAGGCTTTTTTATACTTATAGTGAGAAATCGAATTTCTATCAATATATTTAAAAGACATAAATTTAAGGGGATGCAGCCTTGGCCCCCTCACTTCTTTTTTTTTTTTTTAAAAAAAAAATAATGATATGCATGATTCAAGCTGCAACTATAAAAACCAATCCTCATTCTCTAATAGTCAAACCCCATGCCAAGGCAACACTATTTGCAACCAAATTCAGGTTTAATAAAATTTAGAGGGTGTTTTTGAAATTAAACGATGAATTTTATTTCAGTTTGACGGTCAATTTTGCTTGATTCAGGACTTGATGAAAATAAAGTTACCTAATAGGCAATCTTCCTTCCAAATGGCAACATAATAGTTTCATTATCACTAAATTAAGCTTAAACAATTCTTTCTAGGAAATGTGAAAAAGACACAACAGTGAGCAAAGCGTCTAGCTTTTATCTTCTTAAGAGCTTGACATGGGAGGATAAAAACTCAATACCAACAAGCAGAAAGTGAACCAATACATTCCCAGTAGCTTCATCATAAACTGACAACTGATAACAAGCTCAACAGTGACAAAGAAATAGTAAACCATCCAAAGTCAGTACAGGTACAATGGTGTAGAAGCCTCAAGATTATTTATATTTGTAGCTCTAGAAGTCAAAGGTACAAGATTCAAAACTAGAAGAAAGACAGAAAGCAGGAGCGCTCACGGGGAGACTTGCTCGAGAGTCATGATGCCTTCAGATCATCTAGGCCAAGTCGTCCCTGTGCCAAACAACTTCTGTTAGCATTTGATGATCCAATGCAGAAAAGTTAAGCTACAACGTGTATCCTTCCAGAAAAGACAAAGAAAGAGGAAAAGAAAAAAGAAACATCAAGAAAGTGGTGCACTTCTTTCTCTATGAATATTAGACAGGCCCCCACTAAACATTGGCTGAAAACCATAGTAACATTTTTTATAAAGCCAATCCAAATGGACTCTAAAGCTATTTAGTTTAATAAGCTGTGTGCTAGTGTTAAATGTGATTAGCAGATTACATACTAATTTTTTAACTTAATTCAAATTATTAATATCTATGGCTCATGGAAGACTTGGTGCTATTTATGCATTCTATGACAAAAAACCACAATTGTGACTACCTTCAATTTACCTAATTTTTTTAGTCTTAACCACTGGTATCTTTGAGGCACAAATTTTTTACCAGGTCCCTCAACCCACACCTAATTCAATTCATGTTAACTGAAAGATCCAAACGGGGGTAAAACTCTCCCAAAAACCTTTTTTTGCATACATATGACTACCTTTCAATTTACCTAATCTAAAATAGGCAGAGCTACTGATATAAGGTTTATGTTTATCCCAAACTTGATAAAATATACAGATCATTTTCATTAATGTTATTCAATAAGCCCAAAAATGATCCAGGACATCATACCAGAAACTTGTGATTTTGTTCAAGGAGAGGAGAAAAGGCTGTGCAAAATTTCTCCATGTCAGCTTTGACATCACCAGGACCCCCTATCACCTCCATGAACTTCTTCCTATCAGGAGCAAGCTTCAAGGCAAGCTGTTGTTGAAGTGTTAAATATGTCAGAAAAACTCACTAGCTTCAATTTATTATACTTATGCTCTTTTTAAGGGGAGAAATGAGAGTAATAGAGAGACAATGGAAATAAAGAATCCTAGAAAGTACAGGTTACTTTATATAAATTTGGCATAAGTTGATAGTAGTAGTTTTGACACTATATATAATAGGAATACCTTTTGGTTAAAATCTAAATAATAGAAAATTACAATACGGAAAATCATGCATTTCTGACTATGCTACACTGCCATGCCCTTTTTTCTTTCTGCAGGGGGGAAGCCATTTGTAACATGAAATGGTCCATATATAGGTTACAAGAAAAAGATTATTCGGGACTTAGAGAACATTGACACAAAAATTGAGCATTGGTTAATGCATTTCCAAAGACACTGTTCTAAGGTATAACCCTGACAGAACATTGGTGCAAAATCAAACATTGATTTAACGCGCATTTCAAGAGACAGCAATTCTAACTTCTAAAGCAAAGGCTTTGGTCAACATGAAGCAATTCTAACTTCTGTGATATCATGAAATTTTGAAGATTATATCAAGGAAGCATCAAAAGGACATTACAGTAAAGCTTGAGCTAGCCAGCCAGCCATGCCACTTCTTTAGGTTCTTGTTATAGGAATCTGTACAAGCTTGCGCCATTGACCAATCTGGATGCTCAAGTAAGTTTCGAAACAGAGCAACCAAGAAGTCCATTGCTCTGAAGAATTCATCAATTAGAAAATAAAATGGAATCATATTTCTAATTACATACGGCAAATACAACTACACCATTTGCTAAGGTCATGCCAATGCATTTATAGAGTAGCATGGTAAGCTCTAGAGAAATGAAAGAAAGAAATATAACCATGCTCAAAGCAGTGTAAGAATCCATCAGTACAATGGAAGATAATATAAAGAAGATAAATCTGCCCTTATACTTTGAGATTCATCTTCAATTTCTTTACACGGACAAACAAGAAATGAGATCAGGCTTTTGATGTTTTACAAGAATAAGCCAAGCTAGAATTTTTCCAAAACAAAACTTGACTTACTTAAGATTATCATGGAAGATTGCAGTATTATAAAGACGACAACAAGCATCCTTGCAAAGCCAAACATACATGCATAGATACACACTGTAATATTCCTTGAATTATCTTTATTCAGTCATGTTTTGACATGAATTTTATATATATATATATATATCCTACATTACTTGAGATTATTATGGAAGATTGCAGTGTTACAAGGACGACAACAAACATCCTTGCATATCCAAACGTACACACACACTGCAATGTTCCTTGAATTATCTCTATTCATTCATGTTTTAACATGACTTTGCAAATATCCTACATCAGTAATTTATATAGCCAGTGATATATATAGATGTTCCAACCCAAAAGAACGCACTGAAGTAGTTTTTCCCTTCCCTAGTTCTAGGTTAGTGAAAATAATCGGACATTTTGTGATGTAGAGCATAATGCTTTTAGCCTTTTCTTAATAGTTGAAGTTGCGCTTTTAAGAGTGTAGCAACAGATCACAAGTGAACGATTTCAATGTCAAACCCAAATAGTCTAAAAATAACAATTTTACAGTGTGTAACCAGACCAAGCTTTTACCACTTTAAATTTCAAGTGATTTGACTAAAGTAGGGCTGTTTTGGAAACTAATTACTTAAATGGATATGGTTTGAAGCTATTACCAAATCAAGTCTCTTTTATTCCAAAAAAAAAAAAAATTGAGGGTCAAAAGATTTCATTCAAAGATTAGAAGGACCATGAAGGTGGAGCCTGTGACCTTAAAAATATGTTTTCAAATAAGAAGACACCTGGTTTGGTAAACAGATTAAAACCAGACCAATTTATGTGATTAGATTCCAAAATGGCCCTACTCTAGTTAAAATCCATATTTTAAGCACTTATATCACATTGAGATTTTAGGTAGCACCTAAAGTGTTTTTCATTATTTGAAGTATAAAGCAAGCATGCTTTTAACAACCATGAAAGAACCATTGCAAATTTCAGATACTTCCACAAATATAATGAAGAATTCTTTAAACAAATTTGGGCATTGTCAACCTACAAAATATAAACACAAGTCAAACGGTATCTACAGAAGATGATTGATGGTCCTTACCTTGTTAGCCAAAGAAGTCCATTGGTACAGCTGGATGATGATTTTACAGTTTTAGTTTCCACCTCTACTTGTACCAAACTGTACAGACAGTTGAATCTGGATGGATTGGAAGAATATTTAGATTCCAATCTCTGCCATGAAAATCAATATTGTATAGAGTGAGAACACAACATTGAACTCAATACTATTATGGTTCTGTTTCAAATTCATCTGAGTTATGCAAATTCGATAACAACACATGAAGATAAATCAAATAGAACACAAAAAATTTATGTAACCTACAGTTCACTCATTCAAAGGTATGGTACAGGCATGGCATGCATGCAATCTAGAGAAGAAAAAGATATTACATTCAACGTTTCAAGCAAATATAGATGACAACACAAGACACACAAAAATAGATTAATAAATATAAGAGCATATAAGTCAAATACATGAGGAAAAGAAAAAGCATACCGTTATATTACCACCTATATCAGATTTAACAAGGGCCAAAGCAGCTCCAAACTTCTCTGCCATAAGAAATGTATTAGTTGTGACTGCTGTACAAACTTCAATAACACATGGAAAATGTATAGCAAGACTGTAGTACGCAAATTAATTTAATAAATTAAATGACATTGGTATACTTCAATAACACATGAAAATGTCACAAATGTCATGGCAGAACAGATGATTCTAGAACTAAGAAAAAGAAAGCTTAGAAGATAACATTATGTTGTGGCTCATAATCCTAGGGAAGTAAATATAAACTTCAAAAGCAATAGGACTCTAAAGAAACCATACAAGAGCACTTATTAGACATTTAGACTAGACAACAAACTTTTAACAAAGACAAAGATTCTAGATAAGAATCCATTTCAATTGAAATATAAAATAGATAAAACCTTTTTCTATCTACCTGCTAGTTTAGGTAGGTTTTTAATGAGATGAACAGCAAGCCATGGGGACATGTGAAGATAAGCCGATTAAAGAAGGTCTAACAAATATATTCTTCAACACATAGCTATATTCAAATGGAGCATTGAATGTTCTCATTGCAAAATAAGAAATTGAAAAATTGTTGTTTGTGTGTGTGCAATGGGGAAGGACGAGGGCACTCTAGAAATATTCATTTCAAGGATAGCATTGGAGCCTTCTTTTATCCATTGTCCAAAGCCATTAACCAACTAAAAGACCAAAAACACGCACCTATCACAGGCAAAAGATGCCTGCACACATCCAAGAACGGTTTCGTCAGCATTTCTCCTTCTTTAGACTTTACAGTACTTATTCCTTCCAGTGCAGGAGCGAAGACAGTCCCCACCATTATTGTGCTTTACTGAATATAACATGATCGAAACAAAAGAAAGAGATTAGTAACACAGGTCAAATCAACATTCTAGCCACCACCATTTTAGCATAAAAATGCCATTTTTTTTCTTCTATTTTTTTCTCTCTTTCTTCTTCTGCTTGCTTTGTAAATTTTTTTTTTCCCGGATAGAAGGGCAAGGGAGAGATAGGAGGCGAATCCAGACAATGTATGAAACTAGGGAAACTTTTGGCACTTTCAATGGTGGCATCCACAATTATGGTTAAAGGGGATGGATTCAATTAACATGTACAATGTGGATAACATCCAAAATATGTGGTTGTAATAACTCCTCAATACAATTGACATGATCAGAGTTTCGGCAATAACACCGAGATTCCAGCGCCAAGAAGAAAAAGAACAGATAATTTTCAGCCATGAATTCTGGATGAGACCCGTTTTGCTGCTTAGTGAGAAAATGATAAACTTTCTCTGAACCAAGGTATAGAGAAGCTCCCCGAAATTGAAATGCTAGACTACTCTCATTACAGGGGGCTCACAGGGATCAAACAACAAATTCAATATAAAAACCAACCCATTAGCTCAATTGTGCTCAGAATTATGCCCTATTCCTAATTGAGCTCGGAACATAAAAATGTATCATGTTCATTTCCATTTCCCGGGTAACAAACAAAAGCTGATCCATCAAACAGTTTACTATGGTCTATTGCAACAATCAAAAAAGATCACAATCGCGAACAAATCAGAGAGGGAAATGCATACACACAAATTTTAAAGGAAATTGCGGGTGTTGAGGAGACAACAGCGATCTGGAAGCAATTGCAGATATGGAGCAAACTTGGTAGGAAAATATCTGAATTAAAAAATAAAAAAGACAACTCCTTTTTCATACCTTTTTTGCTTTTCCCTTTTGGTTTTGGGATTATTAGGGATTTGAATTGAGTAATTATCGGAGAGAATTGGATTCGAAGTCGAGGAATTGTGATAACAGTGAGATGCGAAGTGACGTCGGCTACTCGTTTTCACGTCCATTTGTCCACTCGCTATGCTTGCATGCGAAACACAGAGATCCCTGCCATATAGCGTTGCAACGTGCAGGAGTGATTCCGCTAATTTTCATATGGCTTTTAAAAATAATTATTTGTATTAATATTAATACGTATGCTTATTTTTATTTGATTTTAATTTGACGAAGAATTTCTCTAGAAATTTATTCTAGTTGTTTAAAATATCAGTTAGAATTCTCCAAAAAGAAATGTTTATTACTATAGTTATTGTTGTGTATAAAGAAATGCTCAAACCACTCCATCTAATCTATCTTCTTTTTTTTTACTCTTTTGTAGGTCATGAAATTTAACTCAATATCAATATAACCTATTTAAAAGAGAGATATCATAATCTTAGGCCAGCCTATCAAAATTATAATGTCTAACCCCAAGTATCTAAAATACTTTTTAGATGCTTTAGCAAAGATTTTAATGCATCAAGCATCTCTTATATTTTATAATTTATAGTTCGTTATACTTGGGTTTGTAGTCTATCAGAGTCTAGATTTCTTCTCATAGTCTATGTGAACTAAAAAGTTTGAGCTCAAATTGTCTTATCCCATATGCTATGTTTTTTTTTTTTTGTCTTTTGTAGATTATGAAACTCAACTTGATTCACGGCTCAATGGCAAAATAATCTATTGAAAAGAAGAGAGGGGCAAGAAATTGTTCATCCAAAATCTTCATATATGGATCTTTCCTAATGCTTAGGATTCATACTAACTTCAAAAACCAAAGCAAAACAGCCAGTGTTCTATGCAAATGCTTCATTGCTTTTTTGCCAACAAGTTTTATTCTTCAACCTTAAACAGACAAAGAAAACAAGAGGAGGCCATTCAAGGTGAAGTGACAAAATTTGCCCCTGCTGCATAGCAACAAACAAATTTAGTAGAGCTTGTTTGGTGGATATTTAATGGCATTCTTGACAATTTTCTTAGAAGCAGCATCAGAAAGATCAACTCCACAAACATCAGCAAGCCTGATAAGGTAAAGAAGCACATCAGAGAGCTCCTCTCCCAAGTGCTCTTTTTCTGCTTCTTCCCAATTTGGCAATCCCTTCTCCACCTCTCCTTTCCATTGGAATATTTCTGATAACTCTCCCACTTCTCCAACCTTCCATTTATATCAAATCAAATAAAAAATAATATAAATAAGTACAAATAAAATTATCCCATCAACAAAAAATTTAAAAAATAAAAAGGAATGAATATATAAAATAATTTTTAAGCCTAAATAAGTGACATCCATTCAAAACCATAAAGAAAAAGAGTCACAATCATTCCCTTTTAAGCAATGGTCCAAAATTTTGCCTTCCAAGTGAATATCTTAGTACCATGACCAAATTTCTGCAATACCACAAGATTGATATTCCTGTTTCTTTTTCTTTCTTAGATTCTTCACAGCAAAAGATATCATTTTTTCTTAAGATAGAAAAGCAAATGATGTGATGGTCCTACCAAAAATATAAAAATATACAGAAGCAGTATATCTGTCCTATGTCCTATGGCCTATCAAACTCAAACCCAGTGAACATGTAAAATAATTAGTTTATCTTCAAAGATTTTATATAAATAGCAACTCATTCAAGCTTTTGAATAAGTTTTGACCAAAGAATCATTCACTAACAATTACTACTGCCTTACTCAATTTGTCTTGTTTTCTTGACCTTTTGCAGGTCAAAGAAGAACAATAAACTTACTAGACATAATTGCCTAACAAAATATAAGAATTAGATCCAAAACAAGTTGGCTGGTACAAAATTTACCAAATTCAAGTGTATTTACCTTATAAAAATTTTGAATTTGTGTAAAATCTGCTCAGTTTCAAAATCTTAAAAACATAATTGCAACAATAGATAAATATGTAGTCTCTATCCCTTTGTTTCATCCACCAACTACTTTGAATTGTGAGAGAGTTGTGAAATCTTTCTTGAGCTAAATAGCATTACTCTTAAGTTAATCCTTACATTAGCTAAAGAGGACTTGAGGTAAAATTACTACTGAAAGGTTGGGAATTTGGGATAACCTTGAAAGTTGAAAAGGATACACCACAAACTTGAGCATTAAGTGAAAACCAGTGAGATTCTCTGAAATTTTTGAGTATTTGAATTAGTTTTTTTTTTAAAAGCATTTTTAGGAATTAAAATAACTATTCTTTTTTAATTGCATAAAAAAATCAAATCCCAAATATTTTAAATATTACCCAAACTCATAATTGACCTTTTTAATGACAAAATTATACCCTTTTTTTGGGAAGCAAAAGTGAGTTTTTAATATTATATTCAAATATAAAATAACTTTAACTTTTGGATTCTATTTAAAAAAAAAATAAGTCAATTTAAATAGCTTTTAAAAAATTTTGAATATTGATTAATGATCCAATTTTTTTTTAAAAAAATTGTTTTCCTTTTTTATAATAAAAAAATTCCTAAACAAATTAAGAAAACGTTTTTCTACCTGCTATAGTTAATCAGACCATATCAACATAATTATTTAATAACAAGAAATTAACAGTAACCATGGATTTTGTACAGAAATAAACAATTAATTAAGATACAGAAAGAAGACTACAAATTCCAATAGCAAGAACAGAGAATATACATAAACTCAAAATTGTATTTGTACTCATAATTCAAATTTATATTACAAAGCCATTTAACTAGCAAAAGCTTCATGGATTATTCTATGAATTAAACACTAATTAAAAATCATTTGAACTCAATAGAAGAGAAAAAAAAAAAAAAAAAAGAATTACCATGGCAAGCAGAAGATTTCTTGGGCTATGGTACTTTTCCCAGTTTCTAACCTTTGCAAATTCATCAAGCTTTCTTGAAAGATCCTTCAGGCTAATCTCCTCCACAACTTTCTCTTCTGCCTTGCCTTCTATTCCTTCTGCTCCCTCCATGCTTATGTTTCTTAAGTATGCACTGACATAGAGCTTCTGTTTTTATAGTGCCCTCTCTCTCTCTATATATATATACAGAGGGAGAGAGAGAGAAGGATTTAATTAAAAGAAAGAAAAAAAATTATTTGTCTATTCAAAGAATATCCAAGCCATATTAATTAATTAAATGCAAATAAATAACAATGATATTCCATACAGTCCCCACCATGCAAGATGCCCAACTTCAATGTATAATATTGACAAAGAATATTCTATTTTTACCACAGGCTAATCTTTATCATTGAAAATCAAATATAAAAATTAGGCAAGAAAAGAAAACACAGCTGTACAATTTAAATACTTAATGAATTCCATAATTTAAAATATCATTTAGTCAGATTTACAAATACTAAAAGAAAAAAGAATACAGATAGGCATACAAGTTTGCATATATAATTCTATATATATTTAAAAGGAAAAGAGATATATAGGGTGATGAATGAAATTAAATGAATAGTTATTTTGAGTTTATGCATTTGAAAGCTATACAACTGGCATTGCTATGAAATAGGGTGAAATGAACACAATTTTTCTTACCAAAATAAGACAGAGTATATTGTAATCACTGGATACAGCTTTTTCTCTAAAAATATATAAAAAAAAAATTAAAAAAAATCTAGGAGGATATGAAGTATTATGGTAGAAATCACCCCACATCACTTTCTATTTGTACTGTTAGAATCCAAATCCATTATCCCACTAATGCTTATTCGTAAATAAAACTAATTTATGATCAAATTAACCAATTAATTAATAGATTATTGATCAATGAACATGAATGAGACATTTAGGACTTATTTGGTACATCCGGTAAGAGAAATAAGATATACTAACTTATTTTATCTTATTCTCATCTTTAGTTTAGTAAGTCAATAAAATAGAATATGATTATCTTTTACCTATCCTATTTTGCTCTTGTAGTTAAAATTTTTATTTTAAGGGAGAAGTTAGGTTAAAAGAAAATCAAATAAGATAAGAAATATTCTTCTCATCTCACCTTCACTTTCTTTGTCTCCAACTCTCCACTACCGTTGCTATACTACCGCCGCCGCCACTGCCACACCACCACCCTCACCCATTGTTGTCACTGCCACCACAACTATCACCCTTGCCCAATAGATACACTACTACACCATCGCCACTACACCACTACCACTACCACCACTTTCGCCTAATAAAGCCATGAACATTGTCACTGCTAACACCACCATCACTATTGCCCCTCCTCTTGCTCAGTGATACACCATAATTGTTTTTGGTCATTTGTTGACATGTAGCTATAAAATCTTAGAATATCATAAAGCTTTGTAAGATGAAAATACTAATTTCTTTATGTTGAAATTAAAACTGAGTATATCAAATATAATTTTGATTTTACAATTTTTCTTCATTTGTCATTAAAATTAATTTTTTATAATTAAACTTTTTTTTACACACGCATATAGATAATAATTTAGAGCATAGACTAATTCATAAGATAGTCAAATATAATTTTATTATAAGGATAAGTTTATTATTTACATGTAATTTATATTATATCTTGTCATTATCTAGTTTACTTCAAATATATGATAAGATAATATAATGTTATTTAAAAAATTATCCAATGCGCATCAAATACTAAATAAGATTAGAGTTTATCAAGTTTTTATCATATCTTAATCCTATCTAAATCTTTTATTTTACTTATTCTTATCTTATTTTGAGTGCCAAACAAGCCCTTAGTGGTCCGTGCTAATGGGATAACATATTGTAATTCTAGTTTTATATGTCAGTGAAAATTAATCTAGTTGGTATAAGACTAAAATCACATCTTATAAGAACATGAATTTAGGTCTCATTGTATCAATGTGAGGACCCTATTGATGAATAACTTATGCCTCTATAAACGCTCAATGAGCACTCTTTAATTATGAATTTTTTTAATAGTATGTCATTATCTTCTTGACCAATTATATATGATTCTATATTCCACAAATTACAAGATAATGGAATAAAACAATCATGCCATTCCTATTCTTATTCACAGTATCATTTTATTCTATGATTTTTATTTTGTGTACCAAATACTCCTTAACAAGAATTTTCCCTTGCTCTAAAATGACTTGAGAATGAAGAATTCATTAACACTTTTTGTGGCAAAATATCACATTTGTCTATTGCGGTGGATTAGTGATGTACGTACGATGCATCTTTTGGGATTTTTTTTTTTATCTTTCACAATACACAGAGAATACAAATTTATTATTAAGTTTTTCAATTTATAATTAATTCAATTTGAGTTAATTGAAAGACTTAATCAATAATAAATTTTTTTAATTTTTTTTTTACATATATACGAACACAAACATAAATTAATATACTTAAACAATTTATAATTTTATAGAAATAAGAGTTTGACAAACAAAAATTTCTTTATTTCAAATCATTTATGTACTGTTCTTTTGTTTATCTATTTTTATGCATAACAGTAAAAAAAATTTGAAGCCTTGATTTTCAACATATCACCCAAACCTTTCACCATTAAAATATATTCAGTGGCTTTCTTTACTGTAATTAAAAAAAATAAAGGATTAATACGGATTAAGTTTAGTAGAAGAGATTAATTTTTACAACATAATAAACTTAAATTCAAATCCTTACTAAAAGAAATATTCACATTTCTAGAATAAAATTATCTCCTCTTAAAAAATATAGAAAAAAAAAAGAATATATCACAAAAAGAAAAAAATTGGCAAAGTTTTCTTTTTAATCTTAAAAACAAAAAGTTGCAAAGTTGATAATATTAAATATCCACTACATATTAAAGATCAGAACTAGAATCCCTAACCGAAAGATAGAATGGGTATTCCCTTTAGATTTAATTTCTAGAAAATGAAGCTAGAGAAGTAAAATATTATTGAAGCCCTTACTTAAAAGTTGGTATAAATTCTTTGGCCTTGATATGACCTAGATAATGTGATATATAACCAAAGTCTCTTGCTTCAAACAGAATCTCTTAAAGGGCATAATAACTCAATCCCATCTTTAGCAGATCAATTTATAGGGTTTGGAAAGGGTTGGCCTTTGACTTTATAGGCTATCAATTGATATATAAATTCTTCAGTAACTCTCTGCTACACGGAATGAATATTATGGAATCTGAACAAGAATGTGAACAAGAATGCACTAGAATAAAATCACCATTCTACTCCTTAGTTTGATAGCTCACAAAATAAATTAACTTTTTAAGGTATTTCATTGTTTGATATTTTAAATTAATGTAAACTTGAATAATTATTAGTTTAAAAGATAATAATATCCTTATTAAAAATAAAATAAATTATAATTAAAAATTTATATTGAAATAAAAATGAAGTTTTGATTTCTAAGGAGCATAGAATGAAATAAAAATATTTTTATCAAACATAAAAATATTTAGCGTAGAATAAAATCATTATTCCAGGTACCAAATAAGCCATTAGCAGAGGTGTCAATTTGGGCACAACCAAATTAGCCTGACCTTTAGGGCTGGGCCAGGTTCAAATTTTTAGCCAGTAACATTTTTGGGCCAAACCGGGCTGGCCGGCCCGCCAAAAGGAAAAGCCAAGTTGGGCTAGCACCTAAGCTCATTATTTTTATTTTTTAAATATAATTTTTTAGTTGAAAACCATCTTTTTAATTTCATTTATACATTCAAAATTACATCATACTTATTTTTCAATTTTTATTTATTAAATCAAGTATATTTTTCCTTAGTATATACGATGTTGTTCATTTGATAGTTCTAGCCATTAGAATATTATTCTTGGTGTACAAATTTTTTTTCTTTACATAGGTTCTCAGTGCAAATTATTTTTACTAAGTTGTTTTATCTTATATTAATTTATTGGCATATAGTCAAAATGGGAAATTTCTTTTGTAATCCTTAGGTATTTTTTTTGCATATGCAATTACGCATTTACCCTTATCTGAACTAAACCACTACAACCTCTTCCCCACCCTCGATCTAAGGCATATATCACCCCAAAACCTCTGCTACTCCAAAGCGAGGAACACCCTTGACCTTGCGCACGCTTGTTTGAGGATGTTCCCTTGTCACCTCTGAGAACAAACCACCTTTCTAAAATCTACTACTAGTCCGAGAATGTTCCTATACTAGTCCGACGGTGAAGATAAAATTTACGGTTAACCTTCTTCTCCCTCTTCCTTCTTTTCTTTCAGCTTTTCCTGACAACCAAACACGACTGTTAATTGCTAAATTGTAAAAAATGAATCAAAGATCAATCTGTTCCTAATAACAAACACTAAAAGGGTCCTTTCCATGATCCAGAAAATCAAAACTTGTAATGCTTGTAAGTTATAAACCCCATCATAATCAAATGCAGTTGGATCCTCCTCAAGGGCTTTCTTTTGCTGCTCCTGCTGCTTCTTGTTCTGCTTCAAAGGTCTGAGGTTCAACCCCTACTTGCTCATTTCACCCACCCAGCTTCTTCTTCTACACTACAATTACCACACAAACAGAAACAAACGAGCAATCATTACCTGTAATATTTATAATTTATAGTAGCAGTAACGACTAAGCAAACATGTAGTAAAGAAAACAACCTAGGAAGCACCGAATACTTCAACAGAACGAATGCAGAAAACGGATAGAGACAAATAGACCTGGAAGAACTCGAAGGGAATGAAAGTTCATATATGAGGTATCAATTTAAATCAGCTATCCGCGGAGAGCAATTCAATTTCCAGAAAGCCAATGCAACGCTGCCTCTGTTGAGTAAACGGTGTCGTTTAAGGTTTCAAAGCGACGGGGGAAAGATTTTTCTTTTTGATAATACATTTGTATACATACATGGCTCATATATCTCTATGTAGATATCACTAGTATATATTACATATAATCAATTTATACACAATACAGCGTACCACATAAATATAAAAAAAAAAAAAAACTAGAAAACCTTTTATTTGAGTATTTATTTCTTATTTTATGGCTATTTTTATTTTTATTTGTATAATTCATATTAATTTTTTTTTTTTAAAAAAAAATAGAAGCCTCGCCGTATTATATTTGGGCCTAAGCATTAGAACATGGGCTAAGTAGGCCTGAATATAATTTTGTTATGTCGGGTCAAGACATTTCCTGACCCGAACAATGCCCTCATAATGCCACCGGCTCTTTATAACTGCAAAACCCTAGCTTCACACCCACTTCCCTCGTTTGATCTCATTCGTTGTGCCTGTGTGTGCTTCAGCAGTCACAGACCTTACTCGCCGAAAATGGTGAGTCCTCTTCCTCCATACCTCACGCATCGTCGCTGGCTTCGATTCACTCTTTGTATTTTTCCTATTACTATATCATTGGATGCTAACTAGAGTTTTTCTCTGTAACGCAGCCTTTCAAGAGGTTCATTGAGATCGGGAGGGTTGCTCTCATCAACTATGGGAAAGATTATGGCAAGCTTGTTGTCATCGTCGACGTCATTGACCAAAACAGGGTAAACCCTTTTCGTTTCATCCTCAAATTTTGTATCTTCCATTGGATTCATAGGCGCCTAGTATTTCTTCCCGTAGAAATTTGTTGTAATGTATAAAAAAAACACTTGTTTTCTGGGATTTGGAAATTTTAGGAATAACTTAGCATGTAACTTCTTAACAACTTAATATACTATTGCTTACTCAATTAACATTCACTCAATCTGGTTTCAGCTTTAATTTCCTATCATTTAATGTAACGTTCTTCATGCCTTCATGTGCAATTGAGAAACGATTGTGTTTTGACCTTTTCTTATGGTTTGTGGTTCAAAAACCTACTTATTTAAACTTCACCTTTACTTCATATTGGTCATGAATCTGTTGTTATGTGTTATAGCTTAGTCTTTAAGTTTAGGATATTTGTAATATGGTGTTACTCTGTATCATGTTGTCTTGTTATGCTAGCAGAAAATTTTATTGTATGAGGATTATTGTAGTCCATTGGAAGGGGTTGCATGCACACATTCTTGATATTATTGTTGAACAACTTGAATTGACATATCATTGTTTGATGATATTTATGCTGACTAGTAAATGGCATGGAAACTGTAGTCTGATTTATCTACTATGCTTTTACAGGCTCTTGTGGATGCCCCCGATATGGTCAGGACCCAAATGAATTTCAAGAGGCTCAGTCTGACAGACATTAAGATTGACATTAAGAGGGTTCCAAAGAAGAAGGATCTCCTTAGTGCAATGGAGGCCGCTGGTAGGTAGAAGTTTTCTTGAAGTACTTATGATTTCACTTGAGCCGTATGTTAATGAATTTATGTACTGCCTTTCAACAGATGTTAAGAAGAAATGGGAGAATAGCTCATGGGGAAGAAAATTGATTGTTCAAAAGAAAAGGGCTTCTCTCAATGATTTTGACAGGTTCAAGCTTATGTTGACGAAGATCAAGGTTAGTTTTTTATTCCATATAAATGTACACTCTTGATCTGGTCTATGATCTCAGTTTGCCTTCATTATTTTTTGGCCACTTATCAGTCTCTTTCTTGTTGGAGTTGCACGATCTGACGTGCATGTCTTTAATTTGTGCAGAGGGCTGCTGTTGTAAGGCAAGAGCTTGCTAAGTTGAAGAAGGCAGCTTAGGCTTATTTTTTTCTTGTATGTTTATGTTAAGTTTTGTTATGAATTTCCCTCAAGGTAGTACACTTTGGATTGTTAAACGAGTTTTTACATATCATTGAGAAACATGTTAGAAAGTTGTGTTGGAGTTTTTCGTATTAGTGGGTTGATGTTGAATCTTCCACTTTTTTGTTGTTAGAAAATATCTGCTTTGGCCTACGCACGATTTCTCTTATGGTATGCTAGTCCTTTATTTCTATGAGAAACTCCTGCCCCTCAAATAATTTGGTTCTCTTAAACCAAGACTTCTTCAAAGTTCTAAGACAGTATAATTGTAGTGAAACATATTTCAAGTAATAGGCTCAAAATATGGTCTAGGCTGTGGCTCAGATGCATCGATCTTGCAAAAAAAAAAAAAAAAAGTATATGTAAAAAGTAACTTTAAAAAGTAATTAAATTATTTTTTGTTTTTAAATTAGATTTGTTTCATTTATAAATGAATAAAGCAAGGAATAAATGAAAGAAATTGACAGAACAGTTGTGGATCTAGGGATATTATAAAAAAGATATCTTTAATAAGGGTTAATACTTTTAAAAATTTAAATGTAATTTTTAATAGAGTATAACGTTATGTAATTTTTGTTAATTATTATTATGTAATCCGTGTAGATAATACTAAGGTTACTGTTGTTTGATTGTTTGTCTTTATCCATAAATAATGTTTGATTTACTAATAACTCAAGATGCCAATAAATTCACATATGAACAACACAACATTAATAGACAAAGTTACACGATGATCTGTGCAGCCAGACAATTGAAAATATCAAAAATTGAAAACAATGCAGTAAAGGGTCTTGCTTGTCACTTAATCAATCTCACCAAATAAACAGTATCCTATTTATCAAGCCATCACCACCTTCTTTTCACTGCTCTTGCTTCTAAAGGGCGATAATAAGGAGAACGAACGTGAAGCTGCAGAAGAACAATTTCAAGCTCACATTCAGAATATTAATAGATGATCACAGTGAAACAAGTGGTAGGGATGAAGCAGAGTTTACTCAAGTTCACCAAATGAATTGCACGTGAAGTGAATGCTTACACTTTTGTGGAGGTGTATTGGCAGTGGGAGTTTCATCTCGAGAGATCAAGTTCTTCAAAGTATGAACTGAAAGATAGCAAGGCCAGTATGAGGGTGAAATCCAGTGTACATTAGTCATAGATCAAATTAAATATGGGGACAACATTTCTGTTTTGCTTCTTGTCCTAAATACTATCTCATAGACTTGGGATTAGTTACTTATGAACTAATTCCAAACCCATAAAACAGAATTTGAGAATGAAAGTGAGACAGGTAAACCAAGAACACATTTATTACAAATAACAGTAACATATGAAATGGCCAAGAAGGATTCAGCTGCTATGTTCAAGGTAAATCAAAATAGTACTCTGTCGGTCTCATAACTTTTCCTGTTTTAGAAAAATATTTTTGTCCAAAAACTATTATATTTTTAAAATTTTAAAGCTACGTAAAACTTATTTTTCCTTATATATCATTATTTAATTAATAATGACTCACTCATTCTCTATCTTAATCACACTAATTAATGATTTCTTAATCAGTACGCAACAACCTTAAACAGCAAAAGATTTGAGATGGGGGGGTTATGTTACCTTCATTTGAGGAATTGTTAGTCCCAATCTCATCTGCCTCAGAACCATCAATGCTGACATTATCTAATTCCACGTTGCGTCCACCAGTAGCTGAGCTATGATTCTTTCTTCCAAACTTCAACAACCGTCTGAATCCCTTTGATTCCTTTACCTGAGGCTTCTCAAATGCTTCAGGAATCTTTTCTAGCGTTGAATTTCTGTAATCAGACACAGGTGCTCTAACAGTCTCCACACCATTATCAGCATTCTCTAAACTCGTAGGAGGTGCTTTCCCATAATCAGAATTCTCCATACAAGGATCCTCCAAAGAAGAAACTCGAGCATATGGAGGACGGTATGCTTCTTCATCAACACCAGTATTAGCTGATTTTGAAGGTACATTCTCTATATTATCCACTTTGACCTGAGCTTGGAAAATAACATACAAAATCAGCTCATGTTAAATAGAAATATCCATGCAAGGAGAATGTAGATAAACAATTTGAGCATGTTCAAAACCACTAATGAAATTAAAAGTTTCTTTCCATTCGATTAGAGGTCTAAAATATAATTTCCAAAATTATTATTTATTTATGAGTTCTGAAGGACAAAATTATTGTGGAAGACAAAAAATAAGTTTACTCTAAATATTCAAAAAGCTAGACATGTGGTATGAATCAATGGAGAAATGCAGTTTTCTTCTTTGCTTTGTATTATAGTAAGACTCATGTATGATGCCTTAAACTTGACAAGGTTATTATCATCTATGGACTATTTTTTTTTTTTTTTTCCTGGAAAACAATAAATCATAGTGATGATATAATGTTCTGGATGCACCCCTTGCAATATCATCCTCGTATAACATTAATATCCATACTCATAAAGCAACTTAGTTAACTATCATTTTTAAATTACAATAACATACCTCAGTGTTAACGGGTTGCAGTTGTGATTGGCTCTTTGTAGTTTCTCTATCTACAATATCCATGCTTTGTTGTGAAGCTGGTGCACAAACAGCAACATGATCTGACACTGTCTCAGTTTTTTCTGTCACTTTATTGTTATTATATTGAATCTTTGGTAGATCAGTTTTTTCTTCTGGAACATGAATAGTGTGCGTGGAAGGTTTCTCACACTCAAGCATCACAACAGTCTTCTCAACTACTGGATTGTCATCTCCATCATCATTGGGTAAAATTTCATTTTCATTTTTCTTTGGCAAGGAACCTTCTGAACTCACAGAAGACTTGTTACCGTTCAACTTCTGTGCCTTCTCCTTTGTTATTGATCTGTTTTGGACAGTTTCACTTGCTTTAGGTGTTCTAATTTTCACTTCTGAGAGGGTTGCAGTTTTGCTTTTATGATGACCTACAATTGCAGAAATCTTTTTCCTCTCAGGCACATCAACCGGCATGGTCTTCAATGTTGTCCCAGTGCCGTGTGGTTTAACTGAAGAAGTATGAAGTGTGACACTCATTTTAGGCTCTGACAATCTTCTAATCCTTGCCATTGATGCCTTAGTATCTGTTGCACCATCAACCTTCTCTTCCTTAGCTTCAGGCAGAGAAGACACTGATCGGGTTAACCTGTTTTCAGCTGAGTGGCTTTTAGTAACTAGCCTACCGGGTTTTGAGGTTTTTGAAGAATCATTGGATCCAACATATACAGTTCTGATGGGTAACCTTTGTAAGGGTGAGGATAAACCTGGCTCTGAATCGCTAAATTTCGATCCTTTGTGAGAGCTTGGAGAAAGTTTAGATGGCAATTGTTTTTTGTTCTGCTGTGATGGTGATGGTGATGGTGATGGTGTAGATGTTGAGCCACTTCTGGAAGCAATTCTCTTTTGCCTCTCTATCTTTAAAGCTTCCAGGCGTTTTATCTCCTCCTCTTCCTAGATATTATAAACATAAGAAATGGGAGCAAAAACAGTTGAATAACAGATGAACAACCTTGAAAATGTGAAATCTCCAACTAATCTAAATGTAAATACAAGGCCACTGCCCTGGACTCAAGTTTTTCACCTTTGCTTTAAGCTAATCGTATCATATAAAACTTAAACATAAAGGGGAAGAGGGGCTAGGGTAATAAAATTGAATACCTTCTGTTTCTTTATCTTTTGGAGATCAGCTTTGTAGTTTCGTAGACTCTCAGCACGTGCTCGTGCATCATCCAAAGGACTCAACTTTGAAGTCTTCCCTCTCCTTATTGGCCCAACTGGCTTTCTTTGATCAGCAGTATTTGGAGTAATTTTTGATCTTTGCTCTTTATTGAGCTTCTTGGGTCCTGGTTTGGTGTCAGGCGATACCTCTTTATTTTTATTATCCTGTAAAGCACCAATTATAGCCTGGGCCTGCATTTCATAGTCCAAAGCAGGATCATAACCAATTGACTCGCTTTCAGCATTTCGTTCAGGCATCAGGTTCAATTCATCTGGCTCATAATTGATCTCATTAGACCATTTTTCTGCCTTTTGATGCATCATAGGAAACTCAGAGTCCATGTCAATAGCATTTCTCTCATTGTTTGCTGTATCATTAACTTGAGTTGATCTATACTCAAATATGTAGGAGTCATCGTTCACATCATGTGACAGCTTCCTCTCCAAGTTATTGTTTGAATAGCCTAGACCATTGACAGCCATCAGATCTGACGAAGCATGTGCATTACCAGATTGACCTTCTTGTTTAAGAATCATGAAATCATCATTGGCAGTCCTCCTAATAACACCCCTTTTGCCTTCTATTTCTGAATACTGTACATCATCCACAGACCTATCACCAGACTGGCCCAACCTTCCAGGTAACAATAATTCATCAGCTGATGCCTTAGGCATGTGGGTCAATCCCCTGCTAATACTATGGATATCTATAGTATCATCACCCTGAATTTGAGAAATATCCCGCTCACTAAAAACTAAAGGATCATTACCTGCAACATTCCTTTTCCTTCTCATATGATCACCCCTTTTCAATTCAAACTGGTCTTGGTCAAAAGCATTTTTATCTTCATCAACATCTCTCAGTAGACAACTTTGGAATGCTTGCCAGTGTACACCATCTGTATCCTTCCCGTAATCTGTTTCTTCCTTATCAGATGAATTCAACTTCTTCGAAGATTCTTTACTGCTTCCTCTTCTTTTTGAAGTCTTCACAGACCCCTGGGCATCTTTATCTTCATCAGTTTCAGAAGCAGAATCTGAACATGACCCACTGCCAGAAGAATTTTCTGTCTTTGTTATGAAATTGATATTCCGAATAACCACCTTGCCTGATTTTTGTCTACTTGATCTGCTACCCTTCTTGTGTCGTTCCTCTGTCAGTGATCCCTGATTCTCCATATCCATGTCATCAGATTTTGAAGCATCCACATCCCACATTTCTGATTCAGTATGACTGTACCTACCATGCATGGAATGCCTTCTGCGCCCATTACTTTGGCTGCCATTTAGTCTTGGATCCTCCATAGGTGGATAAATTGGCTGCATGTATGGGCTGTTTCCAGGATAATTCTGATAGTAGGGTATGCCTTGCACTGGACATGGCTGAAAGACAGGAAAAGTGCCTGGGGGAGAATGGATAGGCCAAGGAGGGTACATATGATGTGGAAATTGGCCTGGATCATTTTCAGGTGTACCTAAGGATGGTTGGCGATCCACTGGAGACATCTCTGGCAAATAAGTCAACAAAAATCTAAAGACATATCTTTTGGGGGAGGGCAAGATAAGAAAGCATATATAAACTATGGAGTATGGAGCAACATTTAAAAATTTTAGATAAGACATTTAAAGCTTCTTTTTGTAACTTGATTTTCCAAATATATGTGCTTGTCAATGTCGGATAACTTTCAAAATCTGTTGCAATTCTGTTGCTATAAAGCAACTTTTCGCATTGCTAATGACACCAAAATTTCTAAAACTGTCCTAATACAGCAATTATATTCCAAAATCCACAACCAAAATTATATTCCAGATGAGCATTGTTCATATAATTTAAGGCAGTGGGAAAGAATTC
This sequence comes from Bauhinia variegata, assembly GCA_022379115.2. Classification (NCBI taxonomy): domain Eukaryota; kingdom Viridiplantae; phylum Streptophyta; class Magnoliopsida; order Fabales; family Fabaceae; genus Bauhinia; species Bauhinia variegata. The sequence goes on along the minus strand of CM039435.1, from coordinate 12,924,228 downwards.
CCTCTCAAACTGCGAAAATTTGATTGGATCCATGCATGTGGAAAGAGGAATGAATTATTATAGATATATACCTAAATCCACAACCAGTGACACAAATTTACAAGAAACGTTATGTACCTGCACTTGCTTTCACATTATTCAGAGAGTCCAACTCTGATGCAGGGGCCATATTGGAAAATACAATTCCTGACTCATTTACTGCAGAGAAGTCTGGGTGGTTGCGCATTGCTTCAGCAGCTTCAATTTCAACCCATTGACCACTTTCATGCTTTCTTTTCCATAGATCAATAAATTTTTTACCTGCATCCCTGGCATATGAAATTGACATCACCAAGATTGTCCAGAAAAAACATCTTGTTTTATTGATCAATGGGTGAAGAACCCATCATCTCAGTGTTATCAATATTTTATGTAAAAATGGTCTATGACAGAAAATTATTCTTACATCAAGCGAGAAGCTCCAAAGCATTCGGCAAATGACATCAAAGCTGGCAAGTCGTCAATATCAAAACCAGCAGCTACAGCACGTGCAAAGGCCATGCCTTGCTCTTTTTGCAGCATTGACTTGCGTGTCTCCAAGACTTTCAAAAGTTGAACTCTAAAAAGAATATGCAATAGAAGTAAATATGAGATAGATGTTAACAGTCTGTTCCACATAGTTCAAAGCTCAAAAGGTCATAGAAAAAATCTGGATCCCCTTTTCAATTTATATACTTAATAAGGCCCAGATGTTCATATTACTCATCAGCTTTCCAGAACAAAGTTTCAGCACATTCCACTTCATTTATCATATTTATGTTTACTTGAATTTCAATTCCAGTCTATAAATTCAATAAATACAACTTATGAGAACAAAACTAGTTTATGTATGTTGACTTCAAATACAAATACAAGAGAGGGGAAAAATGAAGAGGGAAATCAGGAAAGACTTACTTAAGAAGCTCCAGCAGAATTAAGAAAAAAGGTAAACTTCAATTCAAACTAATCCTCAGTTTGAAACACAAAAGATGAATAACCAACTACTCCAAAAGCTTAAGCCATGAGGGAATTAGTGAATGATACATCTCAAACTTATACAGATTTATGAAACCTCTTCAGTCACAGGCCCGTCTAATAATTTTAACCAGAAAATGAATATGATGCTCATTTAGATTAGTATTTACAAGAAACAAGATTACTAGGATTGCCTTCCAACAACCAGACTTTAATACAGTGGAAGTAGTTGTCCTGAAAGTTTCAATATCTAGTGATGCACAAACTAACATAAATTTTGACCCAGCCTCACTACAAACAAAATTTCACATACTCTAACAGAAGAAGGTGGCCTAAATTATGTTATATCCAACTTTTAGATTGGTTTCTAAAGCACCTCCAATGGCATTTAACCTTGTTGTTGACGTATTTACTTTATTTCCTCCAAGCATATCCTGTCACAATGGGTGGGTGATATATACCTTCAAGCATGCTAACTCTGATATGGACACTGCAAATTTTATATTCAAATTCAATCGTACACAACCAAGTCTAAAAGTTATAGTTTGTTTCTTATATACTACGAGTATAACTTCAAATGTTAGCTAAAAGATGGAACTTAGAAGAAAATGAAATTTACTTTGAATTTCCTTCTGATCCAGCAGTTCCATTTGATTGGGGAGGCTGCGCATCAGGCTGCCAAATATTCAGAGGTCGATTACAAAATGAATAAAATCAATAAATGCTAAGGGTATTCAGGACTGTGTACCTTGTAAAGTACAATTGCTTTCTCCTCATTAATATCTTGCAGAGTCTTGCTGGCTGTGCAAAGCAACAAATTTTCTTGTAAACTATTTTAAATTTCAGCAAAGTGTTAAATCTATGTTTACTTGTACAATACTTATTAGTTGTACACGATGATAAATTTCAACACAGGTGTATATTTTTCTTAAGTACCTTCACTGTTTTCCACATGTTTCACTGGGTTATCTTCAGCCTGAAGAAAAACAAGATAATTGAAACAGACCTTTAATTGCTGTCACTGAATTATAGAATACTGATACATCTTGACTTACAGTACTATTCCCTATGGAATTATTGCCTTGAATTGCAATTGCCTCCTCAATTTGTGAGATCTCAGATTCTATAGTATGCACACGTTCCAATATCTCAGGAGTGCTCACAAAGCGAACAAACCTATATAAGTAAATAAAATTATTCTAGATTAATAATTGTTTACAGGAAAAACCATAACCTTGAAAAGAAAAATTGCAGGTGGGCTAACTTTAAGTCTAAAACCTTAAAGTTACAAGTCATCTATTTGTCTTTGAAATTCTAGAGGTATGGTTTGACTGCAATTTCCTGAATACTTTCCTTTGCTTTTGAAAGAGGAAACAAACCAAATAGGATATAATTGGAAAGAGGAGGGACTATTGAAAGGGCGTCCTATTTCTGTATCAAGCATTTGATACAATAATTCCAATCATAACTTTCAATGTGCCTGATTAATTGAAGGAGCAATCTCAATTAAACTTTCAAGCCATATAGAAATAATAAACCTTCAAATAAGAAGTCAAACCTTTCAACAGTTCCCCGGGTAAACCACGAAGTATCATCGCCATGCTCAGGGTCAAGAATAATTGAATAGCCCCCCTTGGCCATCTGATCTCGAGCAGCCTTCAAGTGGGATAGAAATGGGTTAAACAAACCCGAGGCAATTTTTTCTTTCTTTCCATTCACAGTAATAACCAAGTCACACCTGATTTACGAAAAAACAAGTAGGGGTTAAGAATCAAAGGCACAAGTCAGGCTACAAATATTATGGCAGTGCTTTTTAAATGAGCTTCCAAATAGATCAACTAGTTATATGACAATGACAATTAAGAACTTAATGAGCATTCCTAGTCAGCGTCCATCTCCTAAACTTGAGTTATGCCACACCGTATATGACAACAGCATTTTTATATCCATTGAACTTCAAACTTTTAGCAAATATACCAGGAAATTCTAGCAAATAGGACTTCAACCTCAAATTTATAAACCAAATTCAAATGATGAACTCTCCGATACGAGAATCAACAGACTTGAAGGTAAAGCTGAAGCTCTGGCTAACTACAGCAAAGAACAAGATTGAATAGCAACCTTAAATGAATTCTTCTCCTAAACTATCTATTTCATTAAAGGTAGCCAACCCAGTCTACTCACTTTGCAGGGGGGGTGGGAGGAGTGGAGAACATTAAGGTGTAAAACCTATTAATGAATGAGTGAGTATTACCTGGTTCGGGTGGGTGTGAGCTGAAAAACAACTGAATCCAACCTTGTTGACGAGCTCATTGTCATAAAACAAACTACCCAAGGAGCTGAGACTTATCCTGAACTGGGTTTTCCCGGGATCACGTGAGGGAAAAGTGAGATCAGATAGCCATTGGCAGAGTGGAAAGAAGAAAAAAGCACATCCCAAAATGGGTTTAGCCTCAAAGGAACGAGCTTTGCTTAAAAAAAAAGCGGTTTTAGGACTCAGGAAAAGTTGCAGAGAAACCCAAAATAAGCAAGCAATGGCTCTACAAGCAAAGCTCTATACTGTAATGGTGGCCAAAAGACAAAACACAAGTGGGGTGTGAAAGAGGAAGAGAAAAGATCCAAGAGACCGTCAATCAATTTTTTAAGCTTTACTGACACAAAAATATCAGCTCCTTGAGTAAATTTCTATTTCGCTTAGCTTGGAAAAATGGAAACGGAGAAGGGGTATAACTGGAAACTCATTAAAATTGACAAACTGGATAATCTTTTTAGCTTTTCGGTGGTGATGAAGTGTAACGGACACTAGAGATGCCTTATTAGAGGTCAATATAGCGGCGCGACGGCGTCCAATGACTTCCCTTTGAATTTACGAAAATACCCTGACATTTATTTAATTCTCCGTGGAGTCATTGAAGGTTCCCACTAAGCGGTGTTCGGTTGGGTAAGTGCCAATTTCAACCCGTGGCCGCTGTGTTCCATAATTAAGCCAAAAGATAATCATAATCACTTAAAACCAAGGGCAAGAGGGGAATTTTTGTTTGACTTCTTGAGAATGGAAATGTTTCCTTTGAGCAAGTTACGGTAACCTGTCGTTTTAATTCAAGATTAAAGTTTATAAGACATATTTAATTTAGAGAATAAAATTAGTTGGTTTCCTTTGTTTTTTTTTAAAAAATGCTACAATATTTTAATTTTATTCTTATTTAATATTATTTTCATTAAAAATAAATAATCAAAGTATTTATTAAAAATAAATGCTCTATAAAAATTATATTTATAATAAAGACTATATCAAAAAAATTTAAAAGTGAGAATCTTAATTAACAAATTTTGCAAGCAGTTAAGGGAACATGGTTAGTTCTTTTACTCCGTCAATCATTATTACTCTGAGTAGAACCTATAACATAAAATCTTATAATATTTATAAATAGAAAAAATATCACTAAACTAATAAGTCATTAATTTATTTTTTTATTTACCCTCGAGAGATTTCCCCATAAATTTTATCAAAGAATTATTGGCATTTGTGCTAAAATCAACCTAAACCATTAAATTAATCCATCAAAAAAATTTCTTTTTTATTAGATGATTTAGAACTAATGGAGCAACTAACAAAATTTAATACAGTATATATAATTAAGTCATAAAAATTTAATTATTAGTTACACATATAAAAAATATATAAAATGTTCGTCACTAAATCTTAAAAAAGATTAGCTTTTTGCCATGAGAGAACTTTGAAACATATAAAATAAATAAATAGAACTATTTATCTCCTCTGATAAATATACTCTACTTGTTTTCAGTAAACTTTTAACAATGGTGTCTTTTTCTTTATTCTAAATTGGGCTTAAATCTAAGATTTTATCTTCTTATTTTTTTCTTTTTCTGATTTAGATAAGATTTTATCTTTGTTGTGCATTATTCCTTGATCTATAGTTTTGACCAAAAAAAAAAGTGGTGGAGTATATCCTAATTGTCTTTTAGCAAATTATTAGATAAGGACATTCACTAGGAAAATATATAGGCAACATAAATACTTAACCTATTTTGAAGCCAATTGAATTCTTACACGTCACTAAATTCCAAAGGAGTGAATTTCCACAAGTACAAGTGCCCTTGGAAGAATCTGGCATTAAATAATGAAAGAAACAAAAGTTTTCCAAATGCACTTTTCAAGGTGAATCTAAATAAACTCTTCTTGCACCCATACCCATTTTCCTTTCTTTCTTTTTTGCTCTTTCACATATGAAAATGAATTACTCGCAGTCGACTATACTATGCAGCAGGCAGTCCGATCTACCTACTATTACAGTTGAATGTGTTGACTATACAATAATAGATAAATTAGACGACCCGTAATCGACTGCACAATACAATCAACTGCAGGTAATCTGGGTCCTTCACATACGGCTTCAAACTTGGCTCTCAGTTCAAGATAGGAACTTCCACCAATCATACATAAACAAATGAGATGAATCTATTCTTTTCTTCAACCACAAATAGAATGTTAATATTTTTACATAACTTCTTGTCTTTATTCTTTGTTGCCCCTCTTTCTCTCTTTGTCTGAAAAGATACAGCAAGGTCACCCTCTCTTTTATTTTTCTTCATTCTTATCACCATGTAGTTTTCTAATAATTGCTTCATGAAACTAATAACAAGGCATTATAATTATGAATTATAATATTTAATTTTATGGGCTCCATTTTAAGCTTATCCCATGCATAAAGTTTTACAGATAATTAATCAATTATTTTTTGGGTAGGAATAAGGGGCTAACCGCCCAAAGAAAGTTATGATTTTAAATTATGCTTATGGGTGAGTATCAATTTAAGTATCATCTCTCTTTTTTATTTTTAATTGGATTTGTGGGTTCTGAATTCTTGACTACAAAATTTTCCTTTTATTAATTTATATCCAAGCATAAAGAAACAATTAAAAGAATAATCTTGTTCAAGTGGTTTGCTATCTCTTGATTCAATTTAGCTCAAGTGTTGGTCATATGAATTATGAATTTTAAACTTTAATGACTTATCAATATATATACCATAAAAAAGTTGATATCTCGTTATAAATAAATATATATAAAAACAATTAATTTGATATCAAAGTTTGGGTAAAATTTCACTCTGCCTTTTCTTATATGCTTCTTAATATATTTGTTATATTTTACCAAAAATTTTATAATAAATAAATACTGAATATGAAACCAAAAAACCACCAAACAAGTATATTAATTGGCAGATGTTATTTTAACTTAATTAAAGTATTGAGTTGAATCTTAAATATGCAAAATTATATTAAAATTTAATCGAAATAATTTTGTTACGGTGTACCATCAATTATCAAATAAGATTTACTATAGCAAATATTGTGTATTCAGCACTCAAGCACAAATTAGATTGTGTTAAAATTAATTTCAATGAGTCATGCAAAATTATCAATTGAATTTGGGACAGAACCCCTTGAGATGTCATTTGGGAATTAGGAAGCATGAATAATCCCATTTTCCGCTTTTATTATTTATTATTTTTTTATTTTTATTCAAAAATATTTTTACCATACATTTAAAGTAAAATTGATCTTATTCAAAATTAGAGAATGATTATATTTATTTCTTCTTTCAAAGTATATTTTTTATTTTTGTTTTATTTTTTTTACTTATAAGCTAGATGATATCATGTAATCATGGAACTAGAATGATTAATTGATTATGAAGCTTAAATTTATGTAATAAATACTAATCAAATTAATCATGCTTTGTACAACAAAGAGAACTATATAATTTAATTAATTAGATCACCGAATAGATCACATCACATGTTACATATAATGATTAAATCATAAATTAATTAAATTGTTCGACCTCATGTTGGTCCAATGTGCTCCCATGATCCAAGTCATATACTTGGCCAAAACCCAAAACATGGGTACGGACCAAAAGTAAAGAAATCTCACTAGTTGAGGGAGCTTGTAAAAAAATAAATGTGATACAAAGAATAATTATAATTGCTTTACTTATCAAACGATGTTAATATTTCATCTCAAATGTAAGGTTGATAGGGAGGATAAATTAAAAAATATAAATAAATAAATATTTAGAGTTAAATATTATTTTTTGCTCACATTTAAAACTCTAATAAATTATTTAGTCACTCTAATATTTTTGGAGGTTCAAATTACCAATAAACTTATAAATACTGTTAGTATTAATAAGTATGAATGACAAAATTAATAATTTTAAAATATAAGGTACTAAATTAATAAATTTAAAGTATATTCAAATAATTTAATAACGATTTTCAAAACCTCTAAATACTTATTAACTTGTATTTAGGGGAAACTTCATTTTGATATGCTATGTGCTATTTAAAATTAAAAAGCAAAGTACAATTAATTAAATTTAAATTAGTTAAAAACGGTGGGCTAACAATCAAACAGTCCCCCCAACAGACAGATTAAAAAAAAAAAAAAAAAACAAAAAGTCCCCAACAGAATAGTACAATGTATGTATACACTAATTACAAAGTCACGCATGTGACTAAAAAAAGATGCACAAATTATTTGGGCTAAGGTTAAGGGTAATATTAATTTTAAAGTAAGAGTGAGCATCTGGCTAGTTTTGTACTGTTCTTAATAAAATTATATATTCATTTCTGGTTAATAAATTTAATAAGTAAGTTGAGCTAGAAACATGCACTTCTATATTTATATATTACATGTAACTGTATTTGGGTCCAATAAACTATCTATAAAGTTTTGAGTTTTTTTTTGTCATTCATTTTATTAAGAGATAAAAAGGTAATTACGATTATTTTTTTTAATATGTGTTTTTCTATAAATTTAAATCTTTAATATTTGAGTTAAATCTTAACGATAGTATCTGTGATGAAATTAAACGTGGCTCAATATAATTGATCCATAAGAGGTTACAAATTGACATTATATATTCTCAAGGGCTATCCTCATATACTAGTTAATTACTTCTTCTTCTTCTTCTTCTTCTTTTTTTTTTTTATTTGGTCATTTTTGGCTAAGATTTTATATTCCATCATCTTAGTCATTATTCAATCTACACTTACCACCTACTTAGGTATCAATCTCGACCATCAGCAATATTACCTGAAGAAAAATAGAAAGAACATAATTGATGTATTACAATAAATCATACATGTTACATAAATTAATTGGTAAGAGATTATTTTAATTTAATTAGAATTTTTAAATTTAAACTTTAAGAATGTTATTATATTAAAATATAATATAGAGAGATTTTTGTTACTTTTGATATCTTATCTAACTTAAATCTGAATTAATCGAGACTAAATGTAGTACTAGCAATTAAATAGTTTTTAATGTATAAGATATATATATATATATATATATACACACACGGAATATATACACAATATTTCCTTAACATGGCCATTAATCAATACCAAAGAGAATATTGTCGACCCAACTTCTTTCTGCTGGAAGTTCCCTTTCTTCCAACATCACTGAGACTTCTGGATTCAATTTTTCTATGACCAATACCAAGAAGCTTTGAGCAAATTCCATAGACAAACCCTTTTGGTTTCTCCTCATTTTCATTCTCAAGATCAATTAAATCCTCTTTCTCTTCATTTTCTTCCCAAAAATGGCATTTTCCCCCTTTGGTGGGTGTTCTGTGGTATAAGTCTGGCTCATTGGAAACATTGTAGGTAGGAGTACTTGAGGTAGAAAATCAAGAAAAAGATGAAGCACCTGGAGATGCTTCAGAAGATGACGATGAAGAAAAAGAAGAAGAACTCAATGAACTTCCAAAGCCTTGGATTTCTTTTGTGATTTTGAGAGCTTTCAGACGTACTTCTCTTAGTGTCACTCCTCCCTCTAAGAGTTTGAGGATTTGATCTGATTTCTTCTGTATTCTAACTCCCCTGTCAAACCTGTGATATTAATTAAACGATTTATGAAAAAAAAAAGATGGCATAAGGGGAAAAATTGGCGTGACACTTTGATAAAAAAATAAAAAAAAATCAATTAATTTAGTGTGAACACATGTAGAGAAGGCTGCTAAAAGCATTAGCAAAGAGAGTTGATCATATATTTTTTAATCATATGAAAAAGTTTAGAAAAAGGCTAAAAAGAACACTAAAGAATGTGAAATTTTAGTTTCTAATAAAGTCGAATGGCATTGTACAATTCATGTAACTAACCTCACTTAGTAGAGCTAAAATTGATTGTTATTGTTGTATAGTGAGAAAATAAAAGTATATAATGAACATACAAAAAAAATTGTATATATAAGGAGAAATGCATGAAAATGGAGTCTAGGGTTTACCGGAGATGTGTCTTGAGTGTTTGAAAAACTTAAGTAAAATTTCCTAGTTCTAGAATAACTTCAGTATCACATTGAAATTCTTCTGGACAATGGGTTAGCAAGAATTCAAGAAGTACTAGTGATTTATAGGATTGTCTCCATTCATCCCAATCAATGTTGAAGAACCTGCAGTTTGAATTAATGTTACACTTAACAACTGAAAAATCTAAAGCAACTGGTTCATGTAAAATTTGTCTCCATATCGCTCCAAAAATATACTTACAACATTGCCATTTTCCATAAATATCCCTCGTTCATTTGAGTATGAACTTTTGGATAACCTTAATATTTATTACTTTTGTCAAATTTATAACTTAAGTATTTGAGTGATTTTAAGATTGTCCATTATTCTCCTTTATCTTACTTTTGTAGGTTAACTCTGCCTTTTAAATGTTATTTCACTAACTAACCCTTTAAATCGCAACATAGAAAATAATTAAAAAAGTGCTACAGCATAAATTAATTGCCTCCTATGAAGAATATCAGCAATCCTTAAATAGTCATCTATACCAAAGGATGCCTCAGCAATTCTTGTCATTGTCTTAGCATCAGAGCTGCAAGGTACCTTATTTGTTGCTTCTTCAGCCAACCTGCAAAATTAATGGCAAATATGAGTTGGTGCTCCAAATCCATAGCTAAAAAATCAGTGTTGACATCAGGGGTGCATGTTCAATAAATCAAATCATCAAATTTCCTCAAAAATCTGAAATTTACAGTTGGTAATGTAGCCCCCATGATATTTCTGGAAAATGATTTTGATAAAAAATATCAGATGAAAATGATAAACCAGGAAGAGAATTTAATGCTGAATAGAAGAATGGCATAGTTTTATGAATAGACGTAATTTTAGCTCAGATAATGCAGGAGGAGAGAGTTCATTGACAAATAGGGAAGAAATTGAAAAACGGAGACCGGACCATAATTAAAGAGTACGTAGACCAAATATAAATGGAAGGAAAGCTGATTACCATGTTTAAGGTGACGTATTGTTCGTATGGGAGAGATTTATTCCCTTATATGTAACCAAAGATGCTCTTGATACAAACCAAATACACTCTATATGTTGTAATGAAGTTGAGAATTGGCTTAAAAATGACCTGTGAATTACAAAGCAAGAAGGAAAGTGATTGGGTGAAATGTATTAGGTTCACTTTAATGATTAAGTGAATAAATGATTCGACAAATTATAGGTAATAAAAGTAAAAGTGAGAATAAAATTTGTATACTCATCCAGTTTTACTATTTATTGGAATAAAATATATTATTTTATTAGTGTTTTATTTTTTATTACATATCATTTTGATTGGTCAATTATGCATATAATTATAGAATTTAAATAAGTTCAAAAAAAAATTGTTAATTTTATATACCTTATCTTTATTAAAAGTAATTTATTTTTCTTAATTTTTAAATTTTCAACTATAACTATTAATTTAATAGTTTAACAAATAAATCGTTAAGAGAGAGAACAAAATGAGATTTTATGTGTCGTTTTCAAGACAAAATTCCTCTCCCAAGTTGTCTTGAAAACTTCTTATCTTATCTTTAACGTCTCAAAACAGGTTAGGCCATACACTAAACTGGCCTAACCCAGTTATGCGGCTCGACCTGACCCATTTATGGGCTAACAAGCTAGTGGACTGACCAATTGTTTCTTTTTTATTATTTTAACAATTTTAAAATAATGAAAATTTAAAATTCAAAAGAAAAATAAACAGGTTAAATGGACTAGGCTTGCTTGATAATGACTAGGCTTGAATTGAGTCACACCTTAATCAAGATGGGCCCAGTTTGAATGATAAATAGATTTATTAAATCTAGCCCAACCAAGCCGAGTCAGCGTTTAGAGGGCAATTCTTTTCACATATACTTTTTTTTTTTTTAATTTTACATCTTATTTATTTTAAAACTTTAACTTTTAGAATGTAATTTATATTCCAAACACAGTTAAGAAAGTCTAGTCACAATCCTCTCGCCAACACCGTTATCTTATTTTGTCATAATACAAAATATGTAAAATAATATTATTTTGACTATTTTTTTTTTTTAATATATATTAGGATTGGACTAAATATAGTGATACTTTTTAGACGGGATAGAGACTAAATTGAGACTAGACAACATTTTGGGTGGGATGGGATACTAAGTTTTTTTTTTTTTTTCCTAATCCATGTCCCATCTTAAGATTAAAATCCTGTCTCATTCCCATTTCTTGCCCTAACTTGTCTTCCCTTAAAGCTGTCTTAATTACTTTGTGTTAAGACGAGACATCTTAATGTATGCTTATTTTTATAAACTGTTAAATTATTGATATCTCTAATCCAATATAATTTTTAAAACATTGTAGAAAACTTAATATAACAACTCAATTATGGTAAACAATTATAATATTATGATTTTAACAATGACGGCAACTATCATATCAAAAAACAATAAAAAAAATCTAGTTATGCCAACAATAATAATTGGCCATAATTTTGGATCTTTCAACCAATGCTACGATGTTCTAGAGTTTTAAATCCAATTCAGGATCATCTCCCTCAACCAAATCAATGAACTCAATCTTTTTTATTGGATGATCCAACAATTGAATTAGTGGCTTAGTGTGAACCTTTGGGGATTCCCGCATCTCTCTTAGATTTTGCAATATTAGTGGCCTTCCAACAAAGGAAGATAAATGTCGAGTTGGCTGAGCATGACGAACTAGGTCCATGGCTACAGATTGAGATGGTGCTTCCATTGGCCTCAACACAGGAACATTGTTAGGGAAACGATTGCCAATTGGTCCTCGTTGTTGGGCGGCCTGACATACTGGATTTTGACTTCTCAACGTGACTTCTTGCTGTTGTATATGAAATTCGATATGATTAATGAGAGCTGCGTTGGATGAGATAAAATGATTGCAAAAACGACACAAAAATGGAAAGCCGTTTACATGATAGGGATGTCGTATTAAGTTCTGGTAATTGTTGGCCATGGCAGCGTAGCAGAAGAAAATTAGGGTTTAAAGCAAAAGGAAATCAAGATGAAAAGACCAGCATATAGCTATATAAAGTTTGGAGTATATGAAATAGCATTGAGAGCATGCTACTACAAGATCTATATATATATATGTGTGTGTGTGTGTGAGATAGTATATTATATATTAAATTGGAAAAAAATTATATGAATCCTATTTACTATTATAAATTTATTTATTTGGTATCTCTTAAAAAATTGATGGAATAATTTAAAAAGGTTTGACCTATTTAATTTTGCTACTTGTCATTTATGAAAGACGGGAGTTGACAGAGTAATATCATTGATGTTGAATTACTTATTAAGAAAGTTTAAAAGTCAATAATTAATAACAAACATACCCAGTATTAAAAAAAGGTTGATAGTATTTATTGATTTGGATTTCCTTTTTATGACTTGATTATATTTATTTACTTATTTCTTTTTTATAATATTGAGAAAATATTAGTCAACTAAAATCTATTGGTGGAAACAATGGATTTGTTCTTTTGTGCATAAGCAATGGATGAATTTAGTTGGATTCATTTCCCCTACACCTTTTTCTTGAAGAAAATATTACCTTTATAGGGTGAGAAAAAGCATGGCAACCTGAGTTTATATTCATATCTATAAAGATAATTAATTGCATTAATTATATTACCAAAAAAATTAATTGCATTAATTACTACAAATTAAGATATCAGTTTCTTCTTTGTAGGTCTTTTGACCAAAAAAAAAATAACTTAATAGGTAATATAAAAAATGAACAAAAAAAATGTAATATAAAAGATACAGCACATCTAGAAGCATTATATTTTGGTAATACCTGGATTTAGCCTTAATCTTTAATCTGCATTTAAGTTATAAAAGTCAAGGAGCATTTATTTGCTATATTCATTTTTCCTTAATTAATATAATTATGTTGAATTCATTTAAAAACAACTATTGATTAATATCCAAAATAATTAATGTATTGACAGTTATAAAAAAAAAAAAAAAATTATTGACTGAAGAGAAATACAATTCATGTACCTAAATTTCATATTATTCTCTCTCTCTCTCTCTCTCTCTCTCTCTCTCTCTCTCTCTATATATATATATATATATATATATATATTGGCTCTTATTTTATCCAAAAAAAATTATATGTTAATTAAAGTGGACCCGGGAGTGTATTAAATATGGATAGGTATGAAAATTGCCATGTACTTATCGTCTTTATCCAATATTAAATCTCCTAATGGGATTCTTTTTTTAAAAAAAGAAGTTTCATTAAAAAATTGGTTCAAAGCATTAAATGTCTTCTATGAAGTATTTTTTTATTTATATATATGTTTTTTAAATAGAAGTAGTTCTATCTGTATTATTTTAATAATTTATACACACTTTGTAAAATAGAAAATAAAAAGAAAATCTCTAAAAAAGGCAAAAAAAATTATATTAAAAACAGAATGAACACTATAACCAAAATAATAACCATATATTTTCTTATGTTTTAAAACAAATAGATATATTTCTCAAAAAAAAAAAAAACACAAATAGATATGGAAAGAGAAAAGAACTTATGTGGATAAATAAAAAATAAAATAAGAGGGAAAGATATGGGAGACACAGGGAGAAAGAATTTTGAATAGAACGAAAGGTGAATAATTGATTATAGAAAAAAGAATAAGAGTTATGTGAATAAATTAAAAAAATGTTTAATTACTTATTATTTAGAGCATTAATGAAAGGTATTTATATTTTCATGAGAGCAATAAAGAAAGATTTTAATAGGGGATAATTAATTAATAAACTGTCCAAAGTTTAATGTCATCTTTAAAAACGAATTTCTCCAGTCCAGCAACAGGTTGGCAACATTTATTGATTTGGGTTGTTATTTTTTCTTTTTTCTCTCTATGATTTGATTATATTTTATTACTTATTTTTTATAATTAATTTAGAAAAAATGTTGGCAGCTGAAATTTACTAGTGGAAATTGTGAAGACTTTCTAGAGAGTTGTTAAAGCCTTATCTATAATTACACAAATATTTTGGTACTGAAAAAAAAAAAAAAAAAAAAACAGATTTCTTTTTGTGTAGATGAATTTAGCTAGATTCATATCCTCCACCCTTTTCTCTTTTTTATTTTTTAATAAGAAAATATGAAATGAGCATTTGCCAGACAAATCTATTTTTAAATTTTAGAATTTATAAATCATATCATTTTTAAAATATTTTTAGTTAATTTAAATATTAAGAGAACTTCTTTTTAAAAAAAAATAAGAAAAAAAAAACTAACATCTCACTGTGATTTTCTTTTTTAAAAAATTCAAAAAAAAATATTTCATAAAATTTTATTTTTTAAAAAAAATCATACAAAAGATTTTAAGTTAAAATTTCTAAAGTTCAAAAAATATCTTATTCTACCAAACGCCCCATAAAAAGAATTGCTTTCATAGATTGAGAAAAAGCATGACAATGGGTCCAAATCCGTCTCTATAAAAATCATTAATTTCATTACTATATTGGTTCTTTTCTATAAATATTTTAACAAAAATTAAATATTAACCTAATAACTTAATATATGCTATAAAAGGTATAATCTGTATATGATACATCAAATCTAAGATCATTAGATACTAACAATATTTAGTTTAGTTAATAAACAAACTAACCTTAATAATTAATTATAAGGTCAAGATTTTGAATTTATCAAAAAAAATATGTTGCTAGATAAATTAACTATAAATATTTTATTCTTCCAATAAAATTGACTCAACTTTCATTGTGACCTTAATCTTTATGGCATCAATGCAAAAGTTAAGAAGTAATTTTTATTTTTTTTGGCATAAACCCTCTAGTCCCAAGATATATTTCCGGAAGTGTAAAATCACTTCCGGAATTAAAGTTCTAGAAGTCAAAAGTAGTGCAAATATTAATTTGGAAGAAGGATGGCAAAAGTGCTTATTATGTTGTGCTTGTTTCATGTACCAATTTGCTTATTCGTAGTGTCATCTCATTGGAACTATTTACAAGATTATTCCAACACTTTTCTAATCAAAACTTGTGAAAATACTCAGTACAATACAATACAGAATTTACTAATATAGACATATATATATATTAAGACCAAAACAGAGTTAGAGGAATATGTTATCACCCACTGTTCTTCCATACTTGTCGCAGAAGCTTATATCTGACAACATCACGACCCTTCTTTGCTGTCGATACAACTGAAAGATCATCAATGGCGGCAGCAGAAAAGGGTGAATCTAATTCGTCGAGTTCATCGTCACTGGTATTAGCTTTCTTCAACACCGATGACCCACTTCTTAGTAAAAGATGCCCTCCCACCTCTTGTAGAATACTCATGACTGAAGCTGCTGGAGGTGGTGAATACAATGTAGAAGCAGCCATGCATGGAAAGC
Source organism: Bauhinia variegata (assembly GCA_022379115.2). Taxonomy (NCBI): domain Eukaryota; kingdom Viridiplantae; phylum Streptophyta; class Magnoliopsida; order Fabales; family Fabaceae; genus Bauhinia; species Bauhinia variegata. The sequence goes on along the minus strand of CM039435.1, from coordinate 12,908,463 downwards.
TCGTAGACCCTTCATCATCCTCAAGATCCTAAGATCAAGAAACCCAGAAAGATAAGAACGTGGCCGAAAATCAAAATCATTTTCATGTTCTTCCTTTGCTGAAATAGATAGGGCTAATAATATCTGTATAGTTTATGTTCATGAGAGCAAATATAATGTCTCATTTGGTATCCCATATATTGTCTCGCTCGTAGTTACAGAGGAAGCACAAGCAAGTAAAAATCAACTCACCTCAGCATCCAGGGCCTCAAAAACAGCATCCGGGATTGGCCCCGGGCAGAACTCGTCAGGGACAAAATTGTATAGAACCCTCTTGATCAATGCTACACCAAATCTTGGGCACACCTAAGAGAAAATTGACAGAGAAAGGTTATTTAGCATAGAGAACTACAGTTAAAGAAAGAATAAGAGGAGTAAGTTATAAGATTTTTAAACCTCTTTTCTTGTAGATCCGTCTGTGAGCATCTCAAAAGGAAGCATCATTAAATCACTTAACGCATTGAGAAGATGGAAAGGCTTGAAGGATGTATGACATTCCGGGCTCTTCTTATCAGCATTTTCATTCTTGTCTTCAGCAGATTCACTATCATCAATGACAAATAAATCTGAAAGCCATCTGGACCAGTTCCCAATCTGAAGAAACACATCAAGGAGAGTTAACCAAAAGAATGTACAACAGCAAACAATTCATGAAACTTTTCTAAGAGATACCTGTATTGAGCCATTCTTAATAAGAAAGTCTTGAAAAACAACTCGCGGATATAGAAGAGGACCATCAAGGAAAAGGGATGTCCCAATTAAATTAATGACAACTCTGATACATTAAAACTCACCGGATTTTAATTTGAAGTGACTGTCATTATGGGTAGATATTAGAAAATTTTAGTTAGAGGGCTCAAATAGATCTATTCCTTTGCATCATATCTTTAAGGAACATTAATATTGTTTAAAATGGAATATTACAGAGCAGCCACCAAAGAACATAGTCATATTAACTCAGAAGGAGGCTAATAAATCCAAAATCACAGTAATATTATAATAGGAAAATTTTGGCAATGGCTATAAAATACTTTAGGCAAAAAAGAATTGAAAATCATTCGCTACTAGCATTTGTTTCTGCAGATTCAATACCGAATAGCAGGTACTTCTGCTATTTCCGTAATTTCCTCTGTTGAACTATTACTAGATACTTGACATTGTACAGTTTGATCAGGTAGCAAAGTCCTTTTGAAGATCAACCTAATGCAGATTACAGTGGGAAAACAATAAGCAAGCCTTGTTGTGAAGCATATAAAATGGTTGTATGCATCAGAACTTTAGGGATAGAGGAACAGAAACTCGGATTTTGGTCAATCTCATGGGTGAGAAAAGAAGGCAGAATCATTTCATCACTCACAACATTTTTCAGCTGCACTCCAGCTCCAAAGCCTGATTTCCCAGCCGGAATAGGGAGAACCTTAGAATCACTGATGGGATCAGAAATAGGATCCGTAGGCATCTCTTCATCTGATTCGCGAAGTATAGCATTAAACATCGCTACATCTAGTCTATTTATCAACTGCTCCATTACCTGAAACCATAATTCAAAAGTCATATTTCATTATCAGACTGCATTCCAATGTACAAGATAGGAACAAAATAGCCCATCACTTTAACAGAAAACAAGAAAATGTACAAAATTACCTAGCTTAAGAAATTTTCCAAAAACAGATGTAATAATATAACCACTCTCACACGCATACACATAATAACCAGCACTAGATAATAAAAAAAATGGAGCAATCAGTGTATAGACATACATCTGTGTCTACATGCATATATAAAGTAGAGCATAGAAATGCGATCCAGCCTCATAACACACTGCATAAAGAAATATCCATGCTAAGACATACCAATCTAGCTATAACTGGCAAGCAGCCACACTCATGCCCAACACCTCGAAGAGGACAAAGTCTTTCTAAAGCATCCTTGAAAGCTCTTTTCCATAAATCAATAGAGAAGTTCCCTTGTTCTTGATCAACTATACTGTTTTTCCTTCCATAGATTTTCTTTGAGCCAGAGCTCTTAGCTGCTGCAGACTGCATATGCGGAGTCAAAGTCTGGGAACAACAAATGGACCAAACCACAAAAAGGTATCAGCAAAAAGCACAAGGACATTCTACTGACAATAGAAGAATAGTGAGAGGGAGGAAATGAAAAAGGATTTATGAATTGACCTGCCACCACACAGACTCAACAATTCGAGAAAATATCCAAGCTTCAACCTTTTCCAATGCAATTAAAAAAAAATTGGGATCCTCCCAGTTACAAAAATAATTTACTGTATTTTCTTTTTCTTCCGTGTTATGAGGCCGTGACCTCTTCAGTGAACTTCCCTCAACTGAGCCACTTCCATCGCATTCACTGCTGATGCAAGGAACTTCAGCAGGTTGTAATTTTTCAACTCCTTTGCTTAAAATTGCCCTCAGCGCAATTAAATTTGAGAGCCAGAATGTCAACCTATTCAAGGAAAACAAACATCACATTATGAACCAAATACAAATGCACCCACATTTTGGAAAGTGTAAATAGGCCTTTGGAAGTGATGTCAAATTGCCCAAATAAAATAGATGATAAAAGAAAAGACTACAGAAGTTTTACACAGATAATGTAAACGCACTTCACATGTCACAAAAGATGGTTAGTTATTTAAGGACCTCAGGTTCAGCCTTTAATTTACCAATGCTTCTAGTTTTGACACCATACAAAAGAATAATACTAAATCTAGGCAAGATATTTGGTATAAAAACTCTTGAACTTGTAAGTTGTAATTCAATTCGGCATGCGTTATGAAACCAAGTTTTACACACCTCGGGACATCATTTCCACATGCTTTGGAAACCAAAACAAATCCTGACACTGCACTTTGTGCTGCACTAGCTCTGGTAGCAGGGGACCCAACCTTATAAGCATGAAAATAGAATCTAGAAAGGCGCCGAGCAGGGGTATGAACTTTGTTTGCTGAGCTACCATGATCAGCAACAACTGAGTATAGTGAAACTTCAAGAGAAGCAGCTTCCCGCAACTCTTCCCGAAGCATTTCAACTTCAGACTTCATTTCAGCTCTATTATTAAGGAAGCTGTCATTTATACCAGGGCATGCATGACAAACAGCACCCTTGTGAGAATTTTTTAGAGCACTATTTTCCTCTCCCTGATTGGCCTGATTCCTGCTGTCATTTATATCAGGGCCTGCATAACAAACAGCACCCTTGTGGGAATCTTTTAGAGCACTATTTTCATCTCCCTGATCCATGGCCTGATTCCTGATGTCATCTGTAGGTCCTGCGTGACAAACAGCACCTTCGTGAGAATCTTTTAGAGCATTATTTTCCTCTCCCAGATCCATGGCCTGATTCTTGCTGAATAGCCTATTATTCTTAGCAGTGTCTAAAGGCAACTTGTGTGGTTTCCCATCCTCTGTCTTATCATCCATATTTAAAATGCTTGTTGCTAGTTCGTGTGCTTCCCTGCTTAATGGAACAGTAACACTCTTCAATTTTCCTTTCCTTATAGAATTGTCTTCTGAAAGATTAAGAATAACCTTTTCTACACGATTATTGCTCATGGAAATCTTTTCTTCCTCTCCTTTCTCTTTCTGCTCCTTTTCTTCTTTGCCCTCAAAAATGCCAGCACTAGAAGAACTACTTACTTTCTCTAGGCCATCTTTGTTAAATCTCTGGCCTCTCCACGCAGCACCTCTGTGAGAATGTTTTAGAGCACTATTTTCCTCTCCCAGATCCATGGCCTGATTCCTGCTGAATAGCCTATTATTCTTAGCAGTGTCTGAAGGCAATTTGTGTGATTTCCCATCCTCTGTCTTATCATCCATATTTAAAATGCTTGTTGGTTGTTTGTGTGATTCCCTGCTTAATGGAACAGTAACACTCTTCAATTTTCCTTTCCTTATAGAATCGTCTTCTGAAAGATTAAGAACAACCTTTTCTACAAGTTTATTGCTCATGGAAATCTTTTCTTCCACTCCTTTCTCTTTCTGCTCCTTTTCTTCTTTGCCCTCCAAAATGCCAGCATTAGAAGAACTACTTACTTTCTCTAGGCCATCTTTGTTAAATCTCTGGCCTCTCCACGCAGCACCTTTGTGAGAATGCTTTAGAGCACTATTTTCCTCTCCAAGATCCATGGCCTGATTCCTGCTGAATAGCCTATTATTCTCATCAGTGACTATAGGCAACTTGTGTGATTTCCCATCCTCTGTCTTATCATCCATATTTAAAACGCTTGTTGGTTGTTCGTGTGATTCCTTGCTTAATGGAACAGTAACGATCTTTAATTTTCCTTTCCTTGTAGAATTGTTTTCCGAAAGATTAGGAACAACCTTTTCTACAAGTTTATTGCTCATAGAAATCTTTTCTTCCTTTCCTTTCTCTTTCTGCTCCTTTTCTTCTTTGCCCTCCAAAATGCCAGCATTAGAAGAATTATTTACTTTCTCTAGGCCATGTTTGTTAAATCTCTGGCCTCTCCAGCTAACTTCTCGAATCATTTCAGATTGAAAAGAGTTTTCAGTGTTTGATGGCACATCCACAGGAATGTATGAAGTTGAAGATATGACTTTGTCCTCGGCATCTCTAGTGATATTTTTCTGACTGGATTGATGAATGCTTTCTGGAATTTTAACATTTGAATAAGAATTATTGACACTTTTCTCATGAGATTTAGGTACAGAAAGGCTACCATTCACGGCATTTTTTCCCATATCTGAAGACACAACCGTGGATGACATGGGAGACTTGATGCCATTTAATTGTTTAATTGGCTCAGCCTCTGCTTTTACAAGTGAGCTGGTCGATGCAGTTTCCAAGGGTAGAATGAACTCCCTATTTGGTCCCTTTGTTCCTTCTATGCTGATTCCAGTACTGTCTGCAATCAAATGGCAATAGACTATCAATATCATGACATACCAGAACTGAGAACTTGACAATTGCATTGTAGCAGAAAAGCCTATTGGCCTTGAGATCAGATAATCAATAAAACAGATGTCTCATTTGAAATGTATCTACAGATTTCTTTGTAATCCTACCAAAGCACATCTAATTACTATTTAAAAAGGATTATATTGATACATTTAAAAAGGAGTTGAAATCCACTCTTATGTAGTAGTTACGCCAAGAGCTACAAACCAACCTTGCAGAAAAGTAATACATAAATGTCCCACAATTTTGAAAAGTTATGAATTAGAAAACTGCCTGCTCACCTCACAAATTTAGAAAACAGGCATCTGATATATTATCAATGAATATATATGTGCATGCTAAAAAGAATACTTTATACCATAACTAAAAGTAAAACATGATAGTTGTTTTGGATTCGGCAAATTCCAACTCAATACGTTGAAACTAAATCATGCCAGAAAATGTCCACAAAATATAAAAGAAATTCTCTACAAAAGACCATGATTTATATCTATTTACATTAGGCATAATTAGAAGGTAAATAATTTGAATACTTCATCACTTAGAGGTGGCAAACCTCCTGTGATCTCAGGTGTAGATTGGACAGTTTGTGAGCTAATTGAAGAAACATCTTCACTCTCGTCATCAGTAAAAGAGGCAATCTCAAGATCCTCATCATTTTCATAATTCGGTGACAGCGGTGGAGATTCACTTTCTTCCTTGTCTATTGACAATTCTTTTGACAAGCTACTATTTGGTGATGAGCTGGAACTCCCTATATCAAATGGCTGAACACTGAGATAAAGAAATGGTTGTGCCGAATTCTTGGAACTCTTCTTGAAGTTCACTGGAATGCTTATGGCTGTTGTTTCCTTTATAATTCCATAATCTGCAAGGTTTATTGTAGCTGATCCTAAAAGTTGATTTTTAGCACTCTTACCATTGTGGATGTCATACAAGTAAAACTCTAACAAGTTCTTATGGAAACCATTATGGTCACGGTGTCTGCCTATCTTGGATGATCCTCTCCGTAAAAGTGCTGAAAACCTTAATGTCTCATTGAATTCAAGTTTTCCATCCACAGCACTAGAAGCAAATGACCCATAATTTTGATCACCATTTTCCCATTGCAGTATTACGGATTGAGCAGATTTCAGGGATTTCGAAGGAAGCCAAGGCTTGATCTCCTGTACATGGATGACAAAGTGAACTTGAACTGAGACACTTTTTCTACTCTTTGATCTAATTCCGAGAACCATTTCAACTAGAAATGCCTGTGCTCGTTTTAGCAGGTACAATGGTCCACTCTAAATGCTGAAACCTAAACACATAACAAAATCAGATTTAGATAAAAATAACCATCAAAAAATTCAGACATATATAATCTAGTGGCAGAAGAGGGCCTCACTAAACTAAATTCAGAGACAAATTTCTACAGCAGACATTGTAGTTGAATAAGGAAGAGTAGCATAATATGGCAAACCATGATTCTAATAAGAAAAGTGAACGTGGGAGGGCATACTCATTGAATGATTCAAATAATATATAATTCGAGACTAACCTGCTCAGCTGGTAAATTATTATTATACCCCCAATTGGATTATCAAGTCAACACACAAATGAATTTCAATTGCATCAGCCAGAACTACCAAACACAAAAGCCAACCAAGAAAAAAAAAAACTTTTGTAATCAAATAACAACCAGAGTAAAATATTTAATTATTTGTAGAAGAGACAAAGGGTACCGACTGAGATGATGTCAGAAAGCAGAGAGCCCGGTGCACTTAGACAGATAGATACAGCTAAATGCAGGAAAAGAGCAGCAAAGGAAATGGGGAAAAAAATATATTTACCCGTAAACAAAAATGCTCAATTCAGTAATGACCCAAGTGATCAAACAACTGAAAAACCCAAAAAACCAAATCAACAAATAGCCAAAATCCAAAAGGTAGAAGACGACAAAACATGAGTGCACTAAGCTCTAAACCAAATTCACGATCGGCAAAAAATATGACCATATTAGCGTAAGAATCAAACCAAACCTTCAAACTCTGAAGAGAGATCTTGTGTGACGAAATGCAGGCAGAGGCAGGAACAGTGAGCAAAGATATTGGTGCCTAAGGATTGGAAAGGAAGATAATGATTCTCCGCTGTGTAAACCAGGTAGGAAGGTTTCAATTCTGGGATCATGTGTGATCAATGTGCGTTGAAAATGTGGAAGCTGAGACGCGAAGAAAGGAAAGGTGACGGGTCAGGTGAAAGGAAATGCAAGAAAGCGTGTCTTTCGCAGAGAGGAATGTTGGAAAGCGGCAGCGCCAACTAGAAGATGGGCAGAGAATTGACCGTCGACGTTCACATGATGTTTTCCTTTTTCCTGTTTTGAACATTTGAAAATATATTGATGTTCTCCAATGATCCAATTCTCATGGCTTATACTATTTTTAATTATTTTTGACTTTCCCCACAATACCACATTATTTGTTTACCTACAAAAATCATCACCAAAGGCAAGACTAGTCTATTTTTTTATTATTTCATTTAAACTTTTATTTTTTAAAAATATCATACAATATACAATATCATTTTAAGAATTGATTAATTAATATTTGAATCTTGAATGTATCAAATTTGTATTATTTCACAGGTTATATGGTTGAATGCAGAGTTCTAAGAACTGAATTGAAGATTGAACTAGTAAAAAAAAAAATTGTTCACAGTACAGTAGTTCAATCAGAATTGAGTAGTGATTGAACCAATATTTTTAAATATATAAATATTTAATCATAAATACTAAAAATATCAAGTATATATAATTTTATTAAAAGAAAAGTAAAATAGAAGTTAATTTTTGCAGAAATTGTTTTAATTTTTAATTTATATAAAAAGAAAAGAGTAAAAAAATATATAAAGAAAAAATGAATTAATGATATTTTTAGAATTTTAAAAGCTTTTTTAAAAAAATTGAAAATTGGTCCAATTTTGACAGATTCATTGATTTGTTGATCAGTTTTTTGTTCATCAACTTTTGCTATTTAACCAAATCAGTCTGAGAATCAATTATGATCTGATTAATCAAACCAACCAGTCTACTTCTCTAAATATAAGTATTTTTCTAGATAAAGTATTCTCTAACTTATCTTAAGATACTCTTTGAACAAAAAAGAATATCAAAATTTTAATTCAAGGTTGGCAAAGTTTTAAAAAAATATTTATTAGTAAAAGATAACTCAATAACCAAACAACTTATAAATTAAGTAACCTTATTCTAGAACTCTAATAAAATAATTCAAAACAAAGATGGAGCAAAATCTCTAGATTAAAATAAGTCGGAATTAAACATTCATGTTCCTAAAACTAAAACATTAAAAGGATGTATGTTTTATGGATTTGATAAATCTTCCTTAAATTTGAGAAAACTACGGTTACTTAAATAATATTTGTAAATATTATTAAATTATTGAATATAATTTTTTTTATGAGTAAAAAAGAAGCAAGACAAAGAAAAAACATATCATGGTCCTGTAGACTCATCAAATCAAGTTGAGTAGAGCTTAACAACCGAAGTTGAAAACTCGAAATGGCAAAGACTACTCTGCTTGGTTAGGTTTAGACAGAACGGACAGCTTAGACTAACAATCATAACCACATGAAGGAAAAGACACGTAAACAGAATTAAGAAAAGGAAGTTAACGTAAATTTTTTTTAAAAAAAAAAACATATACTATTTCCTTTCTTATCGCAACATCCCCACTCGTTAGAAAATTACAAAGTAATAAATAACGATTTTTAAGTTATTAATTTTAAGTTGTTAAAATCTGATTAATAGAGGTATTGTCCAATAAAAAATAAGATATGTTGTAGGACAATAAATTTTAAGAAATAAATTTATTCATATTAAGTTTTATTACATTAACTGTAGATGAGACATCATACACATAATAAATAATAAATAATTTAAATCTTAAAATACAGTGATATTGATAGCAGAAAAATAAAAAAATCCAAGTCTTAAATTTTGTCTCAAGAAAATTAATTTGATTAATCAATTATGTACATAAATGAAATAAACATAAAAGAAGAAATGTGAAAATCAGGCATATATTTCACTTAGAGATTGACAAGATATCAGCTCTACTTCCCATTAACTGTAGGGTAAATCATAGGCATGAAATGAAATTCCTGACTTTTGAGATAGAGAGAGAGACAGGGAAAAAAGGAATGAGAATCCCTACAGGCCTACTTTGTATGCATAAGAGCTACTTTATTAGAAAAACGAATATTAATCTTATTCTAGCTCTAAATTGTTAAAGTTCCATCATTAAATTTTGGGACAAAACAGTAAAGTATACAGACAAACAGACTTCTCTGCAAGGATGAACATCATAGAACAAAGTTGACTAAGACAGCACAATGACAAACCAATCTCCAACGTAAGAATGATTTGGTGGACATAATCCCTCATCATTAATTGATAGACAACAAACATGATCATCAACTGTTATTAAAATTAAAAATAAAATACAGATATTATTAACAAATTGTATGAAGATGTGTCAAAATAACAAGTTCAGAAAACACATTTATCCTCAGCCAGATGGTTTCTCTGGTATGGTTCAGTCGTCATTGCATTGCAACAGCTTAAAATTAATGGAAGTACAGATAAAGCCACAGAAAACTGAGCCGCTCAACTTCCAAAATCAGAGACAATGCCTTTATTTTATTTCTTGCTATCTGCCGGTACAGTTATATCCTACACAGCGTAAACAGAAATTCATTACAATCAAAAGGCGGAAAAAAAACCCATAATGCATCATAAAGTTCAAATGTGAAGAAGGCCTAGCATCACATGATCAAACATCTTATGCCTAGGCAAAAGGGTTTCACCCTTTATAACATTCTTAACTATTTTATTCTGTTTCCTAAATATTTCACGTGTAATAAATCTAACCAAATGGCAGTGATGTAGACAGTTTAAACTGTAAGTTTTATGAAGCTTAGAGCCTTAGACTATTAGAATTACTGGTCAATAACCTTCTAGCATAGCCACAACCAAACTCCATAAACAGCAGCATGGAGGCTTAAACATATACCCACAAGAAGCTCAAGTAGATGACTGAAATCATAATGTAGTTTAAAGGTCTTATCCTGAAATGATTCTAGATGTTCTGAGTGGTAATGGTTACAATGCATATCCAC